>OY776113.1:118893511-119089511 GCA_963675035.1 Allygus modestus
ATCCGCCAAAGCTTGACCTCAAGGTTACACGTGAGCCTAAAGTTCTTCGTGAGAAACGACCTGAGAACTTAAGTTAGTTTCACTATCTTATAAATAGCTCTTTATTAAGTATTTTAATTTTAATTAAACTGAAATCATTCCATAAATTATTATTTAGAGATAAAAAGTAAATTTGTTATATAATCCTATAGAAAACCATAAATTAGAATTTGGTAACTTCTAATAAAGATATAACAATCGTTCAATAACTGTTGAACCATTATAATGACATTTTCGGTCACTGTTCTTAATTATTTTCCCTACAACCGCACCTAAAGTGCATTTTTTTATCTAAAAACATATAGCTATTTTATGTTTAACGAAAAGTCTTGCAAGTTCGATGAATCTTATTTTTCCGCTCGCTTAAGTAATAATAAACAGCTGATTGATTGTTGCTTTGGACCAAGCTAACTAACTCGGTGTTTATAACCTCAATCCTGTGAGTTCTGATAAAATGAATGACAGTGAATCCTTGTATGTTTGTGGTATTTAAAATTGTAGTTATAGGAAAATCTCTGTATGTAATTCGATTTAAGCGTCTTTGTCACTTAAGGTTTATCTCGGTGCCAAAGACCTACTTTACGCTCTCAGTACATAAATAACTATAGTACTCTTTAAAATGAGTTGTAACACATTGATTTTGAGGGGGGCAAGGGTTTATGACTGATATACCTATTGTTTGTTATAAGAGGAACATAGGTAGAAATGTAATATTATTTACTGTAACCCTCTCTTACAAAACGAGGGGGGGGGGGTTTTCGTTCAACAAAATACGAAATTAGAAAAAAAGTCTTTACTAAAATCAAAATTAAAAAGGTGCAAGTCTATAACCTCTGCCTAATGAAAGAAAACTTCAAGTAGTTTAAGAAACAGCTAAATCGAATCGGCCAGTGTTTTATAGTCTATCAATATAAGTAATATTGAGTACATTTTCAAATTAACAAAAAAATTGGAGTATGCTTTATACAATATTGAGTATTATATATGTAACCAATGAATGAAAAGCCGGGAAAAGAAAATATTATGAAAGCTTCGAAGAGCAAGAAAGTCGCCTAAACAAAACAGTTTGTACAAGAAACAGCAATGTTAAAACACTCGATAAGCCCTGGACACACTTTTAACAACCAAATTATTTAAAAGAAACAGACAACTCACAATTTATTGAAAGTTTTAAAGCATTTTCAACAAATAAATAATATATTTAACGAATACAAATGGATAGAATCAACATTTGAACTTTTTAAGACCTTTTAAATCTTAACGGCCTTTTTTATTCTGATTTTTAAAGTATATGGAACTTTTAGTTTATCATTTGTAAAATTGTGATTGTTAAAATAGCTTCGATATGTATTTTTAAGTGTGAAGACTTAAGATGAAGTTTGAAGAAGTTTGCCGTTTCATTTCATTTGTAAAATATCAAGAAATAGAATAGAAATATATTTGAGAAATAAAAATATTGTGATCGGTTATTTGAGTTGTTTGCTTGTTTTGTTGAAGATTGGTGTCGAGAGGCCTTGCCCTTCCTGTACCTCCTCATCGCAGCCCTGGCCCTAGTGTACATCGTATACCTTCTGCTGAAGCAACAGATTTAGTCACTGTATTATCCTTTAATTTATTAAAATTTATTAGATCTATCTTGTACTCTTTACATTTGTTGCTATTTTAGTGTCATGAATGGTGTATTACATGTCAGGGGAAATATTTCCTCTAAAAGATAAGGCAGTAGAAGGAAAAAATGTAAAATTTCCACGTAACTTCTTTTTCTAAAAATGGAACAAAGAGTGGCCTAAATACCTGTTTTACAGTAATCCAAAATTTTTGCAATATCAGAATACCGATGGAAACAAACTTCAAAGTCTACTTTTTGTCTTTTTATAAGTCTACTTACCTGTCGATAAAGTAGAATAGAGTCCTTTACGCTAACAACATCTTGCGGAGGAATCCTGAACTGCTGACGCAGGAAGCAAGGGAGAGTGCAATACTGTTGAATCATATTTCTTTGTACAGATATTCCTCAAAGACTTTCCACTGATTAAATAAAATTAAAAGTAAACATATCCACTCTCAATACAAGTTTCACATTAATTAGGAATTGAATGTTTAACAGAGGAAAAGTTATTTTTCAAAAAATCTGTATCAACCTTTGTATAAAAGTATCTGTTATTACACCCGACCAAACCTCCCGAATAACACTATATTATCATTGAATGTAATTAGAACCAGGTACATAAGGGGAGAACGTGAAAATCCATAAAATGTTCACCATAAATTGGCACGCTTAATCATTTTAACAAAGTTTATTTTTGTAATTTTAAGTTAAATATACAAATAATTCGCTCCCCTTGCGCAACGTGATGCATGGCGAAATTGTGTGTTGTTTTGGTGTTCTGAAACCGAGTTGGTTATGTGAATCGTTGGAGTGATACCGTAATGTATCACTCCGCATATAACCTAACACATATTTTGTAACGAATATTTTGTAATTTTAACCTCCCCCTCCCCCATAACGCATCATAATGCAACAGTTTTCCCCCTTACCCTTGAATTCCGCCACGTTGATTTTATTAGGGATTTATAAACAACTCTTTTATTTGAAACACTAGATAAATACGCTGTGAGCTAAGGAATACAAAAAAAAAATGTTCAGGTCTAGACTGTTCAAATTAAAAACTGATTTAGGTTTATCCAAAAAACTATAAATAATTACAGCCACGTCGCTCATAAAAAACTGTCAAGTAAATCTTTGCATATGGAAACGTCGAGAAACTTTCCATATTTAAAAAATGATTTTTTAAAATTGTTTGCTAGTGAACAGTCAAACTTGTCGAGTTCGAGTAAAAATGGCAGAACAAATTGCAAAATACATTTACTTTCTCCCTCTGTACGTAGTATATGGAGAAAGTATTGTTTTCGTCAGAATTATCGAATTTGAGTCGTTAGTGGAAATATGACGGCGTAGGGATGTGGTGACCCCACCGCCCGGTGGCTGGTCCATTGCAGCTAGCCTCTCTGGCTCCCTACTCTTCATCTGTGTCAGAGACTTTCCTATTGATCCGTGTTCTTTCCATTTATGTACACACGGATCAGCTTTCTTCATCTTGCTATCTCCAACCTGCTCTTCACCCTAATTCTTCCCTCCCCTTCCTCTATCTCTGTTACAGGCCAACCCAAGGTGTTACGTGGACCGTGCTGATGGGTGGATGGCACCAGGCCTTTTGTATGGTGTCAAGAACGGTACCTGCAGGATACCAGGCGCCCTCCTGCAGTATACAGCCTTGCCCGGGCATGCGGGGCTCTGTCCGGGTCAACTTCATGTCCCTAGCTTCTCGTGGGAACCACATGGACCGCCAAGGGCAAAACAACCAATCAGAACCAAACCTCGAGGCAACTCCAGAAGGTTGCCTTGCCCCTAATTCCATCAGGATCTGCCCCATCAGGGCAGGTTCCTCAATCTGAAATGAGTGCATCCACACACACAGGAGGTTCCGATGCATTCTCATGAGGAGGCTATCAACAATGAGAAGGCTTCCACAGACTTCAACATGGACGATGTGAGCTCAATCACATCAGCCTCACTGGAGGGGGAGGATGAGCTTCTCAGAAGTCCAGGAACACCAAAATCTACGGGTATGCTCGATGATGCCATAGAGCAACTGAACAGCCTGCGGGTTAAGAGAACGAACCTCACCACTGCCCAAAGAAGGAAGGCTATTCAGGCAAAACTTCTTGAGAGAGGTGAAGTTTTTGACCCAGCGAAGTTTCGGAGGGGCAAAAAGAAAAAACCAAAGAGACCAGATATGGGTGAAACTCCAGGCACGAATGTGGGTCCAGAAGCTGAGTCGAGGGCGGCCAAGCGCCCTAGAGGCAATATGGCCACCCCTCCCTCGGCGGAAGGACCTACTAAAAAGGCCAGGAGTGGAACTCATGGAAATCATGATGACCAAACCTTGAATCCAGGGACTTCTAGCAAAGGAGTCTCTTACAGGGACATTTCCGCAATCAAAATGGCCATTGTCTTGGAGGGCTATCCTGAGGCTAAGCTTTCAGCAGAGCAAGGTGAAGCTATTGAAGACGCCATCATGGATGAGCTCGAACCCCTAGAGGACGGCTCTGCTCCATCGTTTGCAGGCACCTACATGGAAAAAGGTGCCTTAATAACATTCTGCATCAACGAAGCAACTAAGCTTTGGCTGGAGACACTCATCCCCAAACTTAAACCACTTGGGGAGAAGAAACTTACTGTTGGACTAAGGAGAGACATCTTGAGGTCAACGAGGGTATTCTTTAGAGCTCACCCGAAGCTCCTGAAGAAAACTCCAGAAAAGGTCCTTGAGATGCTCGACAAGCAAAACCCCACCCTGAAGGTGAAGGAATGGAAGGTCCTGCCAGCTAAGCCAGACCCAAAAGGTTACGGATTCGTCTGTTTCCTGGATGAGGCCTGCTTCAATGCTGTTAGGTCAGCCAACTCTAGAGCCAATCTAGGACTCTGGCAAGTCTCAATTGTCTCAACGACAGTCAAGGACAATGCCCAGGGTCCTCCAGATCAATCTACACCACAGTAAAGCGGCCTCGGCCGCTTTCTGCCAGTTCTTCCTCAGAGAGGGATTTGACCTGGCACTGATTCAAGAACCATGGCTTCACCAAGGAAGGGTTGCAGGCCTGGGTGATACCAAGGGTAGGTTGATTTACTGTGCCTCTCTCAAAAATGTCAGAACATGCATACTTGTGAAGAAAGGTATGGACTGCCTAACCCTCACTGAATTCTGTTCTAGAGATCTCACTGCGGTGTCTATAACCTGGAGTTATGAAGGCAAGGAATGGAGCACAATTGCAGGCTCGGTTTACTTGCCCTACGACTCCGGGGAACTTCCTCCATCGAGAGAGCTCGAACTTTTGGTGGAGTCATCCTGCGCTGGCGGACGACAACTCCTTTTAGGTTGTGACGCCAACGCTCATCACACAATCGGATGGGGAAGCTCTGACACGAATCCAAGAGGTGAGGCTCTTCTTCAGTTTCTCATATCTAAGAATCTTTATGTCTGTAATGTTGGAAACCGTCCGACGTTCGTTACACGAAATCGAAGTGAGGTTATTGACATTACTTTTTGTTCAGAAGCAGTCCTTAGAGTCATTGACAATTGGCACGTAAGCCACGAGGCCTCCTTGTCTGACCACAGGTACATCTGTTTTAACCTGCAAGGTGAGGGTGACTCGCCCTGCTATCGAGATCCCAGGAAAACAGATTGGTCACTCTATAAGTCTGACCTCCTGTCTCAACTGGGATCATTAGGTGGGAGGGTCAGCTGCTTTGCGGAGATGGACCAGATTGCTTCTGATCTTCAGAACGCAATTGTAAGCTGCTTCCAGGACAATTGTCCATTGCGGCGGGGAAAGAGTCGCACTAATACTAAGTGGTGGACTGCTGACCTTGAACGTAAAAGGACGGTTGTCAGGAAGCTTCATAACCATTGCAAACGGAGCCGTATCTGGGAGCCATACCATAAGGCACTCACAGAATATAGCCTTGCAATCAAAAAGCCAAAGAGAACTCTTGGAGACGGTTTACACAGGAGGTAAACAGTTTCAGCGCAGCAGCAAGACTGCAGCGTGTTTTAGCTTCAAGCCCTATTGGCCTCCTGGGATCCCTGAGGTCACCAGGGGGACAATATACCACTGGAATTGAAGGAAGTCTCAAACTTCTCCTTGAGACTCACTTTCCGGATTGCATTTTTGAGAGTGACTGTTTAGGCATGTCCGGCAACAGCGAAAGGGGCTCATGGCCAAGAGCTTATCGCGGAAGCTGGACTTTAGCCAGACGGATTGTCACACTTTCCAAAGTTAAATGGGCCATCAGCAAGTTTGACCCTTTCAAATCTCCTGGGGGGGACGGTATCATACCGGCAATGCTACAGCAAGGACCAGAAGCTCTCTTGGTCCTCCTGTGCGAACTCTTCAGAGCAAGTCTGGCTTATGGGTACATTCCTCAAGCCTAGCGCCTCAGTAGGGTGGTCTTCATTCCCAAGAAAGGAAGCGCAGACTACTCAACTGCAAAATCATTTCGGCCTATTAGTCTCTCATCGTTTCTCTTGAAGACGCTGGAGAGACTGGTAGAAAGACATCTAAGAAAGGGAGTGCTTTCAGGTACTCCTCTCCATCGAAACCAGCATGCCTATCAGTCTGGTAAGTCCTGCGAAACTGCCCTGCATCAACTTGTTAGCAGGGTGGAGGACAGCCTTGCTGCTAAGGAAATCGCTCTATGCACCTTCATGGACATTGAAGGTGCATTTGACAATGTCACTTACACGGCCATGGTCCGGGCGGTGCGTGGGCGTGGTCTTGAGTCTGCTGTATGTAGGTGGATTGAGACCGTGCTCTGCTCCAGGCGGATTAGAGCCGATCTTCAAGGTGAATCGATAGTGATCGCACCCACGAGGGGTTGTCCGCAGGGAGGTGTGCTTTCGCCTCTTCTGTGGAACCTGGTGGTGGACGGTCTCCTTCGTGAGCTCACTAGCAGAGGCGTCTTTGTCCAGGGCTATGCAGACGACATAGTCCTAATGGTACAGGGAAGGTTCACGAATATTGTTGCTGATGTCATGAATGTCAATCTTCAATATGTCAATGTCTGGTGTCTTGGAGAGGGTCTAAGCATAAACCCCTCAAAGACAGTAGTTGTTCCGTTCACAAGGAAAAATAACCTGGAGTCTCTTTCCAGGCTGAGACTTGGACCAACACGGCTTGAAGTATCAGGTACAGTGAAATATCTAGGGCTGACAATTGATTCTAAGCTGACTTGGAATGATCATTTGAATAATACACTGCATAAGGCGAAATGGGCGCTCATGACGTCCAGGAGATTTGTAGGCTCCACGTGGGGGATCAAGCCTCACATAGCGCTGTGGCTGTACAAGGCAGTAATAAGGCCTCAAGTCACATATGGATCACTAGTCTGGTGGACAAAGTTGAACCAGACTACAGCCATAGCCAAACTCACAAGTTTACAAAGGTTGGGCACACTTCTAGTCACTGGAGCTTTCAGGAGTAGCCCGTCAGTAGCTCTCGAAGTTGCTCTTGGATTACTGCCTTTGGATATCTTCATCAAGGCAGAAGCACGGAAATCAGCCTATGGATTAAAAGTCGCAGGCCAATGGAGGGAAGGCCTGTCTGGAACAGGCCATTGCACCATCACCAAAGCTGTTGCTCAAAACCCTGTGCTTGATATGACATCAGATGTCATGAGTACGGAGATGGTTTTCACTAAACCTTTTTCTGTTGGATTCTGCTCCAGAGAAGAGTGGACATCTGAGGAAGGGCTGAGAGAGAGACATTCCAGGAAGGGCAGCCTTGTCTGGTACACGGACGGCTCTCTCATTGAAGGAAATTCTGGCTACGGGGTGTACAGTGAATCACCTAGAACAGAACTCTGTGCAAGTCTGGGACAACACTGTACTATTTTTCAAGCAGAAATTTGTGGCATCATGGTTTGTGCCAATCTAGGCATTGCCAGACGCTATTGCGACAGGCATATAGTAATCTTGTCAGATTGTCAGGCTGCCCTCAAGGCTCTTGACTCCAACGAAATCAAGTCAAAATTGGTGTGGGAATGTTACAACACTCTCTGCAAACTCGCGACACGCAACTCGGTGCATCTTGGTTGGGTACCTGGCCATGTAGGCATAGGTGGCAATGAGTGTGCAGATAAGCTTGCTAAAAGAGGTTCCGGTATGCCATTCTTTGGTCCAGAGCCAAGCTGTGGCATAAGCAAAACAACTGCTTTTCACACAATAAACAAATGGTCCAGGGACTTACATCACCAGCAATGGCAAGGTCATACTGGTCAAGCACTTGGCAAAAGGCTGCTAGCAGATACTAGCTCTTACTTCACTAACTGGTTGGTGAGGTTGGGCAGAGGTCGGGTTAAGCAGTTGATTGCTCTGATAACTGGACATGGCCATTTCAGGAAACATCTCCACACTCTCGGACTCAGAAATGAAAGTCAGGTGTGTAGGCTCTGCAATCAGTCTGAAGAGACTGCCAAGCACATCATACTGGACTGCGAGAGACTCGGGGCAAGGAGAAGGGCTCTGTTTGGTTGTAAGCAACCAGGTGATGAAAGGGACGCTAGTATTGGTAAAAAACTCCTGGATCTCGTAAAGGGTACGGGCATTGGTTTGCCATACTAACGTACTAGGGACACACAATAAGCTTCGGTTGACGTGTGAGGATCTTTGAATCTTTGGATCTCTGAATCCGTCCCTTAAAAACACATAAACATAAACATAGTGGAAATATTCGTTTTGGTGCTCCCTGAACCCAAAAAAGTGGTTTTACGTGATGTCTCTGTGTGTGTGTGTGTGTGTGTGTGTGTGTGTGTGTGTGTGTGTGTGTGTGTGTGTGTGTGTTCAAGTTCAAGTTCAAGCAATTTTATCCATGAAAAATTATTGTTATTACAAAATCCCATGTGTCACATAGGACACGCGCGGGACAGAAAAATATACATTTTCTTTAATACATTAATTTTTTACTGACAGCTGTACAGTTATTTTACACTTCTGTCACATTCTCAGGAACAGTTCATGCATGATGATGACAAATTTCAGAATTTTTAGAATCACAGACAACGGCTAGCATTTTTATTAATCATGCCCTGATAACAAAATTCACCAGTATAAATATGTTACGTATATTCAATAATTTAAAACAAAAATACTAAACTCTAAATTCATGACAAGACTATATTAGATACAATAATTATCAGGCTTCCATAACAATTCATGCAAACGCATAATGCTAGCAAGTGAAAGATGAAATGACTAGATTCATTAATCAAATATTCAGGCAGAAAACTAAATTAACAACAACAAAAAAACAAAAAATAAAAAAATATTGAACAACTTCATTCAATATGATACTGCATTGAATATTGCAAGGCTTTAGATTTAACTACAGACAGAGTTTTATACTGAATTTCATTTCCAAAATATTTTACAAAATCATTAAAACATTTAGGGCCAAGACAGCAAAATTGATGTTTACTTATTTCTTTCCTAAAAAGGCCTTCTTCAATCAATGTGTATTGGGCAGATCGTGTCATTCTGTTTACAGGTTTTATTCTAAACAAACTCTTGTATTTATAAATAAACATTATCATACAATAAACATGCAACTGATCAAACGTAAGAATTTAATTCTCTGCAAAAAGGTAAGAAACTCTATAATTTATTTTTAAATTAAATATTGCACGGAGAGCATTTCTTTGACACACAACTACCGGTTTTAGACCAGTGGAATATGTTCCTCCATAATGCACGGTTCCATATCTCAAAACACTCTCAAATCAAGAAATGTACACTTTTTGTAAATACTCACTCTTAACATTATCTCTCAAATGATACACTACATAATTTATTGTTCTTAGCATACTCGATAAGTGATTGACTTGCTCCTCCCATTTCAAGAATTGATCCACATACAATCCAAGATACTTTACACTTTCTACTAGATCTACATGAGCACTTATACAGACAACAATGTTTATGGCACAATAACTTGAACTCATTCTTTAATTCCTCATTCTGTTTGCTGCAATCAAAAAACATCAAACATTTGGACTTTGAACAATTGATTAATAATTTATTAATGATCAGCCAATTTGATATTTTGTCTAAATCTCTACTTATTTTTAATTTTAATGATTCTTTATTATAAGCTGAGCAGACTAGAGCGGTGTCATCGGCATAGGCAAATATATCAGAATTCAATCTAAGTTCAAGTAAATCATTAATATAAATCAAAAATACGATAGGGCCTAACACCCCTCCTTGTGGTGTGCCATAGTGCAATTCCAGAACCTCACTCAAAACATTATTAACTTTGACTGCTTGCTTTCTTTCTTTACAAAAAGATTGCAACCACTCCAATGCCTTACCACCAATACCATATTTTCTAAATTTATAAAAAAGGACATCGTGATCCAATACATCAAAGGCTGTGTGTGTGTGTGTGTGTGTGTGTGTGTATGTGTGTGTGTGTGTGTGTGTGTGTGTGTGTGTGTGTGTGTGTGTGTGTGTGTGTGTGTGTGTGTGTGTGTGTGTGTGTGTGTGTGTGTGTGTGTGTGTGTGTGTGTGTGTGTGTGTGTGTGTGTGTGTGTGTACAGAGCTAGAGCCCTAACCAATGGACCGATTTTTATTAAATTTGGTGTGAAGGTACTAATCCTTGATATCTCCAGGCATTTTTTCATTTTTTTGAATTTTTGATTTTTAAGGGTAATTATCCCCCAAACATCGCCAAAAAACATGTAAAATCCAAATTTCTCAAAAACGGCTCTAACGATTTTGATTAAACTTTAGTGGTTTGTAGAGCTTTAGGTTTCCAACAAAATTACACCACCCGCATTCCTGGAAAAATTCGGGTTCAGATATTACAGGACTTAAAACATCCAAAATTCAGTTTTTTGGATTTTTTATAAAAAATCATAAATGTTAAAAAATATTACTATTCATCATTAAAAAGAGCTAAAAAAACTAAATAAATTAGTATTCTGAATTACTATTCTACGATTGCTAGTTGCGGAGAAAATTGAAGTTTTCATTTAGCGGTAAACGCAGTACGTTGTCCAATGTTATTCTTATGGGGAATAGGAAAATAACTATTTCTCTCTTATTTACTGATTAATTTCATTAAAACTTGATATGTAGGTCAAGTTAGCATTGACCAACAGAGGAGTTCGAAATATGTTGTCATTTAACCCTGGTGGGACAAGGGGGCATTTCCCCTCTCAAAACCACTGTGTGTGGCAACGGACTCAAAAACGGTGCCTCCAAAAAATGGATTTGGTTAGATATTTCTGAAAACAACTATTTTAGACAATTTTCTGCCCATTTATCTGTACTTCATATTCTATATTTAGTAAATAA
Organism: Allygus modestus; assembly: GCA_963675035.1. Lineage (NCBI taxonomy): Eukaryota > Metazoa > Arthropoda > Insecta > Hemiptera > Cicadellidae > Allygus > Allygus modestus. Next base: position 118,904,464 of record OY776113.1, read on the forward strand.
AAAAGTCATTAAAATTTGGCTAAATTTGGGAGAAAGTATGTGTCAGTTTCCTGATACCGTTTATTTTCTTCATATTTTTTATGGATTGGGAAATTTATTATCTTGAACACGAATAAGATTAATTAAAAAATGTAATAAACCTTTTTCATATTACAAATTGTTTGGTGAAGATTATACAAAATCTTCGTCAGCTAACGCTTGTTAGGGGCCCCCTCCCCCCTAATTAACGCATGCAACGCTAAACCATTCCTCACCCCTTAACTATGTTACGTATTTTATATACGTAATCACTTAGCCGAGAGAAATCTCTATATTTAACTCTAAACTCTCTCTAACCCCCTCTATACTACTTTACTCTCGAAAATTAACAAATTTAGATTCGTTGTTAAATGATATGCTTTCCAAAGTGTTGTTGGTATTTAGGGGCAATTAAAGGAGGAAGGGGGTGGTGAAGTATCTTTAAACGATTTTCCAAGCCAAAATAGCTATTATAAGTATACTTTTACTTTTTTGTAGTATGTTATGACGTTTTTGACGCTGTTACTCCCAAAAGGAGGCAAAATATGAAGAAGATTGTGATGGAAATATGCTTCAAACAAATTCGCAATTTATATTTATAACGTAATTTGTTTGTTTTTAAACTTTGTTACGCTCGGTTTAATTAAAACTGTTTCTTTAGCAGAGCTGATAACCATCCCTAGCCACAAAATTCAATTTAACTTATAATCCGATTATTCTTTATCCTATGCCTCAGTTTAGATTGGAGTACGTCCAAATTAATACCAGTATTGCGCCGATTCATCTGCCGGAAGCTGAAATATTGGTCCAACATTCATTATACGTCCGTTGAATATGAAATAATGCCAACATTTTGAATACATAATACGATACTGTATTTTTGAGTCAAATAAAAAGTTATTTAAGAAATTAATGCCATTACTGATTAGTAAAAACAAAGTTTCACAATGTTTCGGGATTTGGAAACGTCGTGAAACTTTGTTTTTACTAATCAGGAATGGAAAATGTCCACAACAATGTCTTACTCACCATCACCAACAATGAAGTTTTCAAAAATAAATTAAAAGGGTCAAAAAACTGCTTTATGGTCCAATGAGTGGATAAAGGTAAGATATAATAACGATGAAAAGTTAAGCTTTTGGGACGTTCTTTTTTCTAAATTAGAAATAAAAGTATACAATAATAAAAAAAATAAAACCTTTTGTACAACAATAATTCACTTGGCACATTATTAACTGTAAATGTACCAAGTGAATTGTTGTATAAAAAGTTTTATTTGTTTATTAGTTATATTTAATATAAAAACATCAAAGAATCGGTAATTTTCAATTGTTAAAAACGTATTACACACAAATGTTATGTAAGCACGTAAGTTAAAGATATTTTTGTAATCACTTTACGTATTAGTTTATTATATGTATATAGTTTATAGTACGTATTTTAAGTCCAACGTTCTCACCCAACATTTATTCCATGTCTATACCATTCAAATTAATATTGTCTCTAATATGAAAAACTATTAGTAAATTAATCACATTAAATTATTCTGTTGTTTTTTTACATTTTATTCCTACTGTAAAATAATTGTTTCTGTTAAATAAATCAACAAATAGTGATTTTGAAATTTGAATAAAATCCTGAGAGATTCATTAAAACAGTTATTGGAAAGAAAACTATAAGATCAAATAACATTTCATGTCGACAAACTTTCAAAGATTAAAGTTTTAAGGAGTGTCATCACCTTACACCGCCTTTCAATGGAGCGAAATCTCAGCCCCACATTGCATGTCTCTACAACAAAAGCACTTTGAGTCCAAACTCCATTGTTACCAGATTCATTAAAATTCTTCGTGCTATAGTAATGTTTTAATAGGCGAGTAAGAGTTCTAAGATTCTTTTTTATTTTGGATTTATTTATTTCAACGGAAAATACCCAATATATCTCAATATACTTATATATCTCATACTTATGGTTAGATGGCTAAGCTAAGGTTATAGCTAAAATTACATGAATTCAATTTCACAGTCTATTTCTCGAAGCAAAAACAAAAGTCAAAAGACGAAAGTCAAAGCTGAGAATCAGGCGAAGTGTTGTGTTTTTTAATGATTTTCGTAAAAACATCAATCCTTAATAATTCATAACAATTGGTAATCCGACAAATAATGGGATCTTTCTATTGTCTACTTTAAAACTTTTCTGTTATGGTATACGACAATCTTAAACAAATGTAAAATCTCAACCTTATTTTGATAACTTTTCTATTGTAGTTACAATTTATAATTAACTTTTAATGTTCAGATTCATAGGAAAAACTTGTTTTCAAAACAGAAAAATATAACAAATAATATCTAGGGATAACATTGTTCAAAATGTGTATACAGTGGTTTGCTGGATTGGAATAATCAGGTGTCAATAAATTACTTCAAAAACTATTGAATAGACTCGGGGATGATGGATTGCCACTGATATTGTCCCACCTACGTTTGGTACCACTTACACAAATTAATTTCAAAATACACTAATTTGGCCTCACAATGTTATTACATCAACACATGAAACAAGTTATTGATAAAGTGTAATTTATCATCTTGTTTACCCTAAAAAGCACTCTCGCAACTCCATATTTATTTCAAACGACATTTCTATTTTTAAATAAATAAACTTCCATAGCAAATATTAGGTTTTTTAACGAATAAACAGTGATTCAGTTATTATTCAGCTAAGTTGTCTAATAGCTAATTTTACGCAGTGGAATACATTATAGATTGTTAAGTTTAGAAAGGGAAACTCCCTTACTAAAGGCAGCAAGGGCAACTGGGTCGAGGATTATTAGATACAACAAAGTTTAGAGGTTAAACAAATATTACGTATCGCTTTTGAACGTGGTATGCTATAGCGTTACGCTCATGTTTGGGAAAGATTGTGTTGTCAGCGTAACATAACAAAATATATTTTAATGTTATTCGTTTATTTTATGAAACATTTTAAAAATCTAAATAATTCAAATTTTGCACTACGATTTTGACTTCAATGTTTATTGAATACATTAATTATTTGAAAATGTTCTGTTCAATTTGGATGTTTTAGTATTATGTTAGAACGACTTTTAGTGTAAATCAACAGGGAAAAAATTATGACAGTAAACAATTATGACAATACTAAACAATTTCAATATTTAGGTCGGTAAAGTTATTACTTTGGTCAGTAGAGTTGTATTTTATTCATGATATACTTGTTTTATATAAGCCATTGACCAAGTAGCGTATAGAGAATGATTAGATTTCTGGTTAGTAATAAAATTAAACAGTTGTGAATACATATACTTAAGCATCACGAGAGAAATGTTACGCATGATGTTGCGTGACGTTAAGTGGGCGACAGGTAAATATATTTTTCAGCTTAACATTGCGTTCCAGGGAGAGGTAGTGGTTAAAATTACGAAAGAAGTGTTACGGTACATAATAATGGTGCCCTTGATTCTTTGGCAGCACGGATTCTAAAATTAAATGTTTTTAAACTGGAACTACATTGTGAGTTACATCCATGAATCATAGAGTAACAACTCGTTAATCCGATTGCTACTCATTGTTGCATCGGGTTAGAGGTGTTACAATAGAGCTGGAAACAAGAGACATATCATTGTCGAATGGCGGTAGAGCAATACGGGATATCACTGTTGTTTTTTAACTTTAATTTCACACTTCACGTAACTGATGAAAGCCAACTGATAAAACCGAAAGATTTGTTTGTATTTAAATACTATGCATGATAATCTACGTAGACTTAAGTGAACATATTCCCAGTTACGCATTAACTGATTTTGATAGTGTAGCAATTCAAAAATTGTTCCAGCTTGGGGTAGTGAGCAGTAGTTTTCAATTTATATTTCGTTAATAGTTTTTTTTACTTACAATTTTGAGATTATTTGAATTTATTACGAAAACTCTGCACTTAGTCGAAAACATATTTTACAAATGGTATTTAAATAAAGAGTACTAGATTGGGGATGTGATCCGTACAGGAAAGAAGTACAATTCTTACAGGATAGGGTGCTATCCGTACAGGATGGGGTACTATCCGTAAAGGTTGGGGTGTCTTTCGTACGGGATGGTGCCAGTGGTATTTTGTATTTTACCAATGTATTTTTACGTTGTTAGAGGGTACATGGTCCAAACCTCTCATAGTCATGTGGACACTTCAGGAATCGAACCCGTGACTTCTTGCACCGAAGTTCAAGACGCTAACCGTTAAGCTAGCGAGGCGCTCAATTCATCTTATGCAATTTTTTAATGGAGCCCAGTTTTCACACTAGTATGTAATTTATTAGGTCGGCACTTAATCTTATACAAATTTGGAAGTGAGACTCAATTTAACGTGGTAACTGTCTAATTTATTTATTATAGAGGTACATTTTTTAATGTCTAATGGTCCCAGTGCTGTGAGGAAGGCCGAGGGCTTAGGACGAAGCGATCCATCACCAGCCCTTTCTTCTCCCAAGCCCTAAACCCCCCTAAACCCCTAAACCTTCCTCACCTATATGCCTAAACACCGCAACCATTATAATGTTAGTCTGTAGTAATTTCTTACGTAAACTAAATATTATAAGTTTAGACTTAAGATAGTTAACCTTTTTTTAATACCGTTCACAGTTAAGAATTTATTTTATGAAACGACAAACATATTCGTAGTACCTACGGTTCACGTGGAATACTTTGCTATTTATGTGTTTGAATTTGTTTATGTAACAAAGCCAAGTACTTTAGTTGAACAAATGTTGTTATGGTTACGTATTTAGTTACGATTCAAATAGTTATGTACTTTTAATTGATTAATAAAAAAACTAAACCTCTTACATTTGACTTAAATGGCTTTTATTTCGTACAAGAATCGATTTTCTGACTGAATGTACCGATCCGATTAATTTAACTATAATTTAATCTAAAGTTGGTATTTTTGAAGAACACTTGCAACTGGGTAATAAATCAATTTTACATTATTCTGACGATCGATTTCAACTGGGAATGATTTCTTTATTATTTACGATGAAGTTAATTACACACATTGAATATCCGTCCAAAATTTAGGTTTAAATTATGCCGTATACAAAGTAACAAATAATCAATGATCCTCACGGACTAAAAATGAATTTAGGTGTATTTAATTTATTCAAACCCGGCTCTAAATTATTATATTTTATTCTTCATAATCCTAATATTTATAAATTTCATACTATATAACTCAAAATCTAAATATTACAATATTTTTACAAATGATAGTAAACTTTAAAAAATGGAAACTGATATCTGTATTTCCACTATATTAAACACTAAATAACTTTAATATTTAATAATATGTTATACAATTATAATAAATAGTTCTTTAATAATAATAGTATATTTCCCATTAAAGTCCTCCACATATTAAAGTATTCTGCCATAAATATATATTTTAAATAAAGTATTTGATTTATTCATAAATAAGCCGTTAACATGATATATCGTTTGTACAATTTTGTATCTATGTATATATTGCATATTAAATTAAATAATTAATTTCTATATTACAAAAATAATTAAATTTAGTTTAAATAACTTCCTTATTTTAAGACTATATAGTTGTAGTTATTTATTTTATACAGTTGTTTTTTCTTACCTATATGATTTTTGTGAGGTTATAATTACCAAAAGATACCAGTCATGAAATAAAAACTAAAATAAAGATAACCTTTTAAAAACTCGTTTGTTTTAATTCGTCCCTGTTAACGTAAATAAAATACAAAATAAATAAATCGTTTATATTTAATGGAAAAACCCATAAGTTTTAAAATTTATACTAATTAAGGAGAACCAAATTAATTAAAAGATATTTTAAAGAAAACTCTAAACCATACAAACGGTGCTTGAACGCTAAAGCAAACATTCCAAGTTTATGTTTATTGTTTAACGGCTACTGTTTTAAACTAAAACAAGCTTCAAAGAATTTGATCGTTGAAAAATCATTTTAAACTGTATTTGAGTAAAACTGGTTATTTTAAACATGGTGTAATTACATGTTTAGCCCGAAAAATAGGGACTTTATCAAAAATAATGTTTAAGAAAGGAAGTTGTAGCACTGTAAAATTTTGACTTGCATCCACAGATGTAGGTGGGCAAATGTTGCAAAATGCCCGATGATGGATCTTCCCCCCCCTCCCCCCCAACCATCGAAACCTTCTCCTATCACTACCACACACGAGTGTAAAGCTGTCAGATAGTTTACAAAACTATCTAGGCTATCAGAGTTTGAAGATCGCTATATTTATTGTTCACTCATGTGATAAACTAACTGAACAACTGAATTTCTGAAATTATTTTATCGATGGATTTATTTATTATTTATTAGATTTGATTGGTCTTTACTTATCGCTTCTGGTACTTAAAACTTCAGTACTTTTCGGAAAATAAAGAAACCCCTACTGTTTTCATGTGAACTTTAATTAAATTTGTTTAAATTTCATTGTTTTAACTTCAAATGCAAGTAGGGTTCACTTGATAACAGGAGGAGGTTCCTCCCCTCCCAAAACGAAATTTAGTTTGAGTTAAGTTTAGTTTCTAGAAACACAAGAAGCGAACGCTAAGTCCAAACATATATAATAATAAATTACTGATCACTTATTTTACTTTAATATTTGATGTCGGTTTTGTGAGCAACATGCAACAACTGGTTCATTTATACTGATTGTCGGATTGGTTAGAATTCAATCGATTTTATCAGTGAGTAAATGAAGATAGAATTTTGTAGAATATTTTTGAAAAGAATTCATAATAAGTGTATTACTTGGTTGCATAAATATGGATTTGTGAATTTGACATTAACTCAAGTATTTTGTTATTTTTCGCCCCTTAAAATAGTTGATAAAATACAAATTGACTGTTAACTACTCTGTTTGTTTCGAAAGCACTGATGTGATTTAAAAGTACAATTAATACCTTCAATCAGTAAAAGTACTCTCACCTTGTATAGACACTCAGCTCTTCACTAAAAACCTCGAGGTCTTGGAAAGTCGCCAGATGAATAGAGCCATAATGAATAGGTGCATAATGAATACACCTAATTTTAATGGCCATTTCAATATAATGTTTTACGTTTGTGAAGAGTGCGGAGAGAGCTCGATGTTCACCGGTCGAGAGCCGGAGGTGTACTGACTATTCGCTAGCTAGGGTTCTGGTATCAAATAAAATGGTGGGGGTTAAAGTGTAGGATGCGGGGCAGATGACGCGGGGCATGTGGGTACAAAGCAGCTGGCACGGGGCAGATGGCGCGAGGCAGATGGTTGCTACTACATTCGCCGCCAAAGTAATGTAATCCGTCGCCGTAATTCTTGTATTTTATTTTGTCGGTTCATTTGATATGTTTTACACTTACATATGCAATAGCTGAAAAACTCGCACTTACGACAAATTTTCCCGTCAACTTGATCGTCTGGTATTTTAAAACATTTTAACTCGCAACAATAAGTCTTCAAATTGTTACCGAATTGTAGATTTTTCATCGGTGGCAGCGACATGTTAGCTGCAGCGTTTGTTAGACAAGACTGAGACTAATTTCAGTGCTCCCCCTCTTTTATACCTCTTCATCAGTTAATCCTGAATGAAAGTTCAAGGTCATCCGTTTGAATTAAAAAAAAAACACAGCAGTATATAAAATAATATACTGCTGTGTTGTTGTTTTCTTTATTTTTATAGTTTTTTTTAATTTTCCTTATTAAAGAAACATCTTACAATACAATAAGCTTAAGTCTAACATTGATGACTAGAAATACAAACAGATAAATACAAATAGAGACATTATGTACAAGGATGCGTGATGTGCAGAGTGAGTTCCGTAGAGTTGTTGCCGCTTACACCGTGTGATACCAAATACAACGTCCCCGGTTGAATATCTCGCAAATCTTCATTTTGTAGCAGTTGAACAAATCGTTTTGGAAGAAATACTTGAAACTTCGGCTCATCTCCTTGAGTGAAAGGTCCTTCGCTCAATGATACTATAATTGCTTCTCCATGTGTGGTTTCCACTTTCTTGATGTTATGAATAATGTAGTGTTTTTGTTCTTTTAGTTCTGAACACTTTTTAGTTAGCAGAAGGTCAGATTTTGAGTGAGTGTTGAATTGATCAACCAGTGTTTGTAGAAATTGTTGCTATGCCATCATCGTCAGTGGTGGTGGTGTCTTCTGTGATGTTACCTCTTCGGAGTCTCGAATAATACTCGTGCTTTATCCCTTATCATGGGTATTTAAATTCTTTTTTCTCTTATGTAATCTTCATCGTTTTCTGTTGGTTCATTAATCACATTCACTTTATCCCCCTTTCCTAATGTCTTGACTTTAGAAGACTCAGACGGTTTATCTCGTTGATTAGGTTTCTTTGGATTGTGTATCTTTTTCCAGTTTAAATAGTTTTGGCTGTCAACATCTGAAGCTGCAGCTCTTCCTGAAGCCCAATGGATATAATTAAATAGAGCTGCACCAAACCTTTCCAAATGTTTTTCATATTCTGTAGTCCATTTATTGTGTACGATATCAAACATTTTCTTATTTACAGCGTCTCCATCCTGTTCACAATCACCTACATTTGATAATTTTAATTTTTTTACATCATAGCTTGTGTCAGTTTCATTCCTTTTGTAAATCGTTAACAATTTTAGAGTAGCTAAATTTACTGCTTCACCATCATAAAGGGGATTTTGTACATTGCTTAACATTTTACCGGAAAACCCCTAATGATCTTCGTGTACAGTTGGGTTCTTTTATCCATATACTATACCGTAACCGCATCAGAAGACAATAGCGGATCACCAACATTTTGAATTACTTTTCCTTCAAAATTATAGTTGCCATGAGGTGTTAACGGAAACCCAGCTCTTTTTTCATTATATCCAGATTTTACTCCAAACTCGGAATACCATCCAAACTTGTCCACACTCATGATGTAACTGAATCTCTATCATTTAGGTTCTCATTATATATACGTCTACTGAACAATTATTCCTCGTTTTTGAAGTTCATCAACCAAAGCTACCCATTCGTTTCCTAAACCAGTTTGCCCGGCTTCCATAGCTTCATGTAATAACCTCATTAGATCAACTAACTTATTTATATCGTTGTAATATATTGTATTAGTTTTATACAAATTTTTCAATAATCCCCTTCCAGATGTGGTAGGATCAGTTGTTTTTCTCTTTTTATGTAAAACATTTAATTCAGCAGAAGATAAAGCTCTTCTTTTAATTTGAGCTTTATTTAATTTCGAGGGGAAAAGACTAGAAATAATACTTGTGTATTTTATTGACCGATTTATATGAATAGGTAGGTCTTTGGAATACTTTTTTCTATGTGCACTTGTATACTCTAGTATATTTTTAAACAATTGTAAATCCTTTTTAGTATATCTACCACGATTATTTTTAAAGATGAGTTGAAACGAACCTTTTGTACCTTTATATTTCTTATCACCAATAACTGTATCATCATTTTCGTTTATATCTAACTTGCTATCTCCAATCATTAATCCTTTATCCTCTATTCTAGCTCCATATGTATGATAATTTCGATTAGCATGTGTGGCGTGTAACATTTTTAATGTATATTTTCTTCCAAGTGTTCCTTTAAACATAATATCTGTGCCTAATTAAGTTGGATGGGTTAATAACCTCTTCTTCTGCTCTTGTATATTCTACACTTGTATCTTCTGTACTTGTATCTTCTGCAAAGTCCTTTTCCTTTAAATCTTCTATATCTCCGCTTTCTTCATCCTCATCGCTTTCTTCAGATGTTTGTAGTTGGCCAAAACTTTCATCATTCTGAAATTCTTCTTCATATTTGGAAATTGGTAGCATTTTGTCTCCTTCGAAGCGAATTGAAGGTTTTTCCATATTTTGTGCTAATCGCTTTAAAGGTTCAGTAACAGGTTTGAATGTTGTTTCTAAAAATTGCTCTCTTTCATTTATACCTGATTTTAGAGCTCGGTTTTTTTGTCTAATAGAATCACTAAGTGATTTTATTTCCTTTGATAGCTTTTCCTGGTTAACCATCTTCACACCTTGACGACTTGTACATTAATACCGCTAATCAGTGTATTAAAACAAATTTAACAAAATCTATTCTATAACAACTATCTTTTATAGCTTGATCTTTCATAATAACCAGAAATCCATACTTTTCCCCCCATGCTTTTCCGCAAAGCTCTTTAAACTTTTCAAATGGCATATCCGCATTCACATGATCGTTATATATATGTTTTAGGTTAGTATCATCTTATTTAAATACAATTAGAATATTTGCATTATCTCTGATAAGTTGTTTTGGGATTTTGCTATAAGTTTGTCCTATATATATGCTGTCGATGTTATTATGTCTTCCCATGGAAAAGTAGTTTCTAATAGTATCCTGATTTTCACAAGATACATCGTCAAATACAGAATACGGTTTCGCTTCGTTTGGTTGCATAATGCTATCACTAGCTTTAAATTTATAAAAATTAACATCAGACACGTCAGATAGGATTTTATCCAGCAATTGATACTTTGGTTGTTGTAGAGACTTTGAACAAATATAGAGGTTATTAAACCTTAATCCCTGTGGATTAGTGATCAAATGAAAGACAACTTTGTTCTTTCCACAGTTTGAGGGACCACTTACTATACATCGAACAGTGTTTGGAAGTAAACTACCGTGTTTACCATTGTTGATTTTAACGTTATCCACAGTTAAATCATCTATGTTATTAATATTGAATGAATCTTTATGGTGAATCATCTCCATCCTGTTCATAGGTTAACGATGAAATGAGTTGCTTGCATTAAACCAAGTTCTTTATAGGTATCCATGAATCCTCAGTTTTGCTAAACCCCAACCACCGCACTTTAACTGCGTCCTTTTTTCTTTGTAAGACTTTTTCAACAAGATATACATCACCTACTGTTGACTTTAAAATTTCATGTCCATAAAATGCACCTTGCAACAAATTTCCTTTGTTATCTTTTAAGATATACGTTTCAGGTACAGTCGGTTGCACTTTATACACTGTAAAAACGTCATTCGTCCAATTGGGAAGGTATTTCTTGGGAAACACTCCCTTATATTTACTAATCCGTACTTTATCACTTACATTAAATTTTCTTGGTTGCATTTTTTCTACTTTAGGCTTTGTATTTTTCTTTATGCGTTTTAATACATCTTTTGCATTTCTATTATTTACTTTGTTAGGTTTCATACCAGTAGTTCTATGAAACCTGTTCTAATAATCATTTATTAATTGTGGTAAAATATCAATCCATACGTAAGAACCTCTTTTTGAAAACTGTTTATACAGTGCTCCTTTTAGAGTTCTATTGAATCTTTCTACGATAGCTGCTTTTTTTCTCTGAATTTGTAGAATAATGATTTATTTTATATTTCTTCATTAACTGTGCAAAGTTTGTATTAAAGTATTCTGTTCCATCATCAGTTTGTAAATGTTTAATTTTGTTTTTATCTCTTTTTATGGCTATTTCCATGGCTTGTGTTACGCTTTTACCAGTCTTGTCCTTTAGAGGCAAAGCCACTGCAACTTTTTAAAACAATTAATAATTGTGAGTATATATTTAAATCCTTTGTTTATTTTGCTATACGGTCGCATTCCAATTAAATCCGCTTGATATAAATCATTTATCCCTTTTATAACAGTATTTCTTCTTGGAAAATTCATTCTTGCAGGTTTGTGTAGTTCATTAATAATTTTCTCCTTCAGGTCTGACATGATGGTTTCACGAACACAGCTGATATGGTATTAAATATTCCTTTGTATAAATCTGCTTATATATATATATATATATATATATAGTTCAAGGTCATTCAAAACTTGTGTAAAAAAGGGGAAACACAGCTTAACATTGCTGTGTTTCCCCTTTTTTTACAGAAAGGAAAGGAAAGGGATGTAGGAAGATGAAAGGGGTACTCGTCAATAGGGTTGAGGGAATAGTAGCCGAATGGTAATGTGTTGATTTTGTCTGGAACGGTATGTCTTTTGTCGCCTTTACAGGATAGCGCCTTTTTAACTTCAGTCACGCTGTACAGCTGATGGTTAAAACTTCTGATGGTGTTGAATTTAGCTGTAATGATGTTATCCTCAAATAAACATTGCTTGTAGTGTTCAAAATGCACTTTCTTCTTTAAATATTAATTCTTTGCACCTTTAGCTTTCTTAATATAGCTATTATTCTTTTCTTCTTCTTCTTCTTTTTCATTATAGAGTTTCAAAGAATAGAGTTCAAACATAAGTGAAACAATCTCTTCAAGTAGAACACTATTAGCCTCATCCTTAAATTTGCCTAGTACTATTTTGTTTCTATCTTTATCATAGTTTGGATGATCTTTTGGTTAGTCGGAGAAACAAAGTCGTTCTTGTAAATAAATGTACGTAAATCTTTATACATGCACAATGTTAGTATGCGATATATGAAAGCATTAGTGTCCATATATGTAATAGATTATTCTCTCTTCCGTAGAACGCCACCATTTTGTTGTAGTGGAAATCGTACATCTGTGTTTTTGAGATGTCCCAGATTGGCATGCCTATATACAAAGGACGATCCATCTTCACACTCGTCTTCTTCATGGACACTGCTACAAGATTTTCATTAATAATTATAGATGTTCCAAAATTTGGCTGCTGTACTAGTTTCTGTAATTTTTTTGGGTCAGTAACAAGTTTTACATTTTTGTGTCTTCTTTTGTTTTCCAATGTTTTTTCCAAATATCGCATTATTCATTAATTTAAAGAAATCTTTTTGAAAGTCTGATGTAGCTGCTGCTCTTCTGATTGTATTCGAATCAATGTAGGGTTTCAACCAGCATGATTGAGAAAATTCTAAAACTCTATTAATTTTTGTTAGACGTAGTCCTAATTCGATAGCTTGTTGAACCACCCAAAAGTGAGCCACGTAGCGTTGTTTATTATTTAATGTCATCATTAATTTGGGGTGTTTTCCAATTGGTGAAATTTCTGTTTTGGCAAGAAGTGGAAGGTCATAATGAAGATCATGCAAATTTTCTGGGTATTCAAAATCGCAATCCAAGATATATCCAGTGTCACCATGTTTCGGAATTTGTAAAATATCGCCAATAGAGTCGGGATTAATCCATTTAAAGTTATCAAAAGAAGTGGGTTTGACATAGCCCATCCATACAAGTTGTTTGCTTCGAAATATCCTAAATAGGTTGACGGTTTGGTTTCATCGTAATCGGGAATGTATTTGTTGTTGGCTTTGACATGTCTGGTGTCACTTTGGGTCAATCCGCCTCTTACACCAGCTTCAATCATTAAAACCATGTCAATATCTGTTAAAAGTTGAAGTTTGCATTTTGTTTATTTTAACATGGCTTGCCAAGCTAATACTGGAGAAGTATACGAATGTAGAGGGTCCATACCGTATGCAGCAAAACAGGTATTTCGGAATTCTTCTATCACATCACAAAGAAGGGTCACATCTAGTTTGACATAAAAGTCTGAGTAATCTCCTAAAGTCCTCATATCCAACTCGTTCCAGACTCGGCATGCATGTTGATACTCTTCAGGTGAAATGTCTGAATCATTAAGTTTGTTTTTAAATTTGTCTATTGCAGGAAGCGATGTTTCATCAAGTCTATGCAGTCCATCTAAGTAATCATAAGGGAATACTCCTTTTCGAAGAACCAAATTAATTTTACTGTTTGGTACAATTTTGCTTGTTTCGATCAAATCTTCCTTTCTTAAATTTTCTGATTATTTCATAAGGCTGAAAGGCATAAATATATAGGAATCAATGAATCTAAGTTTTATCTTGCCAATTTTTTTAGAAATGCTAATAAATTTTTCCATGGTTGTTGCCAAGACCATGGCCATGGCCATGTTGATTTTTGATGGTCTATTGCTCCATTATCTTTCCCTAGTTCCGGGATTATAAAGTGAGTGTCGTATCCACTAAGATTATGTAAAACAACGGGGATTAAATTTGGAAGTTTTTAGTTTAAGTTGCAAGAGTTACAGGCTACACCTCTGTAAGCTCCTGTAAGATGATCATGGTCTCGCACTTTAACATTATCTGGCGTAAAGGTGTTAGTACACAGATAACATGTTGTTGCCAAATCATGTTGTTGAAGTTCACCTTCAGTCATAGGTGTCATCGGTAACACATTTCTATACATTTCTTCCACCTTTTCAGCTATGTTATATAAATCATCGACAAAGTGTCGAGCTGCTTCTTCACCACGATAAGTCTTCGGCGTAGACGACAATTCGTATTTACAAAGATGATCTTCAGAAAAAGGGACTTTACTATTAAACAATAGCTGTTCGGTGTGTGCTGCTGGTATTTGCTCCTTCTTGTTACGTTCTCTTCTTGATGTTCGAACGGAAGTAAAGACGCTTCAAAATCAGCGTATACAGCAACAGGTACACGGCATTGTTGTATTACTTTGTCAAATTGTATCTGCGCTCTGCTGGGATGTGGCAATTTAGTTCTTACTTCATAGTTTCTACTACATAACCGTTGGTTTTCTACTAGCCAATCTGAACCTCCTCTTCTCAATTCTTTGTTAACATGACAAAAACATATTTTACAAATTGTTATCTTTTTTTCATGCTTAGATAATTGTTTAGAAACAAGACTTTCAAATTTTGTAATATACACAAAGTGTGAAATATCGCCTTTAGTAATCAATAAAAAATCGGTATGATCTCTGCGCTCATTTGGTGTTATACGCAAGGGGTACACATTGTTTGACGAATCCAATCCAAATAGGTTGACAGAAGCTGAAGGATTTTGTTTTTCAAATTTTGAAACGTCTGTTATGGCAACAGGGTAAGTCATCCCTTGAAAATTATATCTATGTTGTACTTCATCATAATGGTGACTTGGTCTTACCGGATGGTCTGTTACATATTTGGCCAACATAGCATATTTAAAACACTCAGTATCTTGATTTTGTACGTTGACGCAGGATAAGGTATTTCTAATCTTTGTTAGTAGAGGGATGTAGCTGCTTCCCCAAATTCCATTGCCGTGTTTTGTACTCTTAAGTCTAGCCCTGTGATGCTTAACAAACTCCATCCAGAGCCTCTTCCTTCATGTTCTTGTATTTTCACCATTAGCTCATCAAAACATTCAGATACGATTGAATCAATATCTGACAAAAACATAATAGTTCGGTTTTTTGTTAAAAACCCTCTCGGTGAAGTTTCATTTTGAATGTTTGTAAATAAAGCATCCAGTAATAGTCCAAATTTGATAAAATTTAATCTCTTTAATTCATTTTGCAAAGTGTTGCTTACCAATCCTTTTGCGTTATTTAAAAATTCTTCAAGTTGTAATTTTGGTTTGTAAATTTTAAAGTGGGTTACTACATTACCCGGAAGTGCTCGGGCGTGTAGTTTTATATTTAATGATGGTCCAGGCGCATAATGAATGACACTTAGTCTTGAAACTTCATTTTGTTCTTCTTCATTTTGTTCTTCTTCATTTTGTTCTTCTTCGTCATTTTGTTCTTCCTCTTCTTCACTTTTTCTTCCTCTTCTTCATTTTGTTCTTCTTGATTTAGGTTTGCAACTTGATGTTGTGCTAATTGATGATCGATTGAATCTAATTCTTCTTCATTTTGTTCTGCTTCTGTATTTGTATTGATGTTATGTTTCAATTCTTTATGAATGGTTAAAAGCCATTCATCTCTAAATGAGGCTTTTCAAATATCGGACCGATACATGTTGTAGCTGTGTCATCCCCAAAGGTTAACAGGAGACTGATTTTACCACTGATGGGAAACCTCCTTTTATACCCGATATTGGTGGTGGTGGGGGTAAGTATTAGGTTAAGGTTACTATTTTTTACATTTTCTTTTTACTATTGTAGCTGGAGGCTACAAAGTTCTGTATTTGGGTCAAGGTCATTTGAACATATTTGCCAAAACGGGGAATAGAGCAGTAAATTATTTCATTTTAAACCATAAACTGATCTATTCCCCGCTCTGTATTTAACAAGGACAATTTTCAGATTTTGAACTCGGATGTGAAGTCGGATTGTATAAATTGCATCTCGATCAACTAAAAATTTCATAAAACAATAGGGATCTTCAGTCGTAGATTCATCTTTAACTTATTCGATAGTCAACATTGCCGAACGAAGATCTTGTGGAATTCCGTCGACTTTTATTAGTCGCCTTTCGATTTCAAACCGTTTTGTTATTGATGTAAGTTTTATCACATCATCGATATCGAGGAGGGGAAAGCTGTAACAAACGGAGTTTGCTGGTGGGTTCATCATGGCCATATGATAAATATACAGTGTTGCATAGAGCAGTAAGTGGTTCTCACTTTGACCGCAAACTGATCTATTCCCCGCTCTGTTTTTTAATCTCCTCCCTTTTTATTGATTTAATCAAAGATTTGGTTTAATATAGAATGTAATGTTGATGATCCATCCCTTATCGGTTAACCTTACCATATTACCAAGCATTTTATATAACTTTCTTTTACAGTTTGTTTTGAATGCTTCCTCTTCACTACAATACACTTCGCCTGTAGGACTCCACGACTAATATTCACAACCAACCTCTATATCGAGATACCGTAGTAGTAATCTTCTTAAAGCAAGCAACTGATCAACGTTTTCGACCCTTCTGCTAACTACTAGCGTTGCTGCAGGGATAGAAAGAGCGGATGTACTCATTTTACGCAGAATGATTTTACCACTGATGGGAAACCTCCTTTTACACCAGATTCCAGTGGAGGTGGGGGTAGGTGGTGGGGGTGCTAGTGATAGGGAAGGGTGTTTTTAACTAACAAATCAATACTATCCACAAATTGTCTAAGTCTCGTGAGTGGATCAAGGTCCCCAGGACATACTACCAAAACGGGGAATAGAGCAGTAAGTGGTTCTCACTTTGACCACTAACTGCTCTATTCCCCGCTCTGTATTTGAAACTAATCCACTCGAATGAAAGTTTATGAAGTCGACTCCTTTGCTCGACGAAGTTCTTCCTCTAGTTTGGTGACCAGCCGAAAATCTGCTTCCATCTCATCCTCCTGCTCTGGACATTGCGGCTGTCCACACCACCTCTTACAAGCATAATCATACGCGTTCTTATATTCCTCCAGGACTTGTTCAAATGTCCTAGGCTGCTGGGATGTAGTATGCATCGCCGCTCCTTGGTCAACCTCGGAAGCCTCAAGAGTTGCTACCAACTCCTCCTCACAAACCGCATCTCCCCAGATATTGTTGTTGGCGCTGCTCATGGTGTTGCTTGTTGCAATGTCTGATTAGGAATGGCACTAAGGACCGCAGCCCCTCACATGAATTGGTTTCACAGGGAGGGGGAAACCAGTTTTTGTGAACCCCCTCTCCTCTTGTGGTGGGGGTAAATGTAAGGGATATTGTTGTAGGAAATACATTTCGTATCAAACGAAGATGTTTCTAAGTCCCGATGTAGGTCAAGGTCGAATTAACATGTTGCTAAACCGGGGAACAGAGCAGTAAGTAATTCTCACTTGAACCACAAACTACTCTGTTCCCCGTTCTGTATTAAACAACAATAATTGTATTAACTAGAATTTTCTAAGTCCCAAGGTCATCTGAATATGTTGCCAAAACGGGGAATAGAGCATAACTGCTCTATTCCCCGCTCTGTATTAGGGAAGGGGACAAAAGACAACAAACAAGAGACTGGTTTTAAACAAGAGACTGATTTTATATTTCACAAACGTTTCTCGGGCTAAGATGGGTAATGTCAACCGGTTTGCGCGCCGTATTGACATAAGGTCGGCTTGCGCGCCATACCTTTTTGTAAGGGGTTAGGAAAAGGATGAGAAACAAGATACATTACTTTGAAAATAAAGACTTTACCAGCAACTATGTAAACAAAATTAATCAGTTAACGTTACTTTTACAAGAACAGCCGAGGTCGGTTTTGCAAAGGTCAACAGTATCACTGAAACCCGGTGGGACACCCTGCGTCAGGCTGCTGCGAACCCAAGTTTTGACCAAGGTTGTTGAGTTTGGGGACCTGTAGGGCCGGGAGTACATATTTCATTAGTAAATAAGACACTTTAAACCGATACCAAACACTAACATTTATGAGACTAACTACATTACCTAGCAGCAAACTACAAGCGATAATATAACAAACTACTATGCTTAACAAACTAACAAACACATGCAAGGGCGCAGATCTCTTAATTGCGCGTCGGGCCCAACGCACACTTAACAGACCTACGCTACAGCAGAATGCAACCCAGTCGGAAGTTGGTCAGTAAAGGGCGGCAGACTACTGCAAGGAGAGCGGAGACTCAACCTCTATATATACCCGAGTCCGAGCCCCGCCAAAGTGACTCTTAACTTAAGGAGAGGTGACCTTTGGGGGGGTGACCTTGAACATGACCCAAAACGGTGATCTTAAGGGGTTGGGAGGGGTGGGGATACAAAGTTTGTGCAAAGTATGTCATGTGGGTACTCAAATTACGCGGATTGATCAGACGAACAATATGGTGCAAACAGAATTCAGATCAAAATTTGATATTTTCCTACAGTTACCATAAAACAAATAAATTGGTAAAGAAACGTAACATATCTTTACACAGAAGTGAACTTTTAATATGACATTTAATGTGAAAGTAACATTAATAAATCAGAAACAAAATTATAAAACAAAAAATAATCTCCTTAAAAATGAACACAACACCCTAAAAGAATTGTTAACCAAGGAATTACTTATAGAAAGACAAATAACACAAGCAAACAGTTAAAAAAAAGTCACTTTTGGTTTGTAACATTAATGTTAAATGTACAGTTCTCACAATTACTTATCACAATCCCTGAAGAGGAAGATTCTTGGAACTTGTTGCTTGAATGAACAACTGATGCTGTCGCTTGTGTCGACGACTGGCCTAAAATCAAATGGCCAGTTGCTACTTTTCCGCTAATAGAATCGTCAATATATCCCTCCGCAACGGTTGAACTTTTCCAACCCCCATGCCGCTTCAATTGCAAAATGTCACCTCCAGCCTCAACCAAAAGTGTAGCTGAAGTACGTCAAAAGCAGTGGCCTGTGTACATTAGGGGATCAGGCAATTTCAAAAATGTAGCTATGTCTTTTGGTACCTTGGCAATGGTATTAAGACCAATGTTTTGTTTAATACAAACACCTTTGCAGTACTTTAAAAACAATCGACCAGTGGATAAGCCTGGAGGTCTTAATTTCATGTATTTTCTAATAATATCCAAATAATCTATGCCGTTTCCATCGTCATTAGAAACAATGAACGTGCGGCTTTTGTTAGTTTTTGTGTCTGGTATTTTAACAATCAACAGGCTGCCTTTGTCTTCTATGTTGTTTACTTGCAGTTTGGTCAACTCATCACATCTACAGGCACCAGCTATCCCAAATATTAAAACTACTTTCTTCATTAAATAAATGTCATCGGGAGCAGTCTTAAGAAATGTTTCAACCTCATCTTTAGACAAAATCTTTGATCTTTTAGGTTCATACCCTACGGACGTTTTTTTTTCAAGAAAGCTATAAGTTTTTTGTAACTGCCAATGTTAATGTTATGTTTGATTTGAATTGTGGATTTAAGCATTGAATAAACGCCCCAAAGAGTAGATTTCATAACTTTTGAATTTTCAGCAAAATATGCTAAAAGTACATTTTCCGTTGGGCTTTTTACATTCTTACTTTCATATCAGGAAGTAAACAATTCATACCTTTTTTCATATTTATGTTTTGATTTCTCTGGAAGAAGATTTAGAGACACGTTCCTCGCCACATTTTTTAATTCTTCTGGAGTACAAGATTCTTCTGGTGAACTATTATTACTAAAATCGTCATTAACGTCCATTTTGCGACAGCAAAACCACCTTCAATGTTTACAAATGGCAAATCAATGAAATGGTGGCTTCTGCCGTGACCGGAAGTGTTGTGACAAATACAACAGTACAACAGCTGACCAGCTGATTTACAGCCAGTGCTGCCAACGTATTTCGCGCGCATACGACCTTGTCTGCATGTTACGCGCTCACTATTTCGTGCCTTCACGTTGCAAATCTGGAGTGAGACAAAGAGTGAGACAATGTTAACATTGTCTCACTGATGAGCGAATTGGCCACTTTGCTTTCTCAAATCAGTGAGAGAACATGTACATTGTTAGGTAACTGTAGGAAAAGCAATTTTATTAGGCTCTAAAAGAGAGATCGTTGGGGTTGCGCAGTAGAGTCATTTCCCCCAAATAATATATAATTTTAAAAAATAACATCGTCCCTTAGAGTAGGACAGAGGCTGATTAATCTCCACCAATAATCAAATGTATGCCTCTGAGGATTAGTGTTAGAAGGAAATTGAAAAATATATTTTTGGCCAAAACTACGAACAACATCGTGCCAACCCCAGAGCCTCAAATTAATTAATTATTTTTGGTTATTCAAAGAACATCATAGTTGATTCAACCACTGCGGCCTGGTCCGTTTATGTTGTAAATTAAAATAAATACTTAGAGTGTTGTGGAATCCATTAGAGCAACAGCATATGAACATATCTATCAGTCAATGTCATAATTTGTAAAAAGTAACATCCAGTGTATTAGTAAATGATCACTAATGAATTGGTTAGCAATAATTTAGAAGTGTAAAATGCTATAGGGAAATATATAATTATTGGTTAAACTATCCTGAATTATTATTTAATTCCTGTTGCAAATTAATTAGGTTATATTGGTCCATTCAATAAATTTGTCTTCATTCAGTTAATATATTATAGCACAAGCTCCATACTCTTTAAAGTTCTTTAATGATTATCATTACCTTTTTTAATATTGAGATATATTTATTAATGGTCATAGCGCAGAATAAAAAATTATATTCTCATGAGGCCGATCCTCTGGTAGAGTATCTTGGTATTTAATTTGTTTATATAGGTTATTTTTTTACACAAAGGGCTTGGTATCTTCCACTGCGAAACCCGCTCTGCATTGAATCAAAGCAATATTAGAGCGGGGGAAACTATAATATTTATGTGAAGGATATAAAGATAAGTTTAAATAAATTTGTTGAGAATAATAAGGAGTAAAACATATCTTTTTCCTCACATAAATAAAATGATAGCAGACAAGCAATATTTATAAAGGTTCGTGAGAGTTTAAAAATAAGATAAGCAGGTTTTGTTTTGTGTGTGTGTTATTCCTGTCCATTTTATTTATTTATTTTAAATTGTTATAATTATTTTTTTAAGATTTTTATTTATTATATAGGTTTTTATACAATATGTTCAATGTTTATTTGAAGTAATTTGTTGAAAAAAGGTAATAAGGATGTATAATAGACATTTGTTGACCACGGGTGCGGATCGGCATTTTGTATTGCGTACTAAAATGTCAGAGGATGAGGTGATAGACACCATTTTGAGTAAATGTGACCCGGTCACAAAGGGACATTTTGCTTTTAATAGTAGGCCCCGCAACATTGCTGGGTTGAAGGAGTTAGCCAACAGAGTAACGGGTTCCAATAAAGCAGAAATGCGCTATTTTTGTGCAACAACGAGTCTTACTGGTAGAAATGTGATGCATGCGAGTAGGCCCAGTTTTGCGCGACAAAACGCCCAGAATTTTTCACGACCTAGGCGCCCTGTCGAAAATACAAGCAACCAAAGAGAACGCGTGATTAAGTGTTGCAAATGTAATGGTGAAGGTCACATCGCGAGGCACTGCCCGTCTTTAAACTGATAACGAACGCTGGCAGCAGGACTCAAGTGTTCGCTGACGGAGTTCGATCCTGCAAAAATTAGCGCGATAGATCTCACTGGGAAACTGCCATTGATCAATCTTAAGGTGGGAAATAGTTCATGTGTTTCTCTTTTAGATAGTGGGGCAACAAAAAGTTTATTTGGTAAAGGTTTCTTTAATAAGATAAATACCCCCGTAGTAGCAAACCTGCATACTCAGCGAATTTCCAATGCATATAAATTTATCTTAATACCACATAAAGCCACATACCAAGTTTCATCACTATACATTCATAAATAAACGATTTATGACATTTTAATTATTCTTCATAAGAATAACATGGCGGCTGAGTATGCAGGTTTGCTGAAATAAGGAACACTAAAATTGGGTTTTTATACAAATATCAATATAACTCAACTAGGTAAAGCCACATACCAAGTTCTATCAATTTATGTTCTTAATTAAAGGAGATAACACTTACTTATTCTCCGTAAGAATAACATGGGGCTGGGTATGCAGGTTTGCTGCTACGGGGACTATAGGCCAAAAAATAAGTTTTTGTGCAAATATCAATAGACCACAATTAAATGAAGCAATATACCAAGTTTCGTCAGGATAAGTTGATAAATAAGCTAGATATACAATTTTTCTTATCCTCCATAAGAATAGCATTGGACAACGTAGTGTTTAGCACTTTCAATATCTCAGTAACCAATTGACGTAGAGCAATCATTAAAACACCAAATTTTGTGTCTTTTTAAGCTGATTCCAATGAAAAAAAAAGAAATTTTACTTTTTCAAAAATTATGTGTAAAAAACTCAAAAAACCCATTTTTGGGGTACAAAAGCCCCCCAAAATACCCCTTCGGATAAGCCGATCCGTCTGGTTTTCGAACTTAGAGTCATAAATGCCGCTTTACACGTTTGTATCAAATTTCGTCAAAATCGGACCTTTTTTACGAGAGTTATCGCACCCACGGACACACACACACACACACACACACACACACACACACACACACACACACACACACACACACACACACACACACACCCATATATATATATATATATATAAATATATATATATATGTATATATACACAGTTTCGAACGAATGGTGTTTTTGGGGTCTGGGGACCTCAAAACGAAAAGTTATCATGGTCCCGGGCCTAGGTCTTACCATGCCGATTACGGTAATAGCTTCTTTCCTATAGGGGAAATTCGCTAAAAAGGACAGATGTGTAAAGGGTGTTACCAGAATTAGTAATAATATAGAAATAATATGGAAACAGCGAAGAGGGCAAGTAGAGAGAAACTAGGAAAGAGACATACTATTCGGCGCTTTTTTCCCATGTTATTCTTATGGGGATCAGTTTTTGCACCGACGCCCGATCCTACCATACACAAATTTTCTTGTTAGCCTGTACTAATGTCCAACCCTTGCCTATATTAAATATATTTTCCCAATCCCCATCCCTCCTCTATATTTATTAAAATTAATTTTCAAATTCAGGCTAAAAAACTATCTTTAGTGTTTATGGTCTGATTTGTCTGGAATTTGGATATGTTACTGTCCTAGGCAAGTGTTTTAATAAATTCCACTTACATATCCCAAATTCACCATTACGGTCAAATTAAAAAATATGTTTGAAAAATACTATAGTGCCAATTGCCAACTTCTTTATTAACTGTCCGATTTGTCTGCAATTTGGATATGTTATTGTCCTAGGCAAGTGTTTTAATAAATTTCACTTACATATCCCAAATTCACTATTACGGTCAAATTAAAAAAATATTTTTGAAAAATACTGCCAATTACCAACTTCTTTATTTACTGTCCGATTTGTCTGCAATTTGGATATGTTATTGTCCTAGGCAAGTGTTTTAATAAATTCCACTTACATTTCCCAAATTCACTATAACGGTCAAAACGAAAAATATTTTTGAAAAATACTGCCAATTGCCAACTTCTTTATTTACCGTCCGATTTATTTAAAATTTAGCTATGTTATTGTCCTAGGCAAGTGTTTTAATAAATTCTACTTACATATCCCAAATTCATTATTACGGTCAAATTAAAAAAATATTTTTGAAAAATACTGCCAATTGCCAACTTCTTTATTTACTGTCCGATTTGTTTAAAACTTGGATATGTTATTGTCGTAGGCAAGTGTTTTAATAAATTACACTTACATTTCCCAAATTCACTATTACAGTCAAATTAAAAATTATTTTTGAAAAATACTGCCAATTGCCAACTTCTTTATTTACTGTCCGATTTGCTTAAAATTTGGATATGTTATTGTCGTAGGCAAGTGTTTTAATAAATTACACTTACATTTCCCAAATTCACAATTACAGTCAAATTAAAAAATATTTTTGAAAAATACTGCCAATTGCCAACTTCTTTATTTACTGTCCGATTTGTTTAAAATTTGGATATGTTATTGTTGTAGGCTAGTGTATATGCACCATCCACATTTTTCAAATTCAATATTACAGTCAAATTAAAAATTATTTTTGAAAAATACTGCCGATTGCCAACTTCTTTATTTACTGTCCGATTTGTTTAAAATTTGGATATGTTATTATTCTAGGCTAGTGTATATGTACACACCATCCACATTTGACAAATTAACTATAATGGTCAAATTAAAAAAAACATTTTGAAAAATATACTAACAATTTCAAACTTCTTTATTTACTGTCTGATTTATTTTCGGATATGTTATAGCTCTTATATAGGTAACAAGACCACACTACCACACGTTCCACTACCCCCTATAATACAGTATTTTGTATTTTTTGTTTGTTTATTTTGCTGTAATCCCAAAACTGACTTTGCTGTTTATTGTCCGATTTGCCTACACTTTGGATATTGTCCTAAGCTAATGCATTTATTGTCCGATTTATTTTTGGATATGTTATAGCCCCAACTATTATATCTAAAATTACAATATTATTTCCACCTATAATACAGTTGATGTGTTGTTTGTTTTGCCGCAACCTAAAAACTAACATTGGTATTTGTGGTCCGATTTGTTTGCAACATATTACTGGCTTAATACATAAATAAATACAACCTGTAATTTTGAAATTTAATTTAAACTATACTCTGTAAATTACTACCAATAACTCCTTTATTTACTTTTCGACTTGTTATATCCCCTTATATCTAAATTTACCGTATATTATTTACCTTTTAGTGCTGTTTTGTCGTAACCAAACTTTGGATATGACTGCAATATGTTACTGTCCATTGCATAAGTAAATACCCCATTTCCAAATTCAATATTACGGTTGGATTAAAAAAAATAAATGCAAGCTTATTTACCATCCAGCTGTTATATTTGCCACATTTCCAATATTGTTGTGACCCTCTCAACTACCTCTCATTGTAATATAATAAGTAATATATATCCACAAAATATTTATGGTCAGAACTGCCTAAATTTTGGATATGTTTTAAGCCAACGCGATAACAAAAAATAAATTTTTAAAACCCAAAACACTAACCTTTCTTTGTGTTTGTTTGGAGTAGTCTTTATTTTATCCAACTTAATTTTAATTTTGTAGTTAAAATCAAACTTCCCACATTCTAGCTCCCTTTCCAGCCAGTGGCTGGAGACATAAAGGTTACAAATATTTTCAAACTGTACAATATATCTTTTTCTACCCCTATGCTGGACTTGTTTAATAGGGCTTATTAATAATTCTGCACCATCTTCCAAATCCTCCAGTCTACTACATTCTTTAAATTTAATATTACCTTTAATATCTTGCATCTCTATGTCTTCTTGTCCAACATCATCCCACTCATTGTTATGGAAACTTAGGTTTTCTATTTTTGGAAAGGAATTACCATAAAACGTTGCGGTACCGTTAGTGTTAAAGCTTGCAAGTGGCTCGTTGGTAGGTAGGTACATAATGTCCAAATCACCACTGTATGGCAACACGCTATAACCTTCCCTATTCTTATTTATCTCTATAAACACAGTTTTACAGACACCTTTAACATAGTATACACCCCTCCGTCCATCCTTTTCTGCCAACACCCCCACAAACTTGTTGTTTACTACAAACGCATACACTATATAATGTCCATAATGCTCTAGATCCTCCCAACGTCGCAGGAAGTAATCTTTTAATTTATCCTCTCTTTCCCTTATTTCTTGTTCTTTAGCCAACTGTGCTTTGTATTCCTCTGCAACAGTATTTTCCACATATTCCAATTTACGCTTATTACTGTCGATGTCTTCTAATTCCAATTTCCTCTTTTTGGAACACCTCTCTAAGAAAGGCTTGGAAAGTGGCTCTATTTCTTTAATAGTGTATGGGTACAGTTTATTCGTCCGGCTTCTTAAAACGTAGGGAGTAAGGTTAGGACTTTCCACTAAGCCTAATTCTTCTAAATTGATGTGTTTAGGTATAGTGGAGAAAGGTGTATTTGATTTTGTAAAACATGTGCCCCCAGATTTGATGTAACAATTATGCTTTACACTTATGGCATTAGGAAATTCCTCTATTACCTCCACATAGTTAGTTGGTAAACAGTTAAAGCTAAATGCAGATAGAGCATGCTTTATTAACTTTTCCCTTTGTGTACTATCTTTTGGCAGTTTTAGTTGTAACTGTTGCAAATGTTTTGTAATTGATTGGCAACTTTCACCCACATCTTATGCAGAGGTACAGCATAGAATGGAGCATTTTGGAAGTACCGTTTGTTGTCTTCTATTAGACTTAAACAATCTCTTAAAGGTTCAAACCCTTTACCAAAACCTCTACAATAGTTATAGATTGTTGCCTCTAACCTTGTTATTCCATTCTCTCTAAGTGAAGAGTTATATAACGAGTTATTAGCAAGAAAATTAATTATGGCCAAAAACAAATGGACAGGAAACATTATGGCTGCGAATGATAATCCGGTAGAAGTAATGCAGGAATGTAAATTGAGAATGAAAATAAATAAATATTCTTGGGTGGAAAAATTTATTGTAATCAAACAGAATTATTTTCAAATGATTTTAGGTCATCCCTTCATGAAGAAAAATGGTGTAAGTTTGAATTTCAGCTCAGAAAAGTGTAAATTTAAATTTGATCCAACAAACGAGGTGGAAATGATCAAGAATGAAATATCAGAACAACTTAGGCTACACACTTTAAAAATCGGTACTGTCGAAATGACTAGGGAAATTGAACAAATAATAAAAGATTATCCTGAGGTATTCACTGATAAGATAGGAGAGGCTCTCAACCTGGAGGTGGAATTGAAATTAACCGATGATAAGCCTGTAAATATACGCCCTTATTACTTAAGTCCTCCCGCTGTTCACAAAATGAAAGAAATCATAAATAATTGGTTGGCGGAAGATATCATAGAGGAATCTGTAAGTGAATTTAGTAGCCCTGCATTTCTAACCAAACGTGATAGACTGGTGGTAAACTATTCAGAACTAAATAAAAAATTAATGAAAATGAATTATCCATTAGGTGACTTGCAGAACATGTATCAGCATTTGAAAGGGGCGAAATATTTTACGATAATCGACTTAAACAAGGCTTTCTTGCAATGTCCTTTGGCAGAAAATTCCCGTGATATGACGTCATTTAGCACTATATTCGGGAAATATAGAATGAAACGAGTACCCTTTGGTCTTCAATGCGGGAGCTCCATATTGGCTAACTATCTGGCGAAAGTATTCCAAGATATCAAATTCGATTATGTAATAAAAGTTTGTGACGATATTTTGATTTATAGTCCAGATAAGGAATCCCATGTTACCCATATACGAGAGGTAGTGCGAAGACTGTCAGACCATAAGCTCACCGTGAATCCGGAGAAAGCAAAATTTTTTTGCCAAGAGATAAGTTTCCTGGGGCATCTAATAAAGTACAATTCCATAACTATCGACCCCGAGAGAACTGTTAGCCTAAGAAACTTCCCTGTGCCGAAAAATGTTAAACAAGTGTGACAGTTTACTGGTATGTGTTCGTTCTGGTCCAAATATGTCCCTAGATATGCTGAGGTATGCGTACCGCTTCATAATCTCAAGAAGAAGGGAGCACGATTTGTATGGGTCGAAAAATGTCAAAAGGCCTTTGAGACGTTGAAGGAAAAGATTGCAAATCCCCCAGTGCTACAGATGGCTGATTTTACCAAAAATTTTACTCTACAATGTGATGCGAGCCAATTTGGAGCTGCGGGTGTATTTTTGCAGGAAAACGAGAACAATGATTTAATGCCTATAGCGTACTATTCGAAAAAGTTTACTCCAACCGAACTAAGATATAGCGTATATGAGAAAGAGGCGTATAGTATTATATTATGCATTGAAAAGTGGCATGAGTATCTTGAGAACCAACCTTTTAAGGTAGTAACCAATAACCAGGCTTTGTCTTATATTCTCGACAAAAAATCTCACCTTGGTCGTTTAGGAAAATGGATTGAACGCCTATTAAATCTCCCTTTCACCATAGAACACATTAAGGGATCCGATAATAAAGTTGCTGACGCCTTATCGAGGATGTTCGAGCGGCCCGAGGACGAAAACGAAACGCCAGATGAAAAGAAATCTTCGGGAGTCGAAAGTGTACGTGTGCTCGCTAAATGCAATCTAAATAACAAAACAAAATTTTTTAATAAAGTTGAAATGAAAAATTTTGAGAAGGACCAAGAGGAATATTTATTTATGAATTGGATGCATAGTTTACCCTTTGATGGTTCAGACCTAAAATATCATCAGGAGAAAGATGAAGAATGTATAGCTATCAAGAAAAGTATTGTTGATAAGACGAACAATAAGAATTTTTCGTTAAAAGATGGTATATTAATGTATAGCAGAAAAATATACCTGCCTCAAAATTTGATTAGTGTGGTGTATGCGTTTTATCACGACAATGTGATGGGGGGCCACCTGGGCATTTACCGAACGCAGGCTAAAGTAAATGTGCATTTTTACAATCCTAAGTTGAATGACGCTGTAAAAATAATGGTAAAAGCATGTAAAATATGTAAAATGTCTAAGTCGGATCAAGCAAAACACGAAGGAAAATTGATTTCTGTCCCCGTATACCAGACGATGAATACTGTATTTGTTGATGTGCTAGGACCACTACCTCGAAGTAAAAATATGAATCAATACATACTCATATTAGTTGATGCCTTTAGTAGATTTGTGTGGTTATACCCTTTAAGAGATTGCAAAACCCGACTAATTATAGAAAACATGAAGTTAATCTTTGATAATTTTTCCCTCCCTAGAATAATCGTATCTGACAATGCCAGCTATTTCATATCTAAAGAGTTTAAAAGTTATTTATTCAACAATCATATTCAACACCGCCGGATAGCGGCATACAGGGCAAATGGCAATAGAGCTGAACGTTACATTAAGTCAGTAAACACTTGTTTAAGATGTTATTATTCTAAGGACCAAACATTGTGGGACACGGAATTAGGCCTGATACAAATGTCACTAAACACAGCCCGTAATTCGTCAACAAACTCAACAGCCTTTCAAATAATGTTTTCTCACCCGTGTAATAATCCTCTCACAAATTTATGGAATGTTCAGGACCTTATCTCGCATAATTTAAGTCCTGAGAAAAAATCGGAGAACTTAAAAAGGGCCATTAACAATATAAAGAAGAGCATTTCTAAAAACAGGAGGAGGGATAAATATCAGTTTCCCAGGAGTAACCACCCGTTTAAAGTAAATAGTCTGGTGTACATAAGAACGCATTATCTTAGCAGTAAAATAAATAGGTTCAGTAAACAATTAGCCCCCAGGTATATCGGACCGTACAAGATATTATTTTTCATCAGTGAAGGGACTGTCCTAGTGCAAAACACTGAAGACCTAGAAGATGTAAGAAAAATACATATAGTGGACCTCAAAATAGCTTAAGACGCAAGAGGATAATCGCAAAGCTATAAATTCAAGAAAGCAAAATAATATATTGAAGACCTGAAGCAATGAAAATATGTAGTAAAATATGAAGCAAAAAAGATGTAGCAAAATAAAGCAAGAAGATGTACTCAGAACACAATTTTTACATTTTCAAGCATTCACCTTGAACAATCTGTTGTAATATTTTTAAATTTAAGTGAAATTTATTTTTGATTTGAAGGGTAATAATTTGAGTATTATGTTTTAACCGAAATGAGGAATATTGAGGTATTTAACGATTTGATAATGAGTTCAAATGTAAAGTAAAGATTTCAAGTAGTTAAAAAAAAAATGTAATTGAATGATTAATAAATTTCTGTGTTAGTTGTTAGTAGGGTAAAAGATGACTGTTGTATGTAAGTATGTAAAATTGAGTGTAAGTTTGGGATCCCGCGTATAAATGAGTATGAATTTAGCTGAATGTTGTACGAGTGTTAGAATTAGGTAGTTTTAAGCGCACATTTTTTTTTTGAGTTGACACATTGTAACACGACGCACACACACACATAAAACACACACTATAAATCACACTTTAACACACACACACGAAAACTATTAAGGCACACGAGAACGACACACATCACAGAAACACGGAAAATTGTAGACTAACAGCGAACAGGAAATATATTGAAAAGAGAAAGTTATTTGAGGAAGTGTACCGTTATGCGTCAATATCTCTCATTTAGAATATGTTTGTTTAGATTATAAGGGGAATTAAAATGTGAGAATAGTTAGAAAAATAGTAAAATGTAAATAAATGAATTTAGATGATGCCAATTTGTAGGAAAATGTATTAGAATGATTTGTTATTGTGAATAAAATTAGTAATTTGACAGGAAAATGAGTAATGTGCAGACGGAAGTTGTTGTGAGCGCATTCTAGCGGAATAGTTGGAACTAGGTGAAGCGAGTTCTTAATTTTGCCGTCAGAGCTCAGCAGTTGTACAATATGTCAAAATATTATTGGCGAACTGTCAAAATGATTTGTTTATGTTTTGATTATAGTTAAGGTTAAATATTTTGAATGAAAATTATTGCGGAATTGTTTAAGGAAATGTAATCGTATAGTGATGTCTAGGTATTTGAATTCATATGATATCCATCTGTATATTTTAAATGTGTAGGGGGATATTTTATACCGTATATCAGGATATGAATAAAATATACAAATGTATATCAAACTATTAATATATATATAAGTTGTTCTATTACCTGTAGTTACGTAGCATATATCATGTAGGCACTGCAGACGCCAAGATTCGTATTTTAAGTTCTGTTAAACGCTCGGAGTCTTATAACTGCCTTCCGACCGACATGTCAAATCCCCGTAGAAATTGTAAGTAAAAACTTGGATTTACTTTGAATTGTATAATGATCTTAAACTATTTGAATATTAAAATGTAACTATTTTATTCCTTGTCATGTTCTTATAATTTGTTTTGTTGAGAAATATTGTATAATTGTAAAATCATTTAATTAAATATTTGGTTGTGCTTGTTATATTTTGTTCAATTGAAAAGCACATGTAAAGTTGTAACGTAAATTGATTTTAGATGCATTGTTATAAATATTAGTAATTAATATGTTTGGATATTTGTTTTATTTCCAGACGGGGATTATGGTTTCGATCAATCAATCATGGTAATCAATCGAGGATATTCTATCCTTCAGGTTATCGGAATGGCAGTCGGGAAATAGTAAACAAGTAAGATCTACCCATGTACCATATAGTTTAAGATGGGTATATAAAGATTCTGATGTAATGAGAACAAGAAATGTATTATTTTAATTTCAAAAGTAAATCCCAGGAGGGATAATTAAAGTCAACTGATTAAAGTCAACTGCTCAATTATTTCGCTACCTTTGGTTAAAGGTTATTGTTAGCAAACTAGTCCAAAACAGATCAAATAACTTCTAAATTAATATTGTGCTACCCATAATTGGCAATAATAAAAAAGGGTACAGCATATAAATTTATTATATATTTTTACCCTGCTATTTACATTAAACCATGTTAAACAGTCTTTACTAACATGGAAATTATCTACAATAACATTATATCCAGTAGCGGAAACATATAAACAGGACAGATTACACTATAGGCATATATGTGTTGTAGAGTAAATATATGGATATTGTATATAAACATAGGCGAGCGGTAAGTGTAACATGTAAGTGGACACCTAGACCCATGTGCAAATATGGAATACCCACTATTAATATAATTCCAAATTCGACTAAATAAGTTTATAGTCTCAATATAATTAACATATTAACTAACGGTGCCATCCCGCATTAATACCCAAATTGTCCAAATTCTATAACTTACTGTCTATTCTTAGTCCTTGTATAGTATTAGGTTTTGTACTATTAAACCCTACATTCTTATCATGTGCAGTAGAGTAATATATGCATGTTATTTAATACAGATACGCACATTCTACAAGACCTGTACATAGATCTGTTGTATAAGCAGCAGAATAGACGTCTCACCCATTGTGTTGTTGTAAAGTAAAACATAAATGTAAATTGTGCTAAGACTGGATACAACCGGCCAGATATTAGACAGGAAATGTGTTGGAAGTGTATTGCCAAAGACAAACACCACATAGTGCAGCATTTAAGCAATCCATTACTATTTAGACAAATGTATAAGGTCAGTATTGGTACAACATCCGATATATTAGCCAAATCCACAATCAAACTTAGAAAACAAACAGTAAAAAATATATATTATAGTAACAGAAATAGGAAGAGTATAAGGACATAGTAATATTTAAAGTTTATAAAACAACACAAATGCAGAGACACAATAACACACTCCAACACATTAAGACACAGGCACAGATACTGGTTTACAGCCATTTTACACAACTTTACAGGTTCTGTCAACTGACACAAAAATATTTTGTAAATTGTGTAAGAAATATATGTAATATAAACAAATTTAACACAATCATAACATTTTGAGGACACAATGTTTGGACTGGGTTTGGCTAATATATCGGATGTTGTACCAATACTGACCTTATACATTTGTCTAAATAGTAATGGATTGCTTACATGCTGCACTATGTGGTGTTTGTCTTTGGCAATACACTTCCAACACATTTCCTGTCTAATATCTGGCCGGTTGTATCCAGTCTTAGCACAATTTACATTTATGTTTTACTTTACAACAACACAATGGGTGAGACGTCTATTCTGCTGCTTATACAACAGATCTATGTACAGGTCTTGTAGAATGTGCGTATCTGTATTAAATAACATGCATATATTACTCTACTGCACATGATAAGAATGTAGGGTTTAATAGTACAAAACCTAATACTATACAAGGACTAAGAATAGACAGTAAGTCATAGAATTTGGACAATTTGGGTATTAATGCGGGATGGCACCGTTAGTTAATATGTTAATTATATTGAGACTATAAACTTATTTAGTCGAATTTGGAATTATATTAATAGTGGGTATTCCATATTTGCACATGGGTCTAGGTGTCCACTTACATGTTACACTTACCGCTCGCCTATGTTTGTATACAATATCCATATATTTACTCTACAACACATATATGCCTATAGTGTAATCTGTCCTGTTTACATGTTTCCGCTACTGGATATAATGTTATTGTAGATAATTTCCATGTTAGTAAAGACTGTTTAACATGGTTTAATGTAAATAGCAGGGTAAAAATATATAATAAATTTATATGCCAGATTACAAGCCCTGGAGTAGTTAAAAGTATAGGAAACCATATAATAAACTTTGTAAACTGTCCAGATGCAAGACTAAAAGAAACGTTCTCGTCTAAACTAGCTAGAGAAAATGGAATAACAAGGTTAGAGGCAACAATCTATAACTATTGTAGAGGTTTTGGTAAAGGGTTTGAACCTTTAAGAGATTGTTTAAGTCTAATAGAAGACAACAAACGGTACTTCCAAATTGCTCCATTCTATGCTGTACCTCTGCATAAGATGTGGGTGAAAGTTGCCAATCAATTACAAAACAGTTGCAACAGTTACAACTAAAACTGCCAAAAGATAGTACACAAAGGGAAAAGTTAATAAAGCATGCTCTATCTGCATTTAGCTTTAACTGTTTACCAACTAACTATGTGGAGGTAATAGAGGAATTTCCTGATGCCATAAGTGTAAAGCATAATTGTTACATCAAATCTGGGGGCACATGTTTTACAAAATCAAATACACCTTTCTCCACTATACCTAAACACATCAATTTAGAAGAATTAGGCTTAGTGGAAAGTCCTAACCTTACTCCCTACGTTTTAAGAAGCCGGACGAATAAACTGTACCCATACACTATTAAAGAAATAGAGCCACTTTCCAAGCCTTTCTT
This sequence comes from Allygus modestus, assembly GCA_963675035.1. NCBI lineage: Eukaryota > Metazoa > Arthropoda > Insecta > Hemiptera > Cicadellidae > Allygus > Allygus modestus. The sequence continues at coordinate 118,938,551 of OY776113.1, forward strand.
AGAGAGGTGTTCCAAAAAGAGGAAATTGGAATTAGAAGACATCGACAGTAATAAGCGTAAATTGGAATATGTGGAAAATACTGTTGCAGAGGAATACAAAGCACAGTTGGCTAAAGAACAAGAAATAAGGGAAAGAGAGGATAAATTAAAAGATTACTTCCTGCGACGTTGGGAGGATCTAGAGCATTATGGACATTATATAGTGTATGCGTTTGTAGTAAACAACAAGTTTGTGGGGGTGTTGGCAGAAAAGGATGGACGGAGGGGTGTATACTATGTTAAAGGTGTCTGTAAAACTGTGTTTATAGAGATAAATAAGAATAGGGAAGGTTATAGCGTGTTGCCATACAGTGGTGATTTGGACATTATGTACCTACCTACCAACGAGCCACTTGCAAGCTTTAACACTAACGGTACCGCAACGTTTTATGGTAATTCCTTTCCAAAAATAGAAAACCTAAGTTTCCATAACAATGAGTGGGATGATGTTGGACAAGAAGACATAGAGATGCAAGATATTAAAGGTAATATTAAATTTAAAGAATGTAGTAGACTGGAGGATTTGGAAGATGGTGCAGAATTATTAATAAGCCCTATTAAACAAGTCCAGCATAGGGGTAGAAAAAGATATATTGTACAGTTTGAAAATATTTGTAACCTTTATGTCTCCAGCCACTGGCTGGAAAGGGAGCTAGAATGTGGGAAGTTTGATTTTAACTACAAAATTAAAATTAAGTTGGATAAAATAAAGACTACTCCAAACAAACACAAAGAAAGGTTAGTGTTTTGGGTTTTAAAAATTTATTTTTTGTTATCGCGTTGGCTTAAAACATATCCAAAATTTAGGCAGTTCTGACCATAAATATTTTGTGGATATATATTACTTATTATATTACAATGAGAGGTAGTTGAGAGGGTCACAACAATATTGGAAATGTGGCAAATATAACAGCTGGATGGTAAATAAGCTTGCATTTATTTTTTTTAATCCAACCGTAATATTGAATTTGGAAATGGGGTATTTACTTATGCAATGGACAGTAACATATTGCAGTCATATCCAAAGTTTGGTTACGACAAAACAGCACTAAAAGGTAAATAATATACGGTAAATTTAGATATAAGGGGATATAACAAGTCGAAAAGTAAATAAAGGAGTTATTGGTAGTAATTTACAGAGTATAGTTTAAATTAAATTTCAAAATTACAGGTTGTATTTATTTATGTATTAAGCCAGTAATATGTTGCAAACAAATCGGACCACAAATACCAATGTTAGTTTTTAGGTTGCGGCAAAACAAACAACACATCAACTGTATTATAGGTGGAAATAATATTGTAATTTTAGATATAATAGTTGGGGCTATAACATATCCAAAAATAAATCGGACAATAAATGCATTAGCTTAGGACAATATCCAAAGTGTAGGCAAATCGGACAATAAACAGCAAAGTCAGTTTTGGGATTACAGCAAAATAAACAAACAAAAAATACAAAATACTGTATTATAGGGGGTAGTGGAACGTGTGGTAGTGTGGTCTTGTTACCTATATAAGAGCTATAACATATCCGAAAATAAATCAGACAGTAAATAAAGAAGTTTGAAATTGTTCGTATATTTTTCAACATGTTTTTTTTAATTTGACCATTATAGTTAATTTGTCAAATGTGGATGGTGTGTACATATACACTAGCCTAGAATAATAACATATCCAAATTTTAAACAAATCGGACAGTAAATAAAGAAGTTGGCAATTGGCAGTATTTTTCAAAAATTATTTTTAATTTGACTGTAATATTGAATTTGTAAAATGTGGATGGTGCATATACACTAGCCTACAACAATAACATATCCAAATTTTAAACAAATCGGACAGTAAATAAAGAAGTTGGCAATTGGCAGTATTTTTCAAAATTTTTTTTTAATTTGACTGTAATTGTGAATTTGGGAAATGTAAGTGTAATTTATTAAAACACTTGCCTACGACAATAACATATCCAAATTTTAAACAAATCGGACAGTAAATAAAGAAGTTGGCAATTGGCAGTATTTTTCAAAAATAATTTTTAATTTGACTGTAATAGTGAATTTGGGAAATGTAAGTGGAATTTATTAAAACACTTGCCTAGGAAAATAACATATCCAAATTTTAAATAAATCGGACAGTAAATAAAGAAGTTGGCAATTGGCAGTATTTTTCAAAAATATTTTTTAATTTGACCGTAATAATGAATTTGGGATATGTAAGTAGAATTTATTAAAACACTTGCCTAGGACAATAACATATCTAAATTTTAAATAAATCGGACAGTAAATAAAGAAGTTGGCAATTGGCAGTATTTTTCAAAAATATTTTTCAATTTGACCGTAATAGTGAATTTGGGAAATGTAAGTGGAATTTATTAAAACACTTGCCTAGGACAATAACATATCTAAATTGCAGACAAATCGGACAGTAAATAAAGAAGTTGGCAATTGGCAGTATTTTTCAAAAATATTTATTTAATTTGACCGTAATAGTGAATTTGGGATATGTAAGTGAAATTTATTAAAACACTTGCCTAGGACAATAACATATCCAAATTGCAGACAAATCGGACAGTTAATAAAGAAGTTGGCAATTGGCACTATAGTATTTTTTAAACATATTTTTTAATTTGACCGTAATGGTGAATTTGGGATATGTAAGTGGAATTTATTAAAACACTTGCCTAGGACAGTAACATATCCAAATTCCAGACAAATCAGACCATAAACACTAAAGATAGTTTTTTAGCCTGAATTTGAAAATTAATTTTAAAAAATATAGAGGAGGGATGGGGATTGGGAAAATATATTTAATATAGGCAAGGGTTGGACATTAGTACAGGCTAACAAGAAAATTTGTGTAGGGTAGGATCGGGCGTCGGTGCAAAAACTGATCCCCATAAGAATAACATGGGAAAAAAGCGCCGAATAGTATGTCTCTTTCCTAGTTTCTCTCTACTAGGGCAAAAATGCCCATAAGGTAGGAGGTAAAATTGCATATTAAAATTGACTGTTATTCTTGGGATTTTACTTTCTGGGTAGCAAATGAGCTTCCGTTCAATATGGTGTTAGCTTACGATTTTTTCAATTTTCAATATTAAGGTTGGATGTTGCAAACAATACAATTAAATTTAGTTATGGAATAAAGAATGAAAAGGTTTTACTGTTGCTTGATGAGGATAATTTAAGGTCGGAAAGAATGCAGTTTGAAGAGACTGAGATAAGTAATGAGTACAAAAATAAATTTCAAAAACTGATGCAAGATTATGGGGATGTAGTCACCAGTAGAATAGATAAGGCCAAGGTACCGCCGTATAAACTTAGAGTGAGTAAAGACATAAAGCCTTTTAGAATGCGACCCTTCCAAATGACTCCAAATATCCGGGCAATGAGGGAAATCATTAATGAGCTTTTAGATAACGGCGTGATAGAACCTAGTCAGAGCGAATATAGTAGTAATTGCTTTTTGGCACAGAAAAAGGAAAAACGGAAATATTGTTTAGATAATAACTATAAGACTCTAAATCAATTTATTTAAATGGATAGTTTTCCAAGTCCAGTGATTGACTCTACATTTCAGTATTTACAAAATGCGCGTTTTTCACATCAATAGATCTTGTTCATAGTTTTTTTCAATTGGAATTAAGAAATCTGGCCGCAAATATACAGCATTTAACAAAAGTTTTGGTAGTTACCAATGGGTAAGAGTTCCTGTTGCAAATTAATTAGGTTATATTGGTCCATTCAATAAATTTGTCTTCATTCAGTTAATATATTATAGCACAAGCTCCATACTCTTTAAAGTTCTTTAATGATTATCATTACCTTTTTTAATATTGAGATATATTTATTAATGGTCATAGCGCAGAATAAAAAATTATATTCTCATGAGGCCGATCCTCTGGTAGAGTATCTTGGTATTTAATTTGTTTATATAGGTTATTTTTTGACACAAAGGGCTTGGTATCTTCCACTGCGAAACCTGCTCTGCATTGAAACAAAGCAATATTAGAGCGGGGAAACTATAATATTTATGTGAAGGATACAAAGGTAAGTTTAAATAAATTTGTTGAGAATAATAAGGAGTAAAACATATCTTTTTCTCCACAGTTTTGACATAATGTAAGGTTAAATGAAGTATTAATGGTTCTGAAGTAAGCTTCAGTTGTCCAGACTTATAAACTAAGTAGTATTATGGGGAACGATACATCATTGGGTTTTATATAATCTATTTTAACTTCAATTTTTTAATTAGTTTAATTAAAAGTAATTTTTCTCACTTTTTTTAGTTTACAGTAGACCAAAGTCATTATAAATTTTCTTAATAAACAGTGAAAATCCGTCGAAATTGTTGATTTATTTGGTATTAAGTAATTAATTAATAATATAACGGCATTGATTACCATCATAACCAAAATGCAAGTTCAATATAATGTTTATGGTTCGTAAAGTACCATATTCAAGCTTTTTATTCTAAATCTATAACTATCAATGTGGTTAGTAAGCAATATATTCTATGACTATTTTGGTCACTCTTAACAAGGTTTATTGATTGTTCGCGACCGTTGGAGGGGAATTGGGATAGGGATATTGGCTATTCCGTACGCATAGATGCACACATGTTTACAACATTATTTGCTCGATCATTACAAGCAGAAATCAGTTTAATAATTCAAATAATGATCTTCAGAACTATAAAAAATATTATATACGGTATGTACATCACGATTATCACAAAACAAGATAGTTTAGTCCTTGAATCCAGTATTTTTTTTAGATCAAAGGGAAACATTTTATTGTTCTTCTTTGCATTATGGGTTTCGAATATGTGTTTCATATACTGCAAACAAATTCTGTTACAAACATACTGCTAGCGGACTCCACGTGGCTGATTGGGATGTATGCGGGTTGCATTGAGGACAGTAGGACTAATTGCACCAAAACATTTGTTTAAATCAATCTGAGTTGTTTCTGTGTTGGTGGATTCTGGATCAGTTCACTGGTAAAATACTGTTTAGTTATACAACTTTAAGGATTCTTATGATAACAAGTTTTGAAATTATAATAGTTTCATTCTTATTGTAACGTTTCTTATGCTAACTCAACTTATCACTTATAGGACTTTTCATCAAGCCTGTTATTTTATCAACTGATTTAATTATATTTACCATTTGTATTTTTTTAATGTTATTCAACTTTCTATATAAATTATTTGCTGAAAGGAACGGATTAAGAAGAGACCAAAAAGAAACTGTCCTTCAGAATTTTAAAAATATGAACAATACCAATCCCACCAGGAGTCCATTATAGCCAATTCTGCAGGAGGGGGTGAGGGGGGTGCAAAATTTGCATAATTTGTCCCTCCCGATTTTTTTTAACTACCCTAATTATATTCACAACTGTATGCAATGATTCACTTTTTATGTAAACATTTTCATCACATTTTCATACATTTGTAAATAATTAATAATCATATTTTGCATATGTGCCCTGTTTAATAATTCAATATGTTAAAATACCTGTTTGCGCCCATGCGTTACTTTTCCCAATGATGTATAAATATATTTTAATATAATAATTATGTATTGATTTAATTTATCTCATCCCTCTGAATATTTCACTTTAGTTATTAATAATTTAATCCCATGAATAGATACTTTATTATAATTCACAATAGCCTACTTAGCATTTAATTAATTTAAAGATTCGATCTGTACAATTATTTCAGATCACATTTTCATATATAGCCTAAGTCTTTAAAATTAAAAATTGATCTCATTTTATAACCAGAAGTGAACATGTGTCACCTCCATGGAAAGTAACTTTGGGCTCAAGATTAGTGTTCTGTGTTTAGTTTTTTGAACCCTATAACAATCAACAGAGAATGCACCTGGTGATCAAGAACTCCTTCAGAAGACATGGCCAGTGTTAGATGTTTGGTGGACACTGCCCCAAATTGCATTTAAATTTCTCCCATTCAAATAGTATTTAGACACCAAAAGTCTAATATTTTTGTAGTCATCGGAGCCCAGTTTAGTTTATCTCCCTTTATTTGGCCACCTCAAGCATATTTAATAATATCTGAGCGAAGAAATATGTTGCTGAACTGCTGAGATTATTCCATTAGGAGGCATAACTACAAACTTCAAGACCTCACCAATATAAATTACTTCAAAAGTTACTCATATCTTTAGGCATAAACATTAAATCTGAAATAGGCTATTACTTTTACAGCACATCAAATTCACCATATATAAACTTTGAAAAGAATATCAGGACTTTAAATATAGCCTAGAGAACTTTTGTTTAATTGAAACCATTTTGAATTCTTTAGCAACTCAAAGACTACACTAACAGTGACTTTCATTAAATTTATTCGAGGTCACTAATTATACTTTTATTAATATCAAATTCGATTTTCATTGGCTTTTATATCAATTCTAATTTATTTTATGATATTTATTTATTCAATTATCAAGAGTTTTAAGGAATTTTGCCGGCACGATCAACAACACCCTGAGACAGAACCCCTTGTGCATACCAATTGAGCTAAGCCACCATTATTGTAATTCAACTATTAAGTAAAATTTTAGAAAGTCCCCAGGATTGTAATATATGAATGTTAGTCCCTTTCACCTAATTAATAGTACAAACACATGTAAACTCCTTTAATAATCAATCTATCTACCCATTGTTAACAGCTATTTCCTTTACCTAAGATAAGTAGTTATACAAAGCGAACAGATAAGAGGGAAAATATTTGAGTAACAAAGTTGTTTTTTTTATTTTATTACTAGCAGTTACCCTGGGCACGTTGCTGCGCCCAAAACTTTGAATTTGTTTAATTACAGCTGTTAATTAATTACAGCTGTTAATTTTGTAAACACTAAATTTCTAAAACCTGACACTGCACCCTTGTATGCCCTCTGGGTCGGAGCCCTTTGGACAGATTTGCACCAAACATCACACAAACCATCCTTGAATAATGCTTAATAACTCCTGAAAGTTTCATTACAATCTGTCGAGCGGTTTCGGAGTCCATAGGCTAGATACATATATACATACATACTTCCTCTTTTATAGATATAGATTTCATGCAATAACTCTAATTACTACTGATTAATCAATAATTAGATCATTTGCGCATAATTAAACACCATTTGCATAAAAAAAACCGTGACAGTAACTGACGATAATGTCATCCGCATCGCAGACAAAATAACCCTTCCCTTCCAGTGTCCCTTCTAACAAAAGGACCCTTCCCCGAATTCCATTATAGGAGGGTAGTTTTTTGCCCACACAACTGCACAGCAGCTGCGTCTAACCGTGGGAAACCCCCGCAGAGCGCTTCCGAGTGTTTCCCAAACCCTCGTTATGTTTTTATTAACATTCTCAGACTAGGGTGAGTTTATGTACGACACCTGCGCTACGAAGCTGCGACGACCCTTCTCCGAATTCCAATATAGGAGGGTATCTTTTGTCCCCATATCTGCGCAGCAGCTGCGTCTAACCGTGGGAAACCCCCCGCAGAGCGCTTCCAAGCGCTTCCCAAACCCTCGTTATGTTTTTATTCACATTATCAGACTAGGGTGAGTTTATGTACGACACCTGCGCTGTACAGCTACGACAACATTCTCCGAATTCAATCGTAGGAGGGTAGTTTTTTGTTCCCATACCTGCGCCGCAGCTATGCTCCCAGTCTGGTCTCGACGCGTTGGTTTTTTGTGTGATCACCTGCACGCACTTACCATAAATCCGCTCCGCACCGACTTCTGGCTAATTCTTCGTCTGGACTTCACTGTGTGTAGTTGTGTCTCAGACTTGCTCCGCTTCTGTGTGTGCTGTTCTGTGAATTGTGCCCTTCTTCTTGGATTATTAATCGTAAGTAACATTTATTCTTATTATTATTATTAGTTGTAATGTACAAGGATATAAAATTTTCAAATAATTTTATCAATTTAAAATAAAGTCATCATATGATTCATGATGTAATATTCTTTACATACTGTTTTATGACAATGACAGAAAACATCTCAATAAGCACTAATGAGGATTATACATCGATAATGATCTAAAGAGTAAATATCTAAATGATATTTATTTATTTAATGAATGTTGTTTTATACTTCGTTATAAAAACTCAAATAATTTTCTTTTATCTTAAAATAGCAACATAATACTAGAGCAACTATCTTTGTTTAGTCTCCTTTGCTCTTCACTGTCAGTTTTGTATCGTGATGGTTTAGTATTTATGTTATATCCTTAGGTTAAACCCATGTTTTATTTGTTATTCTAAAGAGTGTTGGTTTATACTTCATTTATAAAAAACTTAAAATTTTTATTTCTGTTAACATAGAATATAAACATCATGAATGTGCTACCATCTTTGTTTAGTCTATTTTATTCCTCTCTGATGGAGTCAGCTAACAATGACAAATTTAGATATCATAATTAGTGAATTATCTGAATATTAAATACATAGGTTTTTAATTAAGATATTTTAAAACTAATCAACGTCCTCCATAATTCCATTTCCTATTTTGTCTGTAATTTGCATAACCCCCCCAATCCGCAACTTTTTTTAAATTTTTCTTTACAATTTTTAATAATTCTGTATGATTTGTTTTAGATCATGAACGTCGAGCGACCTTTTTCCTGCACCGTATTCGGTATGGCGTACCGACTAAAGCAGTATCTCGTTCGCCACGCCCGTACGACGCATGGTGGCGACCAAATCGTCTGCCCTGAGCCTGAGTGTGAGTCACGATTCGCCAGGGCCGAACATCTTCGTCGCCACATCATAACGGTTCACCGCCCCATGCCTCCCCAGCCTCAGAATCCTGCTTTCCGACCCAGTTAGTAATATCATTAATCATTTTTTTAGATTAGAAATTTGAAGGGAGAGCATAGAAACTGATTCTATATGATTCTTCAAATCAATATATGCAAAGAAATGTTTGTAAAATAGTTGTACTAATGATCCACGTTGGTGATTTAAATATTGCTGCAACGCTGAGAGCCGGCCCCGATTATTAATAATTACAAGGGAGAGCATAAATGCTTAAACAATATGATACTTCAAATTAATATATGTATTGAAAGGGTTTATATTAGTTGTACTATCAATCCACGTTGGTTTTTCAGAAATTGCTGAACCACCGAGAGCCGGCTCCGCCAACGCTCCTGACCAGGTACCTGACGAAGCCCCGAAAGGTAAGAATAATTTAAAAGTGTAGTAGTAGTGTTTGTAAAAACCTGATTTATTAATAACATTAAACCTATTAATCTTTCATTACTAAAAGAACAATTAAATCTTTCAAAGATGAAATAACTTTGTATCGCAACAATCATTCAGTATTAGTACTCATTTTACTTTTTTGAATTTAACTTTTTAAATTTAACAAGTTTGATATCACGTTAATATAAAATATCTAAATGAATTTCATTGAAGTAAATAATATTTCAGTTTATTGCTAAATAGCATAGATAATAGTGGATTTGTTTCTCTCTCTTTCTCTTTCAGTATTAGTACTCATTTTACGTTTTACACTTAACTCTTTTTAAATCACTTTAATATGAAATATCGAAATGAATGTCATTGCTGTAAATAATCTTTCAGTTTATTACTGAACATCTTAGCTAATAGTGGATTTGTCTCTCTCTTTCCAGATTCATCATGTGTCCGGTGTGGTAAAACATACTCGAGGAACGAACACCTGACACGGCACATGCGGTATGCTTGCCAGGGGCGTATGGTTCGGGTGGTTCCAGTGGATTCAGCAGTTGCCGGACCCATCGGACTGCAGCCACTATCACCTGCACCTTCATCATCATCTGCTAGCACCGACAATGAAGCCGGCCCTCCGATGCTCCCAGGAGACTTGGCTCCTGTCGGCTTTGAAGAGTTCCAGACGGGGTTCCGTGGGCGATTGAAATCCTTCCGTCTGATTGAACCCGCGGATAAAACCGTCTCTTTGATGGAATTCCTCAACACAGTGCGGGCACAGGTAATTACACTCATGCGATGCGTATTACAGCAGGTAAAAGCCATCAAGTTACAGTCGTGGGTAGTCTGCCAATTCGCGAAGGTATACGGTGAATCTTGTGAGCGTAACTTTAAAACAAAGTACGCTCTCTTTTCCAGTCATCAGATGTTGAGGAAATATGCCAGCAATTCCTCCAGGCAATTATGTTGGAAAAGGAGACGTGCGAAATGATGGGATCGGGATGGAGTTTTGTTAGGGTGTTAGATATGGAAGTGAGAGTAGATGTTTATAACCCTCTCAGAGGTAGCTCCTTCATCCCACTACCAAAAGATATCGCCATGAAAAAAGCCGTGGTTAATTTTCAGAACGATGTGAATGAAAATAGTTTTCAATATGCAATCCTCTCCAAATTTATTGTAGATCCCTACCGAAGCCAGCTCAGAGCTACTAACTTCACTGCAGAGCTCCGAGCGTAAGCAAATTTAAATTTTGACGGTTTTGCCTTTCCCATGTCTCTTTCACAAATCCACACGAACGAATGCAAAAACCACGGCGTAAGCGTAAATGTGTATGGTCTGGATAAGAAGAAGAAGAGGAATGACACCAATCAAGAAGTTGAGCACATCGTCTATCCCCTTCGCGTCGTGGATCAAGAGCTACCCAACCACTTCGACCTTCTGTTCCTGACCAATGATATGACATCCCACTATGCATTAATAAAGAATTTTGAGAGGTTCGTATCTAGTCAGTTGACTCACCGAGGACATCAATTATTCATATGCAAGAGATGCTTTGCATATTTTGACAACCAACCGACTAAATTAGGCCTCAGGGGAGCTGAGCGTCTGTAAGAACATCAACGCTACTGTTCAGACAATGCTTATTTGAGAATGGATGTAGCAGAAGAGAAGTAAATCCGTTTTCAACACTTTGAGCACACTCAAAGAACTTGATTCACCATTTATGCTGATTTTTAGTGCACCCTTGTGCCGTATGAGGCAACCAGCCTCTCAATCAGACTCCTACAGTCCAACCACTAGCCTGGGACCCAGCGATCGCCAGAGTAGGACGACAGCATAGTGCGGGTGACCCGACACCATCTTCTCTTGTAAATTTATCACGCAAATTTGTACGAAGCAGATTTGCAAAATTTTAAAACATTTTTCTTATAAGGTTAATTTACACCTCACTTTTCGAGTCGAGACTAATATACGACATTATGCTCTGGGGTTCTGCGTCCCATACTTTACTCACACGAGTCTTTAGATTACAGAAAAGAGCAATTCGTACGTAAATAGGCAATTCGGTTGGAGTGAATAGGTGAACGTCTTGCCAAAAGTTGTTTAAATCATTAAATATTTTAACTTTGCCATCTTAATATATCTATGAAATGCTCATTTTTTTATAAATTTAAATACGCTAAATTCAAAACCGGAGCAGACGTTCATGCATATAACACCAGACAACGGCAACATCACAGACAATCCTCCCACAGATTGGAACTAGCGGCATCTCTCCCACAAAACATTGGGCCTAAACTATTTAACAAACTCCCTCTGCAAATAAAATTGCAAAATATCCCCAAAAATTTCAAAATGTTGTTAAAAGACTATCTTGCAGATAGAGCAATTTACTCTGTTGCTGATTTTTTGGCGGATGAATTAAAATTTGATATAATGGTTATATTTTTGTTTGATTAATTTATTTTAAGTGAAAATGGTGTACTGTATAATTAAATGTAAAACACCAAACAAATTAATTTTGTATGTATATTTATATATAGACATATTTTTGACGTTTTTAATACAATTTTAATAAATTGTCATTTGCATATTAAAGAATTTTGATTTTTTATTGATTGATTTTGATTATTGGCGACGACGTGTCGAGTAATGCACTGGGTCAGTCCGCCTCGAATACCCTTCTCGAAAAACAAATACTGATCTACGTCCTGCAAGGTATCAAGGACCACGCCGGTCTTGAACAGCACTACGTCCCAAGCGTATGATGGAGACGTAAGGTAATGTGCTGGATCCAAGTTGAAATGAGTTAGACACATTTCCCTAAAACCCTCTAATACATCTGCCAACAGTAGGACGTCTGTCTGAAGGTATATGTCAGCAAATTGTCCGAGGGTTGTGCAATTAAACTTGGTCCAGACGCATTGGGCGTGTGCATAATCCTCATCTTCGACAGCATCTCCGAAAACTGCCTTTAGAGGTAGGGAATCTTCGTCAAGTAGGGAGTCATCGATGTGATGTGCTCGTAAGGAAATATTCCTTTCCGGCGCAACAGGTCAAACTCTTCCTGCTCAGCATATCAAGTCCATGTGATGTTCATTTTATCGGCCGGCAGAATAGAAGCCAAAATTGCCAATGACTTACCCTTCAGCCTATAAGAGTAAACTAACTTTAGTTTAATACTTTTCCGCCGGCCGAGCACATCAATGTCTTCTTTGTCAACTGCGAGCTCTCTCACGTAGAAGTGAGCATCGCAATTAGACAAATTGTGGAGGTACGCATTGACGGTTTCTTGTTTTTTAAATCGGAGATTGCAGGATCGATGCGCTGCTCCTCTGTACTTGTACGGAGGTGAGGGCTGGTGAACCCTCACCTTGACGTCATTGTCATCAACATTAGCAATGAAATCCTATTTGCATATGTGGCATGCTGATGCTTGTTGGAATGATATCTCCTCTTGCTGTGTCAACTGTGGAGGATAACTTGGTATACATCGACCGTATAACATTTCTCCAACCTTCTGCACGTCATCACGTACTCATTTGAAAAAAATGCTGTGCCGCATCCACGCCTATGTGCAAGCGGAGTTTGGAGAAGGTTTTGGTTTTTGCATCATCGTCGTTTCAGTCTCCATCGTTGGCGTTTCTGTGGTCATCGCGAACGTAGTAAGCGTAAGCGTACGGTATGTGGATATTCCTGACGTTGTTCGGGTCAACCGCACTATGCTGTCATCCTACTCTGGAGATTCCTGGGTCCCAGGCTGGTGGTTGGACTGTAGAAGTCTGATTGGGAGGCTGGTTGCCTCATACGCCACAAGGGCGCACTAAAAATCAGCATAAATGGTGAATCGAGTTCTTTGAGTGTGCTCAAAGTGTTGAAAACGGATTTCCTTCTCTTCTGCTACATTCGTTCTCAAATAAGCATTGTCTGAACAGTAGCGTTGATGTTCTTACAGACACTCAGCTCCCCTGAGGCCTAATTTAGTCGGTTGGTTGTCAAAATATGCGAAGCATCTCTTGCATATGAATAATTGATGTCCTCGGTGAGTCAACTGACTAGTAACCAAACTCTCAAAATTCGTTATTAATGCATAGTGGGATGTCCTCTCATTGGTCAGGAACAGAAGGTTGAAGTGGTTGAGTAGCTCTTGATCCACGACGCGAAGGGGATAGACAATGTGCTCAACTTCTTGACTGGCGTCATTCCTCTTCTTCTTCTTATCCAGACCATACAAATTTACGCTTACGCCGCGGTTTTTGCGCTCGAACGTGCGGATTTGTGAAAGATATGGGAAAGGTAAAACCGTCGAAATTTAAATTTGCTTACGCTCGGATCTCTGCAGTGAAGTTAGTAGCTCTGAGCTGGCTTCGGTAGGGATCTACAATAAATTTGGAGAGGATTGCATATTGAAAACTATTTTCATCCACATCGTTCTGAAAATTAACCACGGCTTTTTTCATGGCGATATCTTTTGGTAGTGGGATGAAGGAGCTACCTCTGAGAGGGTTATAAACATCTACTCTCACTTCCATATCTAACACCCTAACAAAACTCCATCCCGATCCCATCATTTCGCACGTCTCCTTTTCCAACATAATTGCCTGGAGGAATTGCTGGCATATTTCCTCAACATCTGATGACTGGAAAAGAGAGCGTACTTTGTTTTAAAGTTACGCTCACAAGATTCACCGTATACCTTCGCGAATTGGCAGACTACCCACGACTGTAACTTGATGGCTTTTACCTGCTGTAATACGCGTCGCATGAGTGTAATTACCTGTGCCCGCACTGTGTTGAGGAATTCCATCAAAGAGACGGTTTTATCCGCGGGTTCAATCAGACGGAAGGATTTCAATCGCCCACGGAACCCCGTCTGGAACTCCTCAAAGCCGACAGGAGCCAAGTCTCCTGGGAGCATCGGAGGGCCGGCTTCATTGTCGGTGCTAGCAGATGATGATGAAGGTGCAGGTGATAGTGGCTGCAGTCCGATGGGTCCGGCAACTGCTGAATCCACTGGAACCGCCCGAACCATACGCCCCTGGCAAGCATACCGCATGTGCCGTGTCAGGTGTTCGTTCCTCGAGTATGTTTTACCACACCGGACACATGATGAATCTGGAAAGAGAGAGACAAACCCACTATAAGCTATGATGTTCAGTAATAAACTGAAAGATTATTTACAGCAATGACATTCATTTCGATATTTCATATTAAAGTGATTTAAAAAGAGTTAAGTGTAAAAAGTAAAATGAGTACTAATACTTAAAGAGAGAGAGAGAGAGAGAAACAAATCCACTATTACCTATGCTATTTAGCAATAAACTGAAATATTATTTACATCAATGAGATTCATTTAGATATTTCATATTAATGTGATATCAAACTTGTTAAATTTAAAAAGTTAAATTCAAAAAAGTAAAATGAGTACTAATACTGAATGATTGTTGCGATACAAAGTTATTTTATCTTTGAAAGATTTAATTGTTCTTTTAGCAATGAAAGATTAATAGGTTTAATGTTATTAATAAATCAGGTTTTTACAAACACTACTACTACACTTTTAAATTATTCTTACCTTTCGGGGCTTCGTCAGGTACCTGGTCAGGAGCGTTGGCGGGGCCGGCTCTCGGTGGTTCAGCAATTTCTGAAAAACCAACGTGGATTGTTAGTACAACTAATATAAACCCTTTCAATACATATATTTATTTGAAGAATCATATTATTTGAGCATTTATGCTCTCCCTTGAAATCATTAATAATCGGGGATGGCTCTCAGCGTTGCAGCAGTATTTAAATCACCAACGTGGATCATTAGTACAACTATTTTACAAACCTTTCAATGCATATATTGATTTGAAAAATCATATAGAATGAGTTTTTATGCTCTCCCTTCAAAGTTCTAATCTAAAAAAATTATTAATGATATTACTAACCGGGTCGGAAAGCAGGATTCTGAGGCTGGGGAGGCATAAGGCGGTGAACCGTTATGATGTGGCGACGAAGATTTTCGGCCCTGGCGAATCGTGACTCACACTCAGGCTCAGGGCAGACGATTTGGTCGCCACCATGCGTCGTACGAGCGTGGCGAACGAGATACTGCTTTAGTCGGTACGCCATACCGAATACGGTGCAGGAAAAAGGTCGCTCGACGTTCATGATCTAAAACAAATCATACAGAATTATTAAAAATTGTAAAGAAAAATTTAAAAAAAGTTGCGGATTGGGGGGGTTATGCAAATTACAGACAAAATAGGAAATGGAATTATGGAGGACGTTGATTAGTTTTAAAATATCTTAATTAAAAACCTATGTATTTAATATTCAGATAATTCACTAATTATGATATCTAAATTTGTCATTGTTAGCTGACTCCATCAGAGAGGAATAAAATAGACTAAACAAAGATGGTAGCACATTCATGATGTTTATATTCTATGTTAACAGAAATAAAAATTTTAAGTTTTTTATAAATGAAGTATAAACCAACACTCTTTAGAATAACAAATAAAACATGGGTTTAACCTAAGGATATAACATAAATACTAAACCATCACGATACAAAACTGACAGTGAAGAGCAAAGGAGACTAAACAAAGATAGTTGCTCTAGTATTATGTTGCTATTTTAAGATAAAAGAAAATTATTTGAGTTTTTATAACGAAGTATAAAACAACATTCATTAAATAAATAAATATCATTTAGATATTTACTCTTTAGATCATTATCGATGTATAATCCTCATTAGTGCTTATTGAGATGTTTTCTGTCATTGTCATAAAACAGTATGTAAAGAATATTACATCATGAATCATATGATGACTTTATTTTAAATTGATAAAATTATTTGAAAATTTTATATCCTTGTACATTACAACTAATAATAATAATAAGAATAAATGTTACTTACGATTAATAATCCAAGAAGAAGGGCACAATTCACAGAACAGCACACACAGAAGCGGAGCAAGTCTGAGACACAACTACACACAGTGAAGTCCAGACGAAGAATTAGCCAGAAGTCGGTGCGGAGCGGATTTATGGTAAGTGCGTGCAGGTGATCACACAAAAAACCAACGCGTCGAGACCAGACTGGGAGCATAGCTGCGGCGCAGGTATGGGAACAAAAAACTACCCTCCTACGATTGAAATCGGAGAATGTTGTCGTAGCTGCCCAGCGCAGGTGTCGTACATAAACTCACCCTAGTCTGATAATGTGAATAAAAACATAACGAGGGTTTGGGAAGCGCTTGGAAGCGCTCTGCGGGGGGTTTCCCACGGTTAGACGCAGCTGCTGCGCAGATGTGGGGACAAAAACTACCCTCCTATAATGGAATTCGGAGAAGGGTCGTCGCAGCTGGGCACCGCAGGTGTCGTACATAAACTCACCCTAGTCTGAGAATGTTAATAAAAACATAACGAGGGTTTGGGAAGCGCTTGGAAGCGCTCTGCGGGGGGTTTCCCACGGTTAGACGCAGCTGCTGTGCAGTTGTGTGGACAAAAAACTACCCTCCTATAGTGGAATTCGGGGAAGGGCCCTTTTTTTAATGACATCCCACAGGGCAATAAAAGTCACCCTTAGTCTGGGAATGCGGATGTCATTATCGTCAATTACTGTCATGGGGGGTTATTATGCAAATGATGTTTAATTATGTGCAATTGATATAATTATGGATTAGTAATTAAAGTTATTACAGTTATGAATATTAATTAGGGTAATTTAAAAAAAAATCGTGGGGGGAGTAAATTATGCAAATGTTGCACCCCCCTGCCCTAGAATCGGATATAATGGACTACTCCCACCCCCTTACCTTCGATCAAAAACATGAGGTGGATTATTCATTAGTTCCCGGACTGGACAGATTTAAGGAGGGAAACTAGATTGGATTAGGAAGGATAGGATCTGTAATATTTAAATCCCCAGAAAAGGGGCTTGTACATATTCATACGTATAATTTAATATATTTTCCTAAATTCTTGCTGAAAATGGTTTGAGAATCCCTTTGAATTCAAATCCCTTTGAATATAAACTTTTCAAATGCGTAATTTTTTTTAAATGGTTTAATTATAGTTTATACATACTATACATCTTTGGAAATAGTCCTTACTACACACAGCTCTGCTTACTACCCACAGCTCTCCTTACTACACACAGCTCTCCTTACTACACACAGCTCTGCTTACTACCCACAGCTCTCCTTACTATATAAAGCTTGCCAGTTTGGTAATCCCGTTCGAACTAATAAATCTGTATTAACCACCTCATATGCGGAACATTCAGCTAAAAGGTAATATATGATTCAATTAAGGCTCGGGCAAGTGGACCCACCTGGTCCGCTCGACGGTCAGCGATCGTAGGAAGGGTAGAAGTGGGTAGCGGTGGATAGGGGGTGGGAAATGGTGGGTAGGGGTGGGTCGGGTGAGAAGAGCGCCGATCCTCAGTCGTGCTTCACCCGCAGTGCAGACCGCATCACAGGTCTGTACCAGAATACCACAGTGAGAATCGAGGTACGTACTATATATATTATATATATATATATTTTAAATCATTGTAAAACTGTCTATAAACTTAATGCGGTTATGTGTTGTGATTCACATTAAATCCGATGGTAAATAAAAATTATAATAATGATACAACTAATAATTTTTCCACTGAAATTACAATTCATTTATTAAATTTGGTATGTGATAGCCAGTTTAAAACAATCGAGTTAGAGTCGGTTTTCAAAAATTATGAGTTTGAATGAGAGTCTCTCTATCGTCTTTCCAATTTAAAAAGAGCTTCGTTACGAAAAATGTCGCGAAAATCCGCTTCCCCCAGGACAACATCTAATGTAAAATCATCGTTTATCTTCATCGGATGTACCGAGTTTAATGTTGAACGTCCTATTCTAAATAGTATAAAATACTGAGAATTTCGTAATAAAATTGTTAATATCACATGAAATAAGTTAATAACTTAGATTTTTCAAAACTGTAGGTAGTCACTAAAGTAAATACTTTGGCGATATTCTACTTACTATACCATGGAAAAGCCAAAACATCCCCTCCTTTCGAACTTCCGCTGAGCAGATTCTAATATTTAAAGATAATATTGATGTTATATTATAAGAAGGTAGGGACACAATTTGTTTCTTCAAGCCCCTCTTGATGCGTCCCTCACGGATCAGATTATGGCGTTATCTACATCTGTAACATTATTTTTTTGACAGAACTTAGATAAATTGATCAAAATGATCAAATTAGTACTTATCATTTATTTATAATTTCTCTAGAAGTGTACATAATATAAATTATGCTTTTTATTGTTACAACGCAGCTTACATTTAATGATTCCCAAGACCATAATTATGTAAATATTTAAACTTTAAATAAATAACATATAAAGGAAGTAGTTCAGTAATATTCGGAATAGTTATACTTCAAATTCCATTCTTACCTTTGATCACCCATCCATACAATCGTCCATCCGTTGATCAGCCCATCCATCCATCTCCATCCATTCGCCCATCTGTAAAATTATCAATTAGCCCATTCTTCATTCATGTTATCAAGCTTCATTTTGTCCATTCCTTCATTATTTCGCCCATTCTTCTATTAATTGATCTATCCATCTCCCTGACCATGCATTCGTCCATCCATTAATTCAGCTGAGAATATGTCCAGCCATTCATTCAAAATGTTGTCCACCCATCCATTTTTCTATCCACCCATTCACCCATCTTTCTACTCATCCATTCATCCGTCCATTCTAATCATTCTATCAACCCATTCATCCTTCCATTCGTCCATCGTTTTATACATTTATTAATCCATCCATTCATTCATTCTTATATCCACCCATTCATTCGTCTATTGATCCATCCTTCTATCTTTCCATTCTCCATCCTTCTATCCATACATTATCCGACCATTATTCCATTCATACATCATTCTCTCCACCCATTCATCCGTCATTCAACTATCCATTAATTCATCCTTATATCACCATTCTTCTATTCATCGTTTTCTCACTCTCCATTTGGACGAAAATTTCCCAAATGAGAATAAATATAAGTGGTTTAAATACTTAAACAATTTAAAATGAAGATACAAATATTAAGAACCTGTATGAAACTTCATCGCTTTAAGTAATAGACATATGCGTCAGATAACAGTTTAGTAGTACATAAGTTGAATTACCAAGTAAGAAAGCAAATTATTTGGTTAATATAATTTGTTCTTTTGGCTCAACTGGTGGATTGTATAGTAAAGAAATATTGAATCAAAAGAAGGCAAATCAATCTGTATACTAGAGTTAATTGAAAATAGTTTTTATTAAGTGTTACAAATTTATTATCACTATCGGAGAAGAATTCCTAAAGTAACTTTTTTAACGTGTTTCATCGTACATTTTTGGTCTTCGAAATAACGGAATATAATTCAGAAATAAAACATGTAGTGATATTGTATGTAAATGTACAATTGCACAAACAATATCCTCATTGTGGTGGTAAAAAATAGTGCAAGAGTATAATTAAGGAGAACAGTAAAGATCATTTATGTTTAACGTAAATAGTTTTCTAAAACAATTACACATGGGATTGATTGTTCAAATCTAATTCGTAAAAAAACAACCACTTAGTAATGTACCACTGAGAGTTTGTAACTATCAGTAATCGAAATTTAAATATTATATGTTGAAAATTGTCATATAAGTCACTATTCAAAAGTGGTTTTTAGCTGTAGCTATTGTAAAGGCAAAGAAAGATAGTGTACGCTTAGAAATAGAGTCGATACAATCCATTCAAATGGCTATTGCTTACCTTTACAGTACTTAATTCCAATTTATTTTAAAACATCACTTACTAAATCAGCATTTCACGTGTCACGAATGTTTGTAACAGATTATGCTAAGATTTTAATGCTACGAATTATGTTTTTGTACGGATTAGATAGTTTTGCTGTAAAGTATTTCAAAATTATAAACATTTAAAGCCACTTGTAAAAAAATACAATTCATACAATAAGTTAAATAAATGTTCGGGCCGTATAAAATCCGGGCCGGTTGCCTCTAAAAATAACACGATACTATAAACTGCGTTTCTCATTTTTATTTTCCCGACTACAATTTTGATGTAGAAAGTAATAAAAAAGTCCTGTTTTGTAGGTGATTGCATTAAATATATATAATAAATAGTAGAACGTAAACAATACAAAATAAAAATACTTTTACTCGCAGAATAAAACTAAAACCACCTAAGAGACTACAAACTACCCACTTCAATGCAGCAGAACTAACAATAAATCTTTCTAGAAGGGAACTAAAAATGCTGAATCTCAGAAATCATTGAAATTTAAACCATTAATGATTTTACACAGCTTGGATGAAAAGGTGTGTATATATTTTAAGGTTCTAGTTTTGAATGGCATTATTTCCTTAACAATAACAAGTTGAATATTGCACAAAAGTAGGTGCACAAAAGTAGGACCTGGAATATTTTAAGGTTGTTGCCCCAACAGGAGGACAACAAGATTTAAGGGGACATCAAGATTGAATTAGTTTTTCTGAAAGATTATTACCCAAATCAGTTTTTTCCAGATAATTCAGGTACTTGACTCTTTGCTTGTAAAAAAATACAATTCATACAATAAGTTAAATAAATGTTCGGGCCGTATAAAATCCCGAATAGTTTCAATACAGGTGTCGAATTTGAGGGATTAGGAGGCCTGAGGCCACGTCCTCCTTTGGGATAGTGGCCATGGAAGGAAGGGATCTGCAGGGATAGGAAAGGTGGTGCAGGGTTAGCAAGTCATCCTAGCAAGTCATCCAAAAATGGAATCTTGAGCAAACGACTCTTTAACCTGACCAGCACCTGGGGTCAGTGTGAATCAAACAAATTCGATTTGCTCTCTAGTCCGTTTGACCTCTATAACCCATTAGACCTCCCAGGGGGACCTCTAGGGGAGTCCTTCTCCTAGATCGGCTCACCCCCTAGCCTGAAAGGATTAAAGAGTTTATCTTGTAAGATCTCTTCCTCCCTTCACCACAGGCGGCGTAGGACAGGCAAAGAGGGTTCAATACTCCCTGTCAAGGCTCTCTTTGGACTCGGTATCCAGGTTCATCCGGGAGTGTCAGATTTTAAGAAGCCAGCCCCCGGAGAAACAAGGAGGAGCAAAGGTGAAAAAGAAGCTGGTTACATTGGATAGCCAAAAAGACTAACATAACATATTGAAAAGTTCTTTTTGTTGAACACAAATCTCAAAACTGGCAAAGACCAGACCAAGAACTGTCTAGAGGCAATTCTACATAAATATATCACGATATGCATCTATTGTAGAAAAAAGTATAACAGGGGGTGTGTTTTTGTTATTCCTTAGGCCTAATTCTGCAAGAGACTGTCCCGGAATGTATGTTCTCCGACGTGTTCAGTTTTTGAAAGTAGTTGCTACAGTTCCTTTACTTGTTCCTGCTTACAACAGGACCTTTTATACTATACAATACGTGTGCGGTTGTAATTTAGGGTTCTACGAGGAATAATGTCTCGGTTGCAGAACAAAATAAACAAAAATCAATAGGGTCACCTTCAGCTTGCCTATAAACTTAATTCCTAAAGAGAGATGTTAATGCAAGATATTAAAGGTAATATTAAATTTAAAGAATGTAGTAGACTGGAGGATTTGGAAGATGGTGCGGAATTATTAATAAGCGCTAATAAACAAGTCTAACATAGGGGTAGAAAAAGGTATATTCTACAATTCGGAAATATTCGTAACCTTTATGTCTCCAACCATTGGCTGGAAAGGGAGCTAGAATGTGGGAAGTTTGGTTTTAACTACAAAATTAAAATTAAGTTGGATAAAATAAAGACTACTCCAAACAAGCACAATGAAAGGTTGGTGTTTTGTGTGTAGTTGTTTTGGGTTTTAAACATTTATTTTTTTGCTGTCGCAAAGATATTTGGAGCTATAATTTAAGAATTGGGAATATGCAACAACATATCCAGTCGGTAAAGAAATCTAATTTGTAAAATATTGGAAATTATAGGTGTTTACTTATGCATTGGCTTAAAACATATCTAAAATTTAGACAGTTCTGACCATACAAATTCTGTGGATATATATTACTTATTATATTATTACAATTAGAGCTACTGGAGTTGGCCCCAACTTTGTGCCCACAACAATACAAAGTATTGGAAATATGGCAATTATACAGCCGGATGGTAAGTAAGCTTGCATTTATTATTTTTTTTTTATTTAACCGTAGTACTGAATTTGGAAATAGGGTATTTACTTATGCAATGGCCTAGGACAGTAAAATTTTGCAGACATATCGGACCAAAAATACCAAAGTTAGATTTTAGGTTGATTGTGGAAAAACAAACAACATATCGACTGTATTATAGGGTTAATGGAAATAATATATGGTAATTTTAGATATAATAGTTGGGGGCTATAACATATCCAAAAATAAATCAAATCGGACAATAAATAAAGAAGTTGGCAATTGGTGATATATTTTTCAAAATATTTTTTTAATTTGACTGTAGTATTGAATTTGGGAAATGTAGGAGGAATTTTTTAATGCATTAGCTTAGATAACATATCAAAAAATCGGTCAAATCGGACCAAAAACACAAAATTTGATTTTGTATGGATTATATATATATGTATGTTATCTAAACTATACAAAGTATAACATTTTGAACTTAGATATGGTAATTATACATATAATAGTTTAGGGCTATAACATATCCAAAATACCCCCCGTCGCAGCAAACCTGCGTACTCAGCGAATTTCCAATGCATTGATATGTTTCTCACTAGTACATAAAGCCACTCACCAATTTTGACAAAAATACATTCATAAATTAGTGATTTATTACATTTTATTTATTCCCCATAAGAATAACATTAGGACTGAGTACGCAGGTTTGCTGCAACGAGGAAGATAAGAAATGAGTTTTTATGCAATTATCAATATAACTGAACCAGGTGAAGCTACTTCCCATGTTTTATTAATTTATGTTCATAATTAAGGGAGATATAAAACTTTACTTATTCTCCATAAGAATAACATTAGGGCTGAGTATGCAGGTTAGCTGCTACGGGGACAATCAACAAAACATTTATTGGCAATTATCAATATACCAGTACAACATGAAGCCACATACCAAATTTCATCAATATACATTCATAAATAATCAAGATATCAAATTTTATTTATTCTCCATAAGGATAACATTGGACAACGTACTGTGTTTAGCACTTTGAATATCTCTGCAACGGTTTGACGTAGAATCACAATTTAAACACCAAAATGATTGTTTTGTGGAGCTGAAGTGATTGGTAAAAGAAAATGTGAAGTTTAAAGTAAAATTAACTGAGGAAAAGCCAAAAACTGTTTTCCCATAAGATTAACATGGGAGATTTTATGAGCATGTTTTTTGGATTTTTTCCGCAACCACTTAACCTAGGTTAATAATTCAAAATACCATATTATTTGTTTTTTTAAGCTCTATAACATGGTATAAACCAAAATTAAGTGTTTTAAAAATTGTAGGGTAAAAAATGCAAAAAACTGATTTTTGGAAAATTTAAAACCCCCATAAACCCCCCTTCCCATGGTCCGATTTTTCTGGTTTTCGAACTTAAAGTCATAAATGTCAGTTTACACATTTGAGCCAAATTTCATCGAAATCGGATGTTTTTTACTCAAGTTATCGCATTCACGGACACATATATAGATATATATAAATTTGAACGAATAGTGTTTTGGACATCTGGGGACATCAAAACAAAAAGTTATCATGGTCTCGGGCTTAAGTCTTACCATGAGACCTACGGTAATAGCTTCTTCCCTATAGGGGAAATTCGCTAAAACCAGTCAAAACGGACAATAAATAAAGAAGTTGGCAATTGGCCCTATAGTATTTAAAAAAATATTGTTTAATTTGACCGTAATAGTGAATTTAGGAAATGTTAGTGGAATTTATTAATGCATTAGCTTAGGACAATAACATATCCAAATTGCAGACAAATCGGACCATAAACGCCAAAGTTAGTTTTTTAGATTTTGAAAATTAATTTTAAAAATATAGAGGAGGGATGGGGATTGGAAATATGTATTTAATATAGGCAATGGTGGGGTAATAGTATAGGCCAAAAAGGAAATTTGTGTAGGGTAGGATCGGGCAAGTGTACAAAAACGGATACCCATAAGAATAACATTGGAAAAAGTGCCGAAAGTGGCATCTCTTTCTGGGTCTGCCACTACTTATATGTATATTTTTTTGTGTTTTTATTTTATATATATATTTTTAGATTAATTACTAATTTTGCATGTGCAAAGAATTTTTATCAGAATAATGAGTAAAGAAATTAATATTATAATTTTCTTTTGGGCCAGATGTCGACATCCCTGACTGCCGTGGGTCTGGTCTGGGCCGCCCTCTCCATGGTCGCAGCTCTCCTGTGCTGCACGGGCTTCTACCTACCCTTCTGGTTACAGGTGTGCCTTGTGTTGTACTAATATAATCTATAGTACATGGGTGCTGAGCTTTGCTCGTGGGAGATCAGTCAGTTTTTTTAAAGGACTTGGAGTATTTTTCCCCAAGTTCCTCTACTGACGAGCAGATTTATTTAGCTCACTTACCTCTTTTCTGCATGTTTAAGGTCCAGTTTTTACCATAGCTCAATGTCCCTTTAATTTTTTTTGTAAATGACCATTCTAAATATAATCTTCAAAACCAATGGTTTTGGTCACTGTTCTCAGGAAACCACATGTTAATACTTAAACTGCATAAGTTTACGTTGACAGTTCACTGATTGTTTATAAACTGCTGTTATGATTCTTTTGTTTTGATTTTAAACTCCATCAGCCCAATGTTTAAAATTATAAAAAAGCTACAAAAATAAATTTAAAAAGTTAAAAGAATCAACTTTTTTTCGTTATACTACAATATTCGATTTTTCCTGGGGATGAGAACTGTCTAGAAATTAATTTTATCCCAGAAATTAGTTATTTATTTCCAACCTTTGAAGGAAACCGTTTGAGCTGTTTTTGAGACCAGAGTTGCAAGCAAGCAGCCTAACAACTAAGCAAGTTAGCAAGCAAACCTTACTTATATTAGAGTATAGGATATGAAGCCAAACCACCCCATAAACATTTGAGGACACTGGAAGTCTGACAGCCATGAGCCATACCTTGAATGAAAGGACTGTGAGAAAATTGGGGGAAAAATATTAGTTTTTTATATGAACTCTCCTAAGGCCATAAATTAAATTATAATGTCAAGAAAAATACAGTTTTGAACACGTTCGAATTTCATCAGCTGTGTGAATTAATTTGACTATAAAAGTGAAAACAGGTGAACAAGCGAAGCTGTTTGGAATAATTAGTATTAATAATGAGTCTATTAAAAGGACAAACCTCGAGTATACTTTTATAACTTTACAATAAACAAATTTCGATTATAAACAACTCCTCGTAAGTTAAAATATATCAATATAATTATCAGATAGTAGGGTGCATTATATTACTAAGGAGTATATTTCCTGATCGAAATATATTGGTGTTTGACTTCACTAACGTCGTATTCCGTCGAACTGCACTCACTGACACTGATGGTCGCAGGAGCATGCTTTCACCACATAGACGTCCTCAGCTGGCTGGGTATTAGTTGGGTTTTGGGGTATATATAGGTGAACCAGTTTATTGTGTAATGTCTGGAAACTTCTGGGGGTAGGTAGTGGTGTACCGAATGGAGTTAGGTGCGGCACGGAACATTAATGGGGTTCCTAGAATTCGGGACTTGATTCCAGGAACCGCTCGAAACAAACAATTCCCGAGTTCCAGGAAGCCCACTGATGTCCCGCGCCGCACCTAACCCCATTCGGTACACCATTACCCACCCCCAGAAGTTTCCAGACATTACACAATAAACTGGATCACCTATATATACCACAAAACCCAACCAATACCCAGTCAGCTGAAGATGCCGATGTGGCGACAGCATGCTCCTGCGACCATCAGTGTCAGTGAGTGCAGTTCGACGGAAGACGACGTTAGTGAAGTCATCTACTCTACTGCACGGCCCAATACAACAATGGATACTGGTGTTTCTAACATAAATAGTTTTCTTTATAAGATGAGTTTGCACAAAAATAAAACATTAAAAAGAAAATTCCATACAAGCAAACTATTTTGCAATTAGCAATTAGCTTTCTACTAATGCAAATACGAAACAAATACACCAAATGTATGCTGGTAACGTAGCTGACCTGTTTTAACAGTTGTGTACTTCCCAGGGGTTACCTAAGATGTGGCCCGTAGCTGATAAACATGGATACCTTGTCAGTCAGCCTAGAAGGGCAGAGCAGACCACCTGTTTGAGAACTGATGGGCATCTGTCACAGGAGTCGCGGGTGTGCCCTATAAAAGGTTGATTGACAATTCCATCCCATCCCACCTTTTCCATCCCTGCTAGTTCCTCTCCCTCTGATGACCTACGCAGTATTCCCATGTGGAAGACGCACCCAGCCTAGATTTCCTAATCCAGCAATCTAACATCTAACATCTCTTCCCAGGGGCGGCTGATGGGCAAGGTGGACGCTTACTTCAGTTCTTTCCGGCGGTGCAACTACCCCCGAGTGACACCCCAGGGGCTCATCGAGATAGTTCACGAGTGTGGCAGGTATTCCAGGTAAGAATAGGCCATAAAAGAATTACGTAACGCATTTATTTGAAAGGTCATCCCTTTTATCCCCATATAACTTTATGTAACTCCGAAACATAGATCCCTTGCAAAATACCTTACGACATATCCCTTACGATAACCCTTGCGATACTCAACTTATTTTTATTAATAGTTTCATACAGTTTTGCTTCCTCAAATAACGTAACATGAGTCGTAAACAACGAACAACACAACACTGCGTTTCGTCTCGAGTTTTGAGTTTGTTCAACCCCCTTCCACCCCCAAAATAACGTCAAGTAATCTGCAACTCCCACCTTTATCTCACCATAGAATTACGTAAAACATGTTTTGTTATTTCAACCACATCTACAAAATCAAAAAAATCAAAATCAATCTTCTGGTGAAATCAAAAATTGTCTGTATGAAAAATTAGATGTGGTAAGAGGCGTACCTCAAGGGTCAACTTTGGGACCAATCTTATTCCCTCATGTATGTCAACAATATCAGTGATTATGTCGACAAGAGCAACTTGATTATTTTTGCAGATGACACCACTCTGTTAAGTTCAGACAAAGAACTACAAAACCTTGAAATTTACATTTTTAAAAATATTAATGGTATTTCACAGATATAAAACTATCCAAAAATAAAGAAAAACCAAGTTCATCCATTTTAAAACCATTCAGTTGCAACAAAGAAGGCTGTCATATGGAATATATTTGATGTTGGGAGAAGAGGTAGTCGAAGAAAACCAAATTTCAGGATGTCTGGGAGTAGTTTTGGATAGTAATTTAAAGTGCCAAGGTCGACCAAGTCTTTTCAAAACTATCAATAAATCTCTTAACAATCAGAAACCTTGCAAATCTGTTAAATCTTGAATTCCTGAAAATGGCCTATTTCAGCCTTTTTGAAAGTCATATAAGATACTCCATTATACTTTGGGGGTCATCCAGCAAACAGAATATTGAAACAAAATTACAAAGGAGAGCCATTAGGTCAATAGCTAACAGCCAGAACGCACTCCATGTACACCATATTTTAAAGATTACAAAATTTTGACAGTGCCATCACTTTATGTCTTCGAAACTATCATTTATGTTAATATCCAAAACCTCTTTGAATCACAATACTAGAAATAGAGCCAGATTCGCAACTTCGCACAGATTGACCCTCACCGAAACAAAACCGGAATATATAGGGAAAAAGTATTTTCATAGCCTTCCTGAAGACCTGAAGAATATAACAAGTACTAATAAATTTTAAATCAAGCTGAAGGAATTTTTGGTCAACGATTGCTACTACAGCCTGCCAACCTAGTTTTAAGAAACTCTCAGCCTATCCAAGGGGAGAGATGACTCGCCACATGCTCAGTTCCAGAGTCAACGTGGTCCAAAAGGATAAGTAAGTAAGTACATCCTAAATAACGTCAACAAACCTGTGACTCCCACCTTTATCTCACCATAGTATTACATAAAACATGTTTTGTTATTTCAACCACCTCAACTCCCTAAATAACGCCAAATAACCTACTACACTTACCTTTATCTCATCATAGTTATGTGTGTCGCATATTTCGTAATTTGAGCCCCATCTAATCCCCATGTGACGTCCAGTAATGCTGATACTCCAACCATCATCTTACCATAGTGTTATGTAACGCATATCTTGCAACATCAACCCCCTCGCTCCCATTATAACATTACGTACCACTGAGCTGCCAACCAATCCATTGCATTATAAAGCGCATATTTCTCTAAGTTAGGTAATCTTGAAAATTTAATAAAACAAGTTATTTCAAAGAAACTGTTCTAGTTTAAAATCCTCATGTTTCTTGCAACCGAGGTAACAAATAATTTATGGGTTTAACAAATGTTAGCATTGAGATACAGAATTACTTTTTTGTTTTTTTTGTTCCAATTTTGAAATAACAAATTTATTCAAAAATTGAAATAGTTTGAATTTATTCTACATTTATCATTTATACCAAACAAAGTAAACACTTTTTAAACTAATTAATCGTCAAAGCCATTGATATGTAATCATAAATGCTTTGTCTATTACGTATTACAACTATTGTCTATTGCATCGTAAATGTTTTCACTGCACATAAATAAAGAATAAATAAAATTGAAACAATACAATTAAGAATATTTTTTAAATATTTTAACTAAGATTTAATTTAATTGCTTTTTCCAATTTGTAGCGTGACATATAAAACAATTTACTCAATATAACGCTGATATCGTTTACCCCTCCTCCATAAAACGAAACGTAAGGCTACGCTATTAGCCTATTTACGTAGTTATCAGATGAAATATTAGTTTTAATTTGAACTGTTGTCAAATAACTCAAGCAGTTGCTCTATTAGACATTTGTTAGGTCCATAATTATGGCTGCGCTGATTCGAAAAAATACTTGTAAATAACTAAAGTAAATATTGTATAAATTTAGGAAGAATAATGGAAAACAAACATTACAGTGGTTTATCTACTGAGGAAGTGAAACTGACAAGAGAGAGGGCAAGAGGACAGGGGGTTTGTTGGTGGTGGGGGGAGGGGCACTTTACGATCGTGGCCGTGGCTTAAGTCTCACCGGGCCCCGGTGTCATTGCTTAATGTTGTAGCTTTGGGAAACCATTTCTTACCGTCTCATTTTTCAATGGACGATCTTTCCTGAAGCTACTCATTCACTCGACCTTCACTTGCTTTCAATGAATTTTCTCAATATAGATTAGATAAAAGTTAAGATAAATTAGTCTGAAATGAAAAAATAGGTTTCGATTACTTTCAATATGACATAGTTAATAGGTCAAGGACAATCGTATGTTCTTTGTAGTAGTCTCTTATATTGTCAGAGGAGGAAGGGAATTATGTTTGTTTTCGCTTGAAGTAAGGCATCATTGTCTAAATTCAATTTATCCAGTTTTAAATTAAAAACTAAATACTGTCCATACATGAATAAATTAAAGAAAAGTCATAGAAAATATCGATAATATAAGGAAAAGTAGCCACAAGTTTAAATGGACATATTTGGCTTAGGATACTATTTGATTTTTTTTTTTTTTATTGTAGTAGTTTTCAAAATACTATTATCTTGATAGGACAAAATATCGTAATCGCAATTTCTTATTCACAAAGAGTAAAAATATGTTTAATTCAATACAGTTCACATTTTAGAGTAATGATGGTTTTCTTTAAGGTAATCTGACATTCTGTAAAACCTTTTGTGCCAAATCTCTCAACCAATTCTCAAACAGCAGGGTAGAACTGAACAGTGACATAAAATGAGGTGGTTTTGAATTAATGTCCTGGATTCAGGATGTGTAATGCTATTCTTGTGTCTAAGATAAAATTACGAACTGGAAAATTGAAAATGGGAAATAACAGTGGGTAATTTTGAATTAAATCTCTTGGCGATAAATTCTCAGACAACATTTTAGAGTTTTGGAGGCAAATGTTTGGTAATAAAAACCCTAATTTTCTAATGTTTCCACTTTGAGTGTGTTTTGTAAGAAAACTGTAAGAGATGAAAAAATTATTAATACAAAAGATGTAGACATTTTTATTTAAAACTAACGATTTCCCGTCAAATTTAAGATCCGATCATCCGTTTAGCCGCTATTCATCCAAGAAGGAGTAACTTTGTGTGTTTTAGCCCATTTAAATGTAAAGCACACTACCTTAGGCTCATAATCCATGTTTGTAACAGCTGATTTATTTAAAGCTCATTGTTGTAGTTTTATTTAATTAACAATATAATTTACCGAAAATCTGTTTTTTTTTTTCAATTGTTTGCCTAAAGTTTTAAAAACCCTCCATTTTTGATTATGACTATTGTATAGAGCTTTATTGTAAAGATAAGAAACTATCAGTTCACCGTAAAATCGTATTGATACCTTTTACGAGCGTAGTGATATTTTCTTTACTAAAGCTTTTATTCATACAAAGTGGGGTGGGGATTGGCAGGTCGCCAAGATTTAAATACGTTTAAATTATTATAATGAAGGTTCTGGCAAGGCAACAGAGGCTGGGGTAACCGCTTCACTGAGTTCTCACTCTGCTGGGGAAATAACCCTACAGTCGCACTAACAAATCCTTACATTTTATTGTGGCAGGATAAAGTTTTGTAGCAAGTTTTAATTAACACAGTTAAAAACTTGCCACAAAAAAAATTATTGAAATAAATTAAATAATTAATTATTAGCACTGTTTGATGGAATACTGTATCTCAATCAGTGTTGTTATATTGGAACTGGAATGATAATTTATAAGTTTATGTGACTTTCGTTTTATACATTCATAAAGGTTTCATGATAGATTTAATTTGCATTACATAAATTTTCGTACTTGATTGTATTTCCCCCCGTTGTTTAGCCATGCAGTCATGTATAGTTCTAGCTTATATAGAGTATGTCAGTGAAGTTGATATGAAAACATTTGTTTAAAAATGTTCTCAGGCTAATGTGAGCCTTTTTTAATGAACATAAAATGTTTTTGGCGAATTTCTCCTATGGGGAAGAAGCTATTACCGTAGGTCTCATGGTAAGACCGAGACCATGATAACTTTTCATTTTGAGATCCCCAGATGCCAAAAACAGCATTCCTTCAATTGATATATATATATGTGTGTGTGTGTGTGTGTGTGTGTGTGTGTGTGTGTCCGTAAGCACGATATCTCTCTAAAAAAGGTCTGATCTTAATTAAATTTGGCAAAAATGTGTAAAGTACCATTTATTTGAACGAGTTCGAAAACCAGACAAATCGCTCCATTCGAAGGGGAGTTTTGGGGGGGTTTTATACCCCAAAAATTGTTTTTTTGGGATCTTCACATGTAATTTTTATTTTAATCTAATTTTAATTTTTATCATTGAATTCAGCTTAAAAAACTAACAATTTTGTGTTTTGATCATTGCTCTACGTCAATTGGTTAGTGAGATATTGAAAGTGCTAAACACAGTACGTTGTCTAATGTTATTCTTATGGAGAAAAAGGAAAATTTTACTTCTCGCTTAATTATGAACATAAACTGACGAAACTTGGCATATGGCTTCATCTGGTTGTGGTTTATTGTTTTTGCATAAGTAAACAATTTTTCGCGTATGGTTCCCAAAGCAGCAAACCTAGGTACTCGGTCCCTATGTTATTCTTACGGAGGTTAATTCAAATGTTATATATAGCTTATTTATGAATGTATACTGATGAAACTTGGTGCGTGGCTTCACCTAGTTGAGTTATAATGATATTTACATGAAAACCCATATTTTGTCTTCCTTGGTGCAGCATACCTGCCCCATGTTATTCTTCTGGAGAATAATTAAAATGTTATATATCGCTTATTTTTATGAATGAATATTGATGAAACTTGGTATGTGGCTTCACCTAGTTTAATTCTATTTATATTTGCATAAACACCAATTGTTTGTGTTCCTTGTTCCAGCAAAGCTTACTCATCCCCAATGTTATTCTTATGGAGAATAATTAAAATTATGGCTTATTTCTGAATATATTTTAATGAAACTTTGTATGCGGCTTTTTGTGGTATTAAGATATATATTATGTACTAGAAATTCACTGAGTACGCAGGTTTGCTGAGACGGGGGTTTTAAACTATATGAATAGGGGGAAAACGGAGCTAAACCGCTTTAATAAAATAAAACTAATGACGACCATTAACTAATCTATTGATGCATCTTTTTTTATTCCAAACTTTTGTTATTCAGAACTACGCAGATTCTTTTTTGCGGGGAGCGGTCCTATTTCCGGAGAAATATCTGCTTTAGATACACTTTTTACTTACAGCCTAATCCCAAGGTATGTGGAAGAGAAATTCCTTAATTTTAGTAAACAAAAACAGGGAATTATTCTTGAAAAACATTAAATATCCTTTTTTACTTTGAAAAAGGCTACACACTAGCTTAATTTAAACCTTCATATTACCACGAAAATGTTTCCTTGGTGCATAGAAAGAGCCAGTTGTGATATTTAATTATGAATTTAGTTATCAAACACAACAAACAAACAACACAACCACCACAAACCCCAAGCCCCAAGCTGGGGTGCTTGGTGTTTTGTGTGTGTGTTGTGTTGTCTAACTAACACATTAACAACAAATGGTCTAACCAACATTGTCATGAATAGTTGACCAGGCCAACCAACCAAGCACGCTACTGACCAGGAGGAGACAGCTAAGCACATCATACTGGACTGCGAAAGACTCGGAGCAGGAGAAGGGCTCTGTTTGACTGCAGGATACCGGGTGATGAATGGGACGTTATTACTGTGAAAAAACTCCTGGATCTCGTAAAGGTTACTGGTATAAGTTTACCCAGCTACCGTACCAGGGGCACACAATAAGCCTCGGACGCGTGAATCTTTGAATCTTTGGATCTCTAAATCCGTCCCTTCAGCTACATATCATACCATGTCTAAATCTAAAAGTACTTTGCGAGATTTTGTACTTGACCCGTGTTCTTAGATTCATATGAGAGAATCAACAACTTCTCTGATCGTCTTGTCCCAGATTCATAGACATCCCCAGTGGCTGGTGGCAGATCTCCACAGTGCTGATAGCAGCAGCTAGTGTGCTGAGTCTGCTGATAGCCGTCACCACTTTGGCAGCCTGCTGCATCACCTACGTCGTTCACGCTGGCACCGCTAGGATTGCTGGCCTTATACAACTAGTGGCAGGTCCTTGAAAACTCATGTTGTACTTTAAATAAGTTAGATACTAAACATGTATTGGGTTGTTTCCATAGTGTTTTTGTTTCCTAAATCATAAAGCTTATAACAGCTACCCTCGAAAACGCAATGATGAATAAGCAAATATGTGGTGCTCTAGGGTATAAATTTTAAAAAGTGTTGATATGAATGAACTTTTCCCAAAAGTCATTGATTTGGCTTTTATACGTCATCTGATATACTAAAAATTTGTGTGAAAAATAAGAATCAAAACGTCAGAAATCTAGAATACATATCTGTTAGACAACATATGTATTTAAAAGAGAATACCTCATACTGACAGTAAAGCCTTCCATTTTTTTACGTCCGTAAGGGTTCGTCATGAAAATATTGTTGTTTTATATCAAATATTGCATCATTGCCTTATTATTTAGTATAAGTTTGATGTAAGAACATCTTTAAAAAACGTGCTGTAATCGAACGACTTGGAGGTATTGGATTTCATATAAGTTTGATATTTTACCTCTTTCAAAAGAGTACTGCATTTTAGTGTAGGATATATCAGCATTCTGAAGTTGTTCACTAATGTTTGTGGGTAGACACTCTGGTTTGTCTAGCACATGCTAGGTGTCCGTGTGGCGTTTGTTACAGAAGTGTGTATCCCTATACGCACCGGCTCCCTGAGAGAGGATCATTTTCTGTACGGTCAGCTGAGCGCAGCCTAACCAGTGACAATTCACTGCCTGTTTTCGGCTGAAGAGGGCCCAAACGCCCTAAAGCAGCCACTGTGGGCCAGGGACTTTCCCGCCCACTGGAACCTCAAAAAACAACAAAAACTGCCTGTTTGCGCTCGACATATCTTTACTAAAACCATATTTTGTCGATAATAATTGATCAAACGTTTTTACAAATTATTTTTTGATTATTGATAAAACTGTAAATTGTTTTGGGAAGTACTTTCTTCCCGAATATGATATAAAATTACCAACAAATGAATAACAGTTTTTCTAAATTATTGAAATCTCATTAATTTAATTTTTTTATCATTCACAAACTATTTTTTTAAGAGACATTAAAACCAATATCGTGCATTCCGTTTACATTGGTTCTTACGGAGTATAAATCCAACTTGGCAGTTTGTTCTTAGATTTTGTTTAATGTTGGCAGCCCTGCTGGTGTGTGGAGGGGGCGCCGCCTACCCTGCAGGCTGGGACAACAGAGAGGTGCGGGATTGTTGCGGCCCTCACTCGGGCAGATACAAGCTCGGTAACTACCACATCCATCAATATTTTGGAAATGTTATTGGAGGAAGGTTTTTAACAACAAGATGGTTCTCCTCGCCTCAAAAACCCCATCCAAGTTTTCTTATACAATGATTTTACTGATCAAATCAACAAGATAAAATAGTTATAGGCTATGTCAGAAAATAAGTATATAATAGCAAACTATGGACAGTCAAGAGTATCTTAAATTAAAACTAGCATAAAACAAAACCATGCATGTTGCAACAAACCATGCGGCAAAGTCAAACATTGTTTCGAGTTTCTCACGCAGCAAACAAATGCTGCGTATCTTGAGTGATTTTGAGTTACTATGCAGCAATCCATGAAATAAAGAACAAAATATAAATAATAACAAACCGATGCAAAACTTAGCAAATGCAGACTTACATTAACTACACAATTACAGTAACTTCTAGCTCAAATAATTCGTAGGTCCTGTACATTGGGTTCTCAACAAGCCAGTTCAGAAGTGTTTTTAAAACTCATTTTCCATAGGCCTCTTATTTGACTAGCTAGGTGGTTGTCAAACTTTAATCCTAATATAGGAAAAGACCTAGCTATTTTATCAGTTTTGGACCTGGGTATTACTAGTTTAGCACTGAGCCTAGTATTATGGCTATGTACAGAACTAGTTAATTTGAAGTCATTAAGATTGTCCTTAACACTAACAAGACATAGATATATATACAAGTTGACTACCGTTAGGATTTTTTGCTCTTTACATAACGATTTACAGTGGTCTCTATAATGAGCATGACAACGGATTCTAATTTACTTTTTCTGGAGTTAACGGGATAAAATAAAACTACGTCTCACAACACTACACAATATATTTACACTTATACTGTACTTACATACACGATGGTAAATATACAAAAAGATGGTGCAAGGCGATCTAATTCAACCAGTCACACCGGTCATCATCAGGCCCAATCAGCGAATGACATCTTGTACATTTTGTACGCCATCTTGTTTTGTCATTCGCTGATTGGGCCAGATGATGACCGGTTTGACCGGTTTGGAATCGATCGCCTTGCACCATCTTTTTGTATATTTATCATCTTGCGTGTAAGTACAGTGTAAGTGTAAATATATTGTGTAGTGTTGTGAGACGTAGTTTTATTTTATCCTGTTAATTGTAACAACACGTATTATGCTACTCAAGAAACTATTTTTTCTAGAGTAGCAGGACTTTATGGACGTTGAGTGAGTGCCACCATTGAATTGGACTATAGGATACATGGGATTGAAAAAAGGCAAAGAAGGTGTATCTTGAGTGATTTTGAGTACAAAGTATGCCGAGACAAATAGTCTCATAGACGCCTTAAAAGGTATAACCTATCTCGCTAGCCTAACGGTGAGCGTCTTGGACTTCGGTTCAAGGGGTCACGAGTTCAAATCCGGGGTGTCCAAAATAATTTGAGGGGTTTGAACTGCTTTCCATAAAAGCGTTTGTGTACTCTATGAACGAAAAATGACATTGGAGTTGAAATACAAAAACAAAACAACAAAATACACATTACTCAGTTTGGTACATAATTCGCTTAAATGGTCGAACCAGTTGATACATGGATCAAGGGAATACCCTACAGTACAAGGTGGGTATCAACGGTCTCGTGACATTATCACACATCTAATGAGCATAAGTGGTCAGCGGGGATTGAGTTTAGGTCTTCACATACAAACAAACCTACATACTCAGTGAGCTACTTCCACAAACTAAACAACTTTGAAGTAAGCATTACTTAGAGAACAAAATATTTACGTATTGCACTTATTACAAGTTATATTGCAACGCTCCCTTATACGTATAGTAAGATGAAACAAATCAGAATAAACCTGTTAAGAAGAAGAAGCTTGTTTCAGCAGTAGCAAGCTAATAAGGCGTAATTTGCAATTATTGCAAATACCCAGGTAAGGGTAGTAAGTAATACACAAATGAACAATATGTTACGCAAATAAATGTATATAACCCTACACCTACTACTTGTCAGAAGTATGACACCAGCGTGTTTGTCTGAACGTTTTCTCAGTGTCTGCTTACTTACTTTAGTTTGCTACAATCTATAGAAGATATGATACTGTTAATTAATTACGTTTCTGTTATTGTTTTACCACAGAAACTACCAAATGAAGTTCATATATCTATAATAGTATTTGTGATGTTGGATATATCTGATAACTGTTACTTGTTTATAGTATTTAGTAGATTTGTTCTACATTCATGATTTCAACATATTTTTGCGTTTTTGTGTTTGTACAAACATTTCTAATTGATTCTAGTTAACAATCTCTAAACTCTGTTTAGAAAGTTATTTATATTACAAATTACAACCTTTGCCTAATAGATAAATCTTGGGTTGTGTTTATATGTAGGCAAAATAACATATTACAAAATTACAAAAATTGTTGAACTACTATGCTAGGTTAATGTGAGTACATACATCTTTCATACATGTGATTACCAAATACGTTTGTTTAATCCCTTATAAATCTAAGGCTTGATGAGGTTAAGGTAGAAAACTGCTTTCAAAAGGTGGAGATATCTATGGCACAAGTGTGCCAAACAATATATTCTTATACATAAAAACAATATATACAAATATATAGCTTAATTTACTATAAATTAAAGATCACAATGTGTTATATGCGGTTCATGTAGGAACCTCTTAAAACAAAAGGATTCCTACTTCGTTAAATCACTGTAATTTACAAGTGGTGAAAACAAGAATATCACTCCAAGCAAATACAATTTCTATAACAAATTAAAACCACACAGAACGTGGTAGAACGTGAATTTATTCACGCCACATTTAAAAGGCAATGCTAGTTTGCAACAGTTAAATTAGCTAAATGTACATAACTAGTTTTACATATGAAAGAGAAATAGTCTACTTTGTTTACTAGTCATTAGACCCTTTAAATAAATATGATTGATTGTAAGAGAAAAGAAGGATGTCATCAAGTTTCATAAAATATTTACCCCGAAGGAATTGCAAGGTATTCGCGTCGTACTTCCAATGTAATGACAAAGGGATCGCTGAGCCGTGTCTCCCTTGAGCCTATCACCTCCCCATTACGTCACTCCGTGGCCTTTAGTCTTTTAATTACTAAAAAATTGTTTAAGGATTTTCAGTATTTATATAAATTAATTAGTTTATTTGAGCTAAAATAATTTGAAAATCTAGAGTTAACATTAAACACAGCTTGGTTAATTGTTTGAATTGGATGAACATCCCTGATATATAGTTTTTTAAATTAATGATCAATTCGTCATAGGTGATACAGAAAAACTAGTTTGAAGGGAAAATTGTCAGGTGTAGGAACTTTTGACAAATTTAAATAGCTTACAGTAAATAAATAAATCAAGTTAAGAGTAGCTTAAGAATAAGCAGTTATGACTAGTCTCGAGTCTGACTCTACGGTCAGAATTAAGACTCTTACTAAATAGAAAGAGAAAAGGGCCTAGTACTGACAGAGGCATAGTTTGCTACCATACATTATTTCTGTATATCCGTAATACATTACATTATTTATGAAACTTTTGATTTTTTAGATATAGATACAAATATAGGGGAATTGAGGCACCCTTATTACAGAATTTTTGTACAATATATGCAACTAACGGTAAGTATGCCTGTTCCAGTTAGCTTGAAATGGAGTAGCAAAAAAGGCAGTAAAGGTATTTCCAAATTCCTGCCTGTAGTCCTGGTCTATATAACTGGTATCATTAACCGTACTATATCATTGTATTATCTGTTGCCCAGGTTCCTACCAATCGTCCTGGTCAATGTATCTGATATCTATGATCGTACTATACCATTGTGTTATCTGTTGCCTAGGTTCCTGCCACTTGTCCTGGTCAATGTATCTGATATATATGATCGTACTATATCATTGTGTTATCTGTTGCCCAAGTTCCCACCAGTCGTCCTGGTCAGTGTATCTGATATATATGATCGTACTATATCATTGTGTTATCTGTTGCCCAAGTTCCCACCAGTCGTCCTGGTCAGTGTATCTGATATATATGATCGTACTATATCATTGTGTTATCTGTTGCCCAAGTTCCCACCAGTCGTCCTGGTCAGTGTATCTGATATATATGACCGTACTATATCATTGTGTTATCTGTTGCCCAAGTTCCCACCAGTCGTCCTGGTCAATGTATCTGATATATATGATCGTACTATATCATTGTGTTATCTGTTGCCCAAGTTCCCACCAGTCGCCCTGGTCAGTATATCTGATAAATATGATCGTACTATACCATTGTGTTATCTGTTGCCCAGGTTCCTGCCACTTGTCCTGGTCAATGTATCTGATATATATGATCGTACTATATCATTGTGTTATCTGTTGCCCAAGTTCCCACCAGTCGTCCTGGTCAGTGTATCTGATATATATGATCGTACTATACCATTGTGTTATCTGTTGCACAAGTTCGTACCAATCGTCCTGGTCAATGTGTTTGATATCTTTGATCGTACTATACCATTGTGTTATCTGATACCCAAGTTCCCACCAGTCGTCCTGGTCAATATATCTGATATATATGATCTTACTATACAATTGTGTTATCTGTTGCCCGAGTTCCCACCAGTCGTCCTGGTCAATGTATCTGATATATATGATCGTACTATACCATTGTGTTATCTGTTGCCCAAGTTCCCACCAGTCGTCCTGGTCAGTGTATCTGATATATATGATCGTACTATACCATTGTGTTATATGTTGCACAAGTTCCTACCAGTCGTCCTGGTCAATGTGTTTGATATCTTTGATCGTACTATACCATTGTGTTATCTGTTGCACAAGTTCCTACCAGTCGTCCTGGTCAATGTGTTAGATATCTTTGATCGTATAATACCATTGTGTTATCTGTTGCCCAAGTTCCCACCAGTCGTCCTGGTCAATGTATCTCATATATATGATCGTACTATACCATTGTGTTATCTGTTGCCCGAGTTCCCACTAGTCGTCCTGGTCAATGTATCTGATATATATGATCGTACTATAACATTGTATTATATGTTGCCCAACATCTACCAGTCGTCCTGGTCAGTGTATCTGTTATCTATGATCGTACTATACCATT
Organism: Allygus modestus; assembly: GCA_963675035.1. Lineage (NCBI taxonomy): Eukaryota > Metazoa > Arthropoda > Insecta > Hemiptera > Cicadellidae > Allygus > Allygus modestus. Next base: position 118,978,542 of record OY776113.1, read on the forward strand.
GTATTATCTGTTGCCCAGGTTCCTATCAATCATTCTGGTCAGTGTATCTGTTATCTATGATCGTACTATACCATTGTGTTATCTGTAGCCCAACATCTAACAGTCGGCCTGGTCAGTGTGTTTGATAGCTTTGATCGCACTATACCATTCTGTTATCTGTAGCACAAGTTCCTACCAGTCGTCCTGGTCAGTGTATCTGTTATATATGATCGTACTATACCATTGTGTTATATGTTGCACAAGTTCCTACCAGTCGTCCTGGTCAATGTATTTGATATCTTTTATTGTACTATACCATAGTGTTATCTGTTGCACAAGTTCCTACCAGTCGTCCTGGTCAATGTGTTTGATATCTTTGATCGTACAATACCATTGTGTTTTCTGTTGCCCAAGTTCCCACCAGTCGTCCTGGTCAATGTATCTCATATATATGATCGTACTATACCATTGTGTTATCTGTTGCCCAAGTTCCCACCAGTCGTCCTGGTCAATGTATCTGATATATATGATCGTACTATAACATTGTATTATATGTTGCCCAACATCTACCAGTCGTCCTGGTCAGTGTATCTGTTATCTATGATCGTACTATACCATTGTATTATCTGTTGCCCAGGTTCCTATCAATCATTCTGGTCAGTGTATCTGGTATCTATGATCGTACTATACCATTGTGTTATCTGTAGCCAAACATCTAACAGTCGGCCTGGTCAGTGTTTTTGATATCTTTGATCGCACTATACCATTCTGTTATCTGTAGCACAAGTTCCTACCAGTCGTCCTGGTCAGTGTATCTGATATCTTTGATCATACTATACCATTATGTTATCTGTCGCCCACGTCCTACCAATCGTCCTGGTCAGTGTATCTGATATCTATGATTGTACTATACCATTGTGTTATCAGTTGCCCAAGTTCCTACCAATCGTCCTGGTCCGTGTATCTGATATCTATAATCGTACTATACCAATGTATTATCTGTTGCCCAGGTTCATACCATTCGCCATGGTCAGTGTATGTGATATCTATGATCGTACTATATTACTGCCTGTAGCACCGGTCTATATAACTGGTATCTTTAACCGTACTATACCATTGTGTTATCTGTTGCCCGGGTTCCTATCAATCGTTCCAGTCAGTGTGTTTGATACCTTTGATCGAACTATACCATTGTGTTATCTGTTGCACAAGTTCCTACCAGTCGTCCTGTTCATTGTATCTGATATCTATGAGCGTACTATAACATTATATTATCTGTTGCCCAAGTTCCCACCAGTCATCCCGGTCAGTGTGATTGATACCTTTGATCGCACTATACCATTGTGTTATCTGTTGCCCGGGTTCCTACCAATCGTTCCAGTCAGTGTGTTTGATACCTTTGATCGAACTATAACATTGTATTATCTGTTGCCCAAGTTCCCACCAGTCGTCCTGGTCAGTGTGTTTGATATCTTTGATCGTACTATACCATTGTGTTATCTGTTGCCCAAGTCCCTACCAGTCGTCCTGGTCAGTGTATCTGATATCTATGATCATAATATAACATTGTGTTATCTGTTGCACAAATTCCCACCAGTCGTCCTGGTCAGTGTGTTTGATATCTTTGATCGTACTATACCATTGTGTTATCTGTTGCCCAAGTTCCTACCAGTCGTCCTGGTCAATGTGTTTGATATCTTGGATCGTACTATACCATTGTGTTATCTGTTGCCCAAGTTCCTACCAGTCGTCCTGGTCAGTGTATCTGATATCTATGATCGTACTATAACATTGTGTTATCTGTTGCCCAAGTTTCTACCAATCGTCCTGGTGTCAGTGTGTTTGATATCTTTGATCGTACTATACCATTGTGTTATCTGTTGCCCAAGTTCTTACCAGTCCTCCTGGTCAGTGTATCTGATATCTATGATCGTACTATAACATTGTATTATCTGTTGCCCAAGTTCCCACCAGTCGTCCTTGTCAATGTATCTGTTATATGTGATCGTAATATAACATTGTCTTATATGTTTCCCAGGTTCTTACCATTCGCCCTGGTCAGTGTATGTGATATCTATGATCGTACTATATTCCTGCCTGTAGCACCGGTCTATATAACTGGTATCTTTAACCGTACTATACCATTGTGTTATCTGTTGCACAAGTTCGTACCAATCGTCCTGGTCAATGTGTTTGACATTTTTGATCGTACTATACCATTGTGTTATCTGATACCCAAGTTCCCAACAGTCGTCCTGGTCAATGTATCTGATATATATGATCGAACTATATCATTGTGTTATCTGTTGCCCAAGTTCCCACCAGTCGTCCTGGTCAGTGTATCTGATATATATGATCGTACTATATCATTGTGTTATCTGTTGCCCAAGTTCCCACCAGTCGTCCTGGTCAGTGTATCTGATATATATGATCGTACTATATCATTGTGTTATCTGTTGCCCAAGTTCCCACCAGTCGTCCTGGTCAATGTATCTGATATATATGATCGTACTATATCATTGTGTTATCTGTTGCCCAAGTTCCCACCAGTCGTCCTAGTCAGTGTATCTAATAAATATGATCGTACTATACCATTGTGTTATCTGTTGCCCAGGTTCCTGCCACTTGTCCTGGTCAATGTATCTGATATATATGATCGTACTATATCATTGTGTTATCTGTTGCCCAAGTTCCCACCAGTCGTCCTGGTCAGTGTATCTCATATATATGATCGTACTATACCATTGTGTTATCTGTTGCACAAGTTCGTACCAATCGTCCTGGTCAATGTGTTTGATATCTTTGATCGTACTATACCATTGTGTTATCTGATACCCAAGTTCCCACCAGTCGTCCTGGTCAATATATCTGATATATATGTTCTTACTATACCATTGTGTTATCTGTTGCCCAGGTTCCTGCCACTTGTCCTGGTCAACGTATCTGATATATATGATCGTACTATATCATTGTGTTATCTGTTGCCCAAGTTCCCACCAGTCGTCCTGGTCAGTGTATCTGATATATATGATCGTACTATATCATTGTGTTATCTGTTGCCCAAGTTCCCACCAGTCGTCCTGGTCAATGTATCTGATATATATGATCGTACTATATCATTGTGTTATCTGTTGCCCAAGTTCCCACCAGTCGTCCTAGTCAGTGTATCTAATAAATATGATCGTACTATACCATTGTGTTATCTGTTGCCCAGGTTCCTGCCACTTGTCCTGGTCAACGTATCTCATATATATGATCGTACTATACCATTGTGTTATCTGTTGTCTGAGTTCCCACTAGTCGTCCTGGTCAATGTATCTGATATATATGATCGTACTATAACATTGTATTATATGTTGCCCAACATCTACCAGTCGTCCTGGTCAGTGTATCTGTTATCTATGATCGTACTATACCATTGTATTATCTGTTGCCCAGGTTCCTATCAATCATTCTGGTCAGTGTATCTGTTATCTATGATCGTACTATACCATTGTGTTATCTGTAGCCCAACATCTAACAGTCGGCCTGGTCAGTGTGTTTGATATCTTTGATCGCACTATACCATTCTGTTATCTGAAGCACAAGTTCCTACCAGTCGTCCTGGTCAGTGTATCTGTTATATATGATCGTACTATACCATTGTGTTATATGTTGCACAAGTTCCTACCAGTCGTCCTGGTCAATGTGTTTGATATCTTTGATCGTACAATACCATTGTGTTATCTGTTTCCCAAGTTTCCACCAGTCGTCCTGGTCAATGTATCTCATATATATGATCGTACTATACCATTGTGTTATCTGTTGCCCAAGTTCCAACCAGTCGTCCTGGTCAATGTATCTGATATATATGATCGTACTATAACATTGTATTATATGTTGCCCAACATCTACCAGTCGTCCTGGTCAGTGTATCTGTTATCTATGATCGTACTATACCATTGTATTATCTGTTGCCCAGGTTCCTATCAATCATTCTGGTCAGTGTATCTGTTATCTATGATCGTACTATACCATTGTGTTATCTGTAGCCCAACATCTAACAGTCGGCCTGGTCAGTGTGTTTGATATCTTTGATCGCACTATACCATTCTGTTATCTGTAGCACAAGTTCCTACCAGTCGTCCTGGTCAGTGTATCTGTTATCTATGATCGTACTATACCATTGTGTTATCTGTTGCCCAAGTACCCACCAGTAGTCCTGGTCAATGTATCTGATATCTATGATCGAACTATGCTATTGTGTTATCTGTTGCCCAGGTTCCTGCCAGTTGTCCTGGTCAGTGTATCTGATATCTATGGTTGTAATATATTCCCGCCTGTAGTCCTGGTCCACATAACTGGTATCTTTAACCATACTATACCATTGTATTATCTGTTGCCCAAGTTTCTACCAATCGTCCTGGTCAGTGTATCTGATATCTATGATTGTACTATACCATTGTGTTATCAGTTGCCCAAGTTCCTACCAATCGTCCTGGTCCGTGTATCTGATATCTATAATCGTACTATACCATTGTCTTATCTGTTGCCCAGATTCATACCATTCGCCATGGTCAGTGTATGTGATATCTATGATCGTACTATATTACTGCCTGTAGCACCGGTCTATATAACTGGTATCTTTAACCGTACTATACCATTGTGTTATCTGTTGCCCGGGTTCCTACCAATCGTTCCAGTCAGTGTGTTTGATACCTTTGATCGAACTATACCATTGTGTTATCTGTTTCACAAGTTCCTACCAGTCGTCCTGGTCATTGTATCTGCTATCTATGAGCGTACTATAACATTGTATTATCTGTTGCCCAAGTTCCCACCAGTCGTCCCGGTCAGTGTGATTGATACCTTTGATCGCACTATACCATTGTGTTATCTGTTGCACAAGTTCCTACCAGTCGTCCTGGTCAGTGTATCTGATATAGATGATCGTACTATAACATTGTATTATCTGTTGCCCAAGTTCCCACCAGTCGTCCTGGTCAGTGTGTTTGATATCTTTGATCGTACTATACCATTGTGTTATCTGTTGCACAAGTTCCTACCAGTCGTCCTGGTCAATATGTTGGATATCTTTGATCGTACAATACCATTGTGTTATCTGTTGCCCAAGTTCCCACCAGTCGTCCTGGTCACTGTATCTCATATATATGATCGTACTATACCATTGTGTTATTTGTTGCCCGAGTTCCCACTAGTCGCCCTGGTCAATGTATCTGATATATATGATCGTACTATAACATTGTATTATATGTTGCCCAACATCTACCAGTCGTCTTGTTCAGTGTATCTGTTATCTATGATCGTACTATACCATTGTATTATCTGTTGCCCAGGTTCCTATCAATCATTCTGGTCAGTGTATCTGTTATCTATGATCGTACTATACCATTGTGTTATCTGTAGCCCACGTCCTACCAATCGTCCTGGTCAGTGTATCTGATATCTATGATTGTACTATACCATTGTGTTATCAGTTGCCCAAGTTCCTACCAATCGTCCTGGTCCGTGTATCTGATATCTATAATCGTACTATACCATTGTATTATCTGTTGCCCAGGTTCATACCATTCGCCACGGTCAGTGTATGTGATATCTATGATCGTACTATATTACTGCCTGTAGCACCGGTCTATATAACTGGTATCTGTAACCATACTATACCATTGTGTTATCTGTTGCCCAAGTTTCTACCAATCGTCCTGGTGTCAGTGTGTTTGATATCTTTGATCGTACTATAACATTGTATTATCTGTTGCCCAAGTTCCCACCAGTCGTCCTTGTCAATGTATCTGTTATATGTGATCATACTATAACATTGCCTTATATGTTTCCCAGGTTCTTACCATTCGCCCTGGTCAGTGTATGTGATATCTATGATCGTACTATATTCCTGCCTTTAGCACCGGTCTATATAACTGGTATCTTTAACCGTACTATACCATTGTGTTATCTGTTGCACAAGTTCGTACCAATCGTCCTGGTCAATGTGTTTGATATCTTTGATCGTACTATACCATTGTGTTATCTGATACCCAAGTTCCCACCAGTCGTCCTGGTCAATGTATCTGATATATATGATCGTACTATACCATTGTGTTATCTGTTGCCCGAGTTCCTACCAATCGTCCTGGTCAACGTATCTCATATATATGATCGCACTATACTATTGTGTTATCTGTTGCCCAAGTTCCCACCAGTCGTCCTGGTCAATGTATCTGATATATATGATCGTACTATATCATTGTGTTATCTGTTGCCCAAGTTCCTACCAGTCGTCCTGGTCAGTGTATCTAATATATATGATCGTACTATACCATTGTATTATCTGTTGCCCAGATTCCTATCAATAATTCTGGTCAGTGTATCTGATAACTCTGATCGTACTATAACATTGTATTATCTGTTGCCCAAGTTCCCACCAGTCGTCCTGGTCAGTGTGTTTGATATCTTTGATCGTACTATACCATTGTGTTATCTGTTGCCGAAGTCCCTACCAGTCGTCCTGGTCAGTGTATCTGATATCTATGATCATAATATAACATTGTGTTATCTGTTGCACAAATTCCCACCAGTCGTCCTGGTCAGTGTGTTTGATATCTTTGATCGTACTATACCATTGTGTTATCTGTTGCCCAAGTTCCTACCAGTCGTCCTGGTCAATGTGTTAGATATCTTGGATCGTACTATACCATTGTGTTATCTGTTGCCCAAGTTCCTACCAGTCGTCCTGGTCAGTGTATCTGATATCTATGATCGTACTATAACATTGTGATATCTGTTGCCCAAGTTTCTACCAATCGTCCTGGTGTCAGTGTGTTTGATATCTTTGATCGTACTATACCCTTGTGTTATCTGTTGCCCAAGTTCTTACCAGTCCTCCTGGTCAGTGTATCTGATATCTATGATCGTAATATAACATTGTATTATCTGTTGCCCAAGTTCCCACCAGTCGTCCTTGTCAATGTATCTGTTATATGTGATCGTACTATAACATTGTCTTATATGTTTCCCAGGTTCTTACCATTCGCCCTGGTCAGTGTATGTGATATCTATGATCGTACTATATTCCTGCCTGTAGCACCGGTCTATATAACTGGTATCTTTAACCGTACTATACCATTGTGTTATCTGTTGCACAAGTTCGTACCAGTCGTCCTGGTCAATGTGTTTGATATCTTTGATCGTACTATACCATTGTGATATCTGTTGCACAAGTTCCTACCAGTCGTCCTGGTCAATGTGTTTGATATCTTTGATCGTACTATACCAATGTGTTATCTGTTGCCCAAGTTCCCACCAGTCGTCCTGGTCAATGTATCTGATATATATGATCGTACTATACCATTGTGTTATCTGTTGCCCGAGTTCCCACCAGTCGTCCTGGTCAATGTATCTGATATATATGATCGTACTATACCATTGTGTTATCTGTTGCCCGAGTTCCTACCAGTCGTCCTGGTCAGTGTATCTGTTATCTATGATCGTACTATACCATTGTATTATCTGTTGCCCAGATTCCTATCAATAATTCTGGTCAGTGTATCTGATATCTCTGATCGTACTATACCATTGTGTTATCTGTTGCCCAAGTTCCCACCAGTAGTCCTGGTCAATGTATCTGATATCTATGATCGTACTACGCCATTGTGTTATCTATTGCCCAGGTTCCTGCCAGTTGTCCTGGTCAGTGTATCTGATATCTATGATCGTACTATATTCCCGCCTGTAGTCCTGGTCTACATAACTGGTATCTTTAACTATACTATACCATTGTATTATCTGTTGCCCACGTCCTACCAATCGTCCTGGTCAGTGTATCTGATATCTACGATTGTACTATACCATTGTATTATCAGTTGCCCAAGTTCCTACCAATCGTCCTGGTCCGTGTACCTGATATCTATAATCGTACTATACCATTGTATTATCTGTTGCCCAGGTTCATACCATTCGCCCTGGTCAGTGTATATGATATCTATGATCGTACTATATTCCTGCCTGTAGCACCGGTCTATATAACTGGTATCTTTAACCGTACTATACCATTGTGTTATCCGTTGCCCGGGTTCCTACCAATCGTCCCGGTCAGTGTGTTTGATACCTTTGATCGCACTATACCATTGTGTTATCTGTTGCACAAGTTCCTACCAGTCGTTCTGGTCATTGTATCTGATATCTATGATCGTACTATAAAATTGTGTTATCTGTTGCACAAGTTCCCACCAGTCGTCCTGGTCAGTGTGTTTGATATCTTTGATAGTACTATACCATTGTGTTATCTGTTGCTTAAGTTCTTACCGGTCGTCCTGGTCAGTGTATCTGATATCTAAGATCGTACTATAACATTGTGTTATCTGTTGCCCAAGTTTCTACCAATCGTCCTGGTGTCAGTGTGTTTTATATCTTTGATCGTCCTATACCATTGTGTTATCTGTTGCCCAAGTTCCTACCAGTCGTCCTGGTCAGTGTATCTGATATCTATGATCGTACTATAACATTGTATTATCTGTTGCCTAAGTTCCTACTAGTCGTCCTGGTCAATGTATCTGTTATATGTAATCGTACTATAACAATGTATTATATTTTTCCCAGGTTCATACCATTCGCTCTGGTCAGTGTATGTGATATCTATGATCGTACTATATTCCTGCCTGTAGCACCGGTCTATATAACTGGTATCCTTAACCGTACTACACCATTGAGTTATCTGTTGCCCAGGTTCCTACCAATCGTCCTGGTCAGTGTGTTTGATATCTTTGATCTCACTATACCATTGTGTTTTCTGTTGCACAGGTTCCTACCAGTCGTCCTGGTCAGTGTATCTGATATATTTAACCATACTATACCATTGTGTTATCTGTTGCCCACGTTCCCACCAGTTGTCCCAGTCAGTGTGTTTGATACCTTCGATCGCACTATACTATTGTGTTATCTGTTGCACAAGTTCCTACCAGTCGTTCTGGTCATTGTATCTGATATCTATGAGCGTACTATAACATTGTATTATCTGTTGCCCACGTTCCCACCAGTTGTCCCAGTCAGTGTGTTTGATACCTTCGATCGCACTATACTATTGTGTTATCTGTTGCACAAGTTCCTACCAGTCGTCCAGGTCAGTGTATCTGATATCTATGATCGTTCTATAACATTGTGTTATCTGTTGGACAAGTTTGTACCAATCGTCCTGGTCAGTGTGTCTGATATCTACGATCGTACTATAACATTGTATTATCTGTTTCCCAGGTTCTTACCAATCGTCTTGGTCAGTGTATCTGATATCTAAGATCGCACTACATTCCTGTCTGTAGTCCTGGTCTATATAACTGGTATTTTTAACCGTACTATACCTTTGTGTTCTCTGTTGCCCAGGTTACTGCCAGTTGTCCTGGTCAATGTATCTGATAACTATGATCGTTCTATAACATTGTGTTATCTGTTGAACAAGTTCCTACCAGTCGTCCTGGTCAGTGTATCTGATATCTATGATCGAACTATAACATTGTGTTATCTGTTGCCCAAGTTTCTACCAATCGTCCTGATGTCAGTGTCTTTGATATCTTTGATCGTACTATACCATTGTGTTATCTGTTGCCCAAGTTCTTACCAGTCCTCCTGGTCAGTGTATCTGATATCTATGATCGTACTATAACATTGTATTATCTGTTGCCCAAGTTCCCCCCAGTCGTCCTTGTCAATGTATCTGTTATATGTGATCGTACTATAACATTGTCTTATATGTTTCCCAGGTTCTTACCATTCGCCCTGGTCAGTGTATGTGATATCTATGATCGTACTATATTCCTGCCTGTAGCACCGGTCTATATAACTGGTATCTTTAACCGTACTATACCATTGTGTTATCTGTTGCCCGAGTTCCTACCAATCGTCCTGGTCAATGTATCTCATATATATAATCGTACTATACCATTGTGTTATCTGTTGCCCAAGTTCCCACCAGTCGTCCTGGTCAATGTATCTGATATATATGATCGCACTATATCATTGTGTTATCTGTTGCCCAAGTTCCCACCAGTCGTCCTGGTCAGTGTATCTGATATATATGATCGCACTATACTATTGTGTTATCTGTTGCCCAAGTTCCCACCAGTCGTCCTGGTCAATGTATCTGATATATATGATCGTACTATATCATTGTGTTATCTGTTGCCCAAGTTCCCACCAGTCGTCCTGGTCAGTGTATCTGATATATATGATCGTACTATACCATTGTATTATCTGTTGCCCAGTTTCCTATCAATAATTCTGGTCAGTGTATCTGATATCTCTGATCGTACTATAACATTGTATTATCTGTTGCCCAAGTTTCCACCAGTCGTCCTGGTCAGTGTGTTTGATATCATTGATCGTACTATACCATTGTGTTATCTGTTGCCCAAGTCCCTACCAGTCGTCCAGGTCAGTGTATGTGATATCAATGATCATAATATAACATTGTGTTATCTGTTGCACAAATTCCCACCAGTCGTCCTGCTCAGTGTGTTTGATATCTTTGATCGTACTATACCATTGTGTTATCTGTTGCCCAAGTTCCTACCAGTCGTCCTGGTCAATGTGTTAGATATCTTGGATCGTACTATACCATTGTGTTATCTGTTGCCCAAGTTCCTACCAGTCGTCCTGGTCAGTGTATCTGATATCTATGATCGTACTATAACATTGTGATATCTGTTGCCCAAGTTTCTACCAATCGTCCTGGTGTCAGTGTGTTTGATATCTTTGATCGTACTATACCCTTGTGTTATCTGTTGCCCAAGTTCTTACCAGTCCTCCTGGTCAGTGTATCTGATTTCTATGATCGTAATATAACATTGTATTATCTGTTGCCCAAGTTCCCACCAGTCGTCCTTGTCAATGTATCTGTTATATGTGATCGTACTATAACATTGTCTTATATGTTTCCCAGGTTCTTACCATTCGCCCTGGTCAGTGTATGTGATATCTATGATCGTACTATATTCCTGCCTGTAGCACCGGTCTATATAACTGGTATCTTTAACCGTACTATACCATTGTGTTATCTGTTGCACAAGTTCGTACCAGTCGTCCTGGTCAATGTGTTTGATATCTTTGATCGTACTATACCATTGTGATATCTGTTGCACAAGTTCCTACCAGTCGTCCTGGTCAATGTGTTTGATATCTTTGATCGTACTATACCAACGTGTTATCTGTTGCCCAAGTTCCCACCAGTCGTCCTGGTCAATGTATCTGATATATATGATCGTACTATACCATTGTGTTATCTGTTGCCCGAGTTCCCACCAGTCGTCCTGGTCAATGTATCTGATATATATGATCGTACTATACCATTGTGTTATCTGTTGCCCGAGTTCCTACCAGTCGTCCTGGTCAGTGTATCTGTTATCTATGATCGTACTATACCATTGTATTATCTGTTGCCCAGATTCCTATCAATAATTCTGGTCAGTGTATCTGATATCTCTGATCGTACTATACCATTGTGTTATCTGTTGCCCAAGTTCCCACCAGTAGTCCTGGTCAATGTATCTGATATCTATGATCGTACTACGCCATTGTGTTATCTATTGCCCAGGTTCCTGCCAGTTGTCCTGGTCAGTGTATCTGATATCTATGATCGTACTATATTCCCGCCTGTAGTCCTGGTCTACATAACTGGTATCTTTAACTATACTATACCATTGTATTATCTGTTGCCCACGTCCTACCAATCGTCCTGGTCAGTGTATCTGATATCTACGATTGTACTATACCATTGTATTATCAGTTGCCCAAGTTCCTACCAATCGTCCTGGTCCGTGTACCTGATATCTATAATCGTACTATACCATTGTATTATCTGTTGCCCAGGTTCATACCATTCGCCCTGGTCAGTGTATATGATATCTATGATCGTACTATATTCCTGCCTGTAGCACCGGTCTATATAACTGGTATCTTTAACCGTACTATACCATTGTGTTATCCGTTGCCCGGGTTCCTACCAAACGTCCCGGTCAGTGTGTTTGATACCTTTGATCGCACTATACCATTGTGTTATCTGTTGCTTAAGTTCTTACCGGTCGTCCTGGTCAGTGTATCTGATATCTAAGATCGTACTATAACATTGTGTTATCTGTTGCCCAAGTTTCTACCAATCGTCCTGGTGTCAGTGTGTTTTATATCTTTGATCGTCCTATACCATTGTGTTATCTGTTGCCCAAGTTCCTACCAGTCGTCCTGGTCAGTGTATCTGATATCTATGATCGTACTATAACATTGTATTATCTGTTGCCTAAGTTCCTACTAGTCGTCCTGGTCAATGTATCTGTTATATGTAATCGTACTATAACATTGTATTATATTTTTCCCAGGTTCATACCATTCGCTCTGGTCAGTGTATGTGATATCTATGATCGTACTATATTCCTTCCTGTAGCACCGGTCTATATAACTGGTATCCTTAACCGTACTACACCATTGAGTTATCTGTTGCCCAGGTTCCTACCAATCGTCCTGGTCAGTGTGTTTGATATCTTTGATCTCACTATACCATTGTGTTTTCTGTTGCACAGGTTCCTACCAGTCGTCCTGGTCAGTGTATCTGATATAATTAACCATACTATACCATTGTGTTATCTGTTGCCCACGTTCCCACCAGTTGTCCCAGTCAGTGTGTTTGATACCTTCGATCGCACTATACTATTGTGTTATCTGTTGCACAAGTTCCTACCAGTCGTTCTGGTCATTGTATCTGATATCTATGAGCGTACTATAACATTGTATTATCTGTTGCCCACGTTCCCACCAGTTGTCCCAGTCAGTGTGTTTGATACCTTCGATCGCACTATACTATTGTGTTATCTCTTGCACAAGTTCCTACCAGTCGTCCAGGTCAGTGTATCTGATATCTATGATCGTTCTATAACATTGTGTTATCTGTTGGACAAGTTTGTACCAATCGTCCTGGTCAGTGTGTCTGATATCTACGATCGTACTATAACATTGTATTATCTGTTTCCCAGGTTCTTACCAATCGTCTTGGTCAGTGTATCTGATATCTAAGATCGCACTACATTCCTGTCTGTAGTCCTGGTCTATATAACTGGTATTTTTAACCGTACTATACCTTTGTGTTCTCTGTTGCCCAGGTTACTGCCAGTTGTCCTGGTCAATGTATCTGATAACTATGATCGTTCTATAACATTGTGTTATCTGTTGAACAAGTTCCTACCAGTCGTCCTGGTCAGTGTATCTGATATCTATGATCGAACTATAACATTGTGTTATCTGTTGCCCAAGTTTCTACCAATCGTCCTGATGTCAGTGTCTTTGATATCTTTGATCGTACTATACCATTGTGTTATCTGTTGCCCAAGTTCTTACCAGTCCTCCTGGTCAGTGTATCTGATATCTATGATCGTACTATAACATTGTATTATCTGTTGCCCAAGTTCCCCCCAGTCGTCCTTGTTAATGTATCTGTTATATGTGATCGTACTATAACATTGTCTTATATGTTTCCCAGGTTCTTACCATTCGCCCTGGTCAGTGTATGTGATATCTATGATCGTACTATATTCCTGCCTGTAGCACCGGTCTATATAACTGGTATCTTTAACCGTACTATACCATTGTGTTATCTGTTGCCCGAGTTCCTACCAATCGTCCTGGTCAATGTATCTCATATATATAATCGTACTATACCATTGTGTTATCTGTTGCCCAAGTTCCCACCAGTCGTCCTGGTCAATGTATCTGATATATATGATCGTACTATATCATTGTGTTATCTGTTGCCCAAGTTCCCACCAGTCGTCCTGGTCAGTGTATCTGATATATATGATCGCACTATACTATTGTGTTATCTGTTGCCCAAGTTCCCACCAGTCGTCCTGGTCAATGTATCTGATATATATGATCGTACTATATCATTGTGTTATCTGTTGCCCAAGTTCCCACCAGTCGTCCTGGTCAGTGTATCTGATATATATGATCGTACTATACCATTGTATTATCTGTTGCCCAGTTTCCTATCAATAATTCTGGTCAGTGTATCTGATATCTCTGATCGTACTATAACATTGTATTATCTGTTGCCCAAGTTTCCACCAGTCGTCCTGGTCAGTGTGTTTGATATCATTGATCGTACTATACCATTGTGTTATCTGTTGCCCAAGTCCCTACCAGTCGTCCAGGTCAGTGTATGTGATATCAATGATCATAATATAACATTGTGTTATCTGTTGCACAAATTCCCACCAGTCGTCCTGCTCAGTGTGTTTGATATCTTTGATCGTACTATACCATTGTGTTATCTGTTGCCCAAGTTCCTACCAGTCGTCCTGGTCAATGTGTTAGATATCTTGGATCGTACTATACCATTGTGTTATCTGTTGCCCAAGTTCCTACCAGTCGTCCTGGTCAGTGTATCTGATATCTATGATCGTACTATCACATTGTTATATCTGTTGCCCAAGTTTCTACCAATCGTCCTGGTGTCAGTGTGTTTGATATCTTTGATCGTACTATACCATTGTGTTATCTGTTGCCCAAGTTCTTCTCAGTCCTCCTGGTCAGTGTATCTGATATCTATGATCGTACTATATTCCTGCCTATAGCACCGGTCTATATAACTGGTATCTTTATCCGTACTATACCATTGTGTTATCTGTTGCACAAGTTCGTACCAGTCGTCCTGGTCAATGTGTTTGATATCTTTGATCGTACTATACCATTGTGTTATCTGTTGCACAAGTTCCTACCAGTCGTCCTGGTCAATGTGTTTGATATCTTTGATCGTACTATATTAATGTGTTATCTGTTGCCCGAGTTCCCACCAGTCGTCCTGGTCAATGTATCTGATATATATGATCGTACTATACCATTGTGTTATCTGTTGCCCGAGTTCCTACCAGTCGTCCTGGTCAGTGTATCTGTTATCTATGATCGTACTATACCATTGTATTATCTGTTGCCCAGATTCCTATCAATAATTCTGGTCAGTGTATCTGATATCTCTGATCGTACTATACCATTGTGTTATCTGTTGCCCAAGTTCCCACCAGTAGTCCTGGTCAATGTATCTGATATCTATGATCGTACTACGCCATTGTGTTATCTGTTGCCCAGGTTCCTGCCAGTTGTCCTGGTCAGTGTATCTGATATCTATGATCGTACTATATTCCCGCCTGTAGTCCTGGTCTACATAACTGGTATCTTTAACTATACTATACCATTGTATTATCTGTTGCCCAAGATTCTACCAATCGTCCTGGTCAGTGTATCTGATATCTTTGATCATACTATACCATTGTGTTATCTGTCGCCCACGTCCTACCAATCGTCCTGGTCAGTGTATCTGATATCTACGATTGTACTATACCATTGTATTATCAGTTGCCCAAGTTCCTACCAATCGTCCTGGTCCGTGTACCTGATATCTATAATCGTACTATACCATTGTATTATCTGTTGCCCAGGTTCATACCATTCGCCCTGGTCAGTGTATGTGATATCTATGAACGTACTATATTCCTGCCTGTAGCACCGGTCTATATAACTGGTATCTTTAACCGTACTATACCATTGTGTTATCTGTTGCCCAGGTTCCTACCAATCGTCCCGGTCAGTGTGTTTGATACCTTTGATCGCACTATACCATTGTGTTATCTGTTGCACAAGTTCCTACCAGTCGTTCTGGTCATTGTATCTGATATCTATGAGCGTACTATAACATTGTATTATCTGTTGCCCACGTTCCCACCAGTTGTCCCAGTCAGTGTGTTTGATACCTTTGATCGCACTATACTATTGTGTTATCTTTTGCACGAGTTCCTACTAGTCGTCCTGGTCAGTGTATCTGATATATATGATCGTACTATAACATTGTATTATCTGTTGCCCAAGTTCCCACCAGTCGTCCTAGTCAGTGTGTTTGATATCTTTGATCGTACTATATTATTGTGTTATCTGTTGGCCAAGTTCCTACCAGTCGTCCTGGTCAGTGTATCTGATATCTATGATCGTACTATAAAATTGTGTTATCTGTTGCACAAGTTCCCACCAGTCGTCCTGGTCAGTGTGTTTGATATCTTTGATAGTACTATACTATTGTGTTATCTGTTGCCCAAGTTATTACCGGTCGTCCTGGTCAGTGTATCTGATATCTATGATCGTACTATAACATTGTGTTATCTGTTGCCCAAGTTTCTACCAATCGTCCTGGTGTCATTGTGTTTTATATCTTTGATCGTCCTATACCATTGTGTTATCTGTTGCCCAAGTTCCTACCAGTCGTCCTGGTCAGTGTATCTGATATCTATGATCGTACTATAACATTGTATTATCTGTTGCCTAAGTTCCCACCAGTCGTCCTGGTCAATGTATCTGTTATATGTAATCGTACTATAACATTGTATTATATTTTTCCCAGGTTCATACCATTCGCTCTGGTCAGTGTATGTGATATCTATGATCGTACTATATTCCTGCCTGTAGCACCGGTCTATATAACTGGTATCCTTAACCGTACTATACCATTGAGTTATCTGTTGCCCAGGTTCCTACCAATCGTCCCGGTCAGTGTGTTTGATATCTTTGATCTCACTATACCATTGTGTTTTCTGTTGCACAAGTTCCTACCAGTCGTCCTGGTCAGTGTATCTGATATATTTAACCATACTATACCATTGTGTTATCTGTTGCCAAGTTCCCACCAGTCGTCCTGGTCAGTGTGTTTGATATCTTTGATCGTACTATACCATTGTGTTATCTGTTGCCCAAGTTCCTACCAGTCGTCCAGGTCAGTGTATCTGATATCTATGATCGTTCTATAACATTGTGTTATCTGTTGGACAAGTTCGTACCAATCGTCCTGGTCAGTGTGTCTGATATCCACGATCGTACTATAACATTGTATTATCTGTTGCCCACGTTCCCACCAGTTGTCCCATTCAGTGTGTTTGATACCTTCGATCGCACTATACTATTGTGTTATCTGTTGCGCAAGTTCCTACCAGTCGTCCTGGTCAGTGTATCTGATATATATGATCGTACTATAACATTGTATTATCTGTTGCCCAAGTTCCCACCAGTCGTCCTAGTCAGTGTGTTTGATATCTTTGATCGTACTATATTATTGTGTTATCTGTTGGCCAAGTTCCTACCAGTCGTCCTGGCCAGTGTATCTGATATCTATGATCGTACTATAAAATTGTGTTATCTGTTGCACAAGTTCCCACCAGTCGTCCTGGTCAGTGTGTTTGATATCTTTTATTATACTATACCATTGTGTTAACTGTTGCTTAAGTTCTTACCGGTCGTCCTGGTCAGTGTATCTGATATCTAAGATCGTACTATAACATTGTGTTATCTGTTGCCCAAGTTTCTACCAATCGTCCTGGTGTCAGTGTGTTTGATATCTTTGATCTCACTATACCATTGTGTTTTCTGTTGCAAAAGTTCCTACCAGTCGTCCTGGTCAGTGTATCTGATATATTTAACCATACTATACCATTGTGTTATCTGTTGCCCACGTTCCCACCAGTTGTCCCAGTCAGTGTGTTTGATACCTTCGATCGCATTATACTATTGTGTTATCTGTTGCACAAGTTCCTACCAGTCGTTCTGGTCATTGTATCTGATATCTATGAGCGTACTATAACATTGTATTATCTGTTGCCCACGTTCCCACCAGTTGTCCCAGTCAGTGTGTTTGATACCTTCGATCGCACTATACTATTGTGTTATCTGTTGCACAAGTTCCTACCAGTCGTCCAGGTCAGTGTATCTGATATCTATGATCGTTCTATAACATTGTGTTATCTGTTGGACAAGTTTGTACCAATCGTCCTGGTCAGTGTGTCTGATATCTACGATCGTACTATAACATTGTATTATCTGTTTCCCAGGTTCTTACCAATCGTCCTGGTCAGTGTATCTGATATCTAAGATCGCACTACATTCCTGTCTGTAGTCCTGGTCTATATAACTGGTATTTTTAACCGTACTATACCTTTGTGTTCTCTGTTGCCCAGGTTACTGCCAGTTGTCCTGGTCAATGTATCTGATAACTATGATCGTTCTATAACATTGTGTTATCTGTTGAACAAGTTCCTACCAGTCGTCCTGGTCAGTGTATCTGATATCTATGATCGAACTATAACATTGTGTTATCTGTTGCCCAAGTTTCTACCAATCGTCCTGATGTCAGTGTGTTTGATATCTTTGATCGTACTATACCATTGTGTTATCTGTTGCCCAAGTTCTTACCAGTCCTCCTGGTCAGTGTATCTGATATCTATGATCGTACTATAACATTGTATTATCTGTTGCCCAAGTTCCCCCCAGTCGTCCTTGTCAATGTATCTGTTATATGTGATCGTACTATAACATTGTCTTATATGTTTCCCAGGTTCTTACCATTCGCCCTGGTCAGTGTATGTGATATCTATAATCGTACTATATTCCTGCCTGTAGCACCGGTCTATATAACTGGTATCTTTAACCGTACTATACCATTGTGTTATCTGTTGCCCGAGTTCCTACCAATCGTCCTGGTCAATGTATCTCATATATATGATCGTACTATACCATTGTGTTATCTGTTGCCCAAGTTCCCACCAGTCGTCCTGGTCAATGTATCTGATATATATGATCGTACTATATCATTGTGTTATCTGTTGCCCAAGTTCCCACCAGTCGTCCTGGTCAGTGTATCTGATATATATGATCGCACTATACTATTGTGTTATCTGTTGCCCGAGTTCCCACCAGTCGTCCTGGTCAATGTATCTGATATATATGATCGTACTATATCATTGTGTTCTCTGTTGCCCAAGTTCCCACCAGTTGTCCTGGTCATTGTATCTGATATCTATGAGCGTACTATAACATTGTATTATCTGTTGCCCACGTTCCCACCAGTTGTCCCAGTCAGTGTGTTTGATACCTTCGATCGCACTATACTATTGTGTTATCTGTTGCACAAGTTCCTACCAGTCGTCCAGGTCAGTGTATCTGATAACTCTGATCGTACTATAACATTGTATTATCTGTTGCCCAAGTTTCCACCAGTCGTCCTGGTCAGTGTGTTTGATATCATTGATCGTACTATACCATTGTGTTATCTGTTGCCCAAGTCCCTACCAGTCGTCCAGGTCAGTGTATAAGATATCAATGATCATAATATAACATTGTGTTATCTGTTGCACAAATTCCCACCAGTCGTCCTGGTCAGTGTGTGTTTGATATCTTTGATCGTACTATACCATTGTGTTATCTGTTGCCCAAGTTCCTACCAGTCGTCCTGGTCAATGTGTTAGATATCTTGAATCGTACTATACCATTGTGTTATCTGTTGCCCAAGTTCCTACCAGTCGTCCTGGTCAGTGTATCTGATATCTATGATCGTACTATAACATTGTGATATCTGTTGCCCAAGTTTCTACCAATCGTCCTGGTGTCAGTGTGTTTGATATCTTTGATCGTACTATACCATTGTGTTATCTGTTGCCCAAGTTCTTCTCAGTCCTCCTGGTCAGTGTATCTGATATCTATGATCGTACTATAACATTGTATTATCTGTTGCCCAAGTTCCCACCAGTCGTCCTTGTCAATGTATTTGTTATATGTGATCGTACTATAACATTGTCTTATATGTTTCCCAGGTTCTTACCATTCGCCCTGGTCAGTGTATGTGATATCTATGATCGTACTATATTCCTGCCTGTAGCACCGGTCTATATAACTGGTATCTTTATCCGTACTATACCATTGTGTTATCTGTTGCACAAGTTCGTACCAGTCGTCCTGGTCAATGTGTTTGATATCTTTGATCGTACTATACCATTGTGTTATCTGTTGCACAAGTTCCTACCAGTCGTCCTGGTCAATGTGTTTGATATCTTTGATCGTACTATATTAATGTGTTATCTGTTGCCCGAGTTCCCACCAGTCGTCCTGGTCAATGTATCTGATATATATGATCGTACTATACCATTGTGTTATCTGTTGCCCGAGTTCCTACCAGTCGTCCTGGTCAGTGTATCTGTTATCTATGATCGTACTATACCATTGTATTATCTGTTGCCCAGATTCCTATCAATAATTCTGGTCAGTGTATCTGATATCTCTGATCGTACTATACCATTGTGTTATCTGTTGCCCAAGTTCCCATCAGTAGTCCTGGTCAATGTATCTGATATCTATGATCGTACTACGCCATTTTGTTATCTGTTTCCCAAGTTCCTACCAGTCGTCCAGGTCAGTGTATCTGATATCTATGATCGTTCTATAACATTGTGTTATCTGTTGGACAAGTTCGTACCAATCGTCCTGGTCAGTGTGTCTGATATCCACGATCGTACTATAACATTGTATTATCTGTTGCCCACGTTCCCACCAGTTGTCCCATTCAGTGTGTTTGATACCTTCGATCGCACTATACTATTGTGTTATCTGTTGCGCAAGTTCCTACCAGTCGTCCTGGTCAGTGTATCTGATATATATGATCGTACTTTAACATTGTATTATGTGTTGCCCAAGTTCCCACCAGTCGTCCTAGTCAGTGTGTTTGATATCTTTGATCGTACTATATTATTGTGTTATCTGTTGGCCAAGTTCCTACCAGTCGTCCTGGTCAGTGTATCTGATATCTATGATCGTACTATAAAATTGTGTTATCTGTTGCACAAGTTCCCACCAGTCGTCCTGGTCAGTGTGTTTGATATCTTTGATTGTACTATACCATTGTGTTATCTGTTGCTTAAGTTCTTACCGGTCGTCCTGGTCAGTGTATCTGATATCTAAGATCGTACTATAACATTGTGTTATCTGTTGCCCAAGTTTCTACCAATCGTCCTGGTGTCAGTGTGTTTTATATCTTTGATCGTCCTATACCATTGTGTTATCTGTTGCCCAAGTTCCTACCAGTCGTCCTGGTCAGTGTATCTGATATCTATGATCGTACTATAACATTGTATTATCTGTTGCCTAAGTTCCTACTAGTCGTCCTGGTCAATGTATCTGTTATATGTAATCGTACTATAACATTGTATTATATTTTTCCCAGGTTCATACCATTCGCTCTGGTCAGTTTATGTGATATCTATGATCGTACTATATTCCTGCCTGTAGCACCGGTCTATATAACTGGTATCCTTAACCGTACTACACCATTGAGTTATCTGTTGCCCAGGTTCCTACCAATCGTCCTGGTCAGTGTGTTTGATATCTTTGATCTCACTATACCATTGTGTTTTCTGTTGCACAAGTTCCTACCAGTCGTCCTGGTCAGTGTATCTGATATATTTAACCATACTATACCATTGTGTTATCTGTTGCCCACGTTCCCACCAGTTGTCCCAGTCAGTGTGTTTGATACCGTCGATCGCATTATACTATTGTGTTATCTGTTGCACAAGTTCCTACCAGTCGTTCTGGTCATTGTATCTGATATCTATGAGCGTACTATAACATTGTATTATCTGTTGCCCACGTTCCCACCAGTTGTCCCAGTCAGTGTGTTTGATACCTTCGATCGCACTATACTATTGTGTTATCTGTTGCACAAGTTCCTACCAGTCGTCCAGGTCAGTGTATCTGATATCTATGATCGTTCTATAACATTGTGTTATCTGTTGGACAAGTTTGTACCAATCGTCCTGGTCAGTGTGTCTGATATCTACGATCGTACTATAATATTGTATTATCTGTTTCCCAGGTTCTTACCAATCGTCCTGGTCAGTGTATCTGATATCTAAGATCGCACTACATTCCTGTCTGTAGTCCTGGTCTATATAACTGGTATTTTTAACCGTACTATACCTTTGTGTTCTCTGTTGCCCAGGTTACTGCCAGTTGTCCTGGTCAATGTATCTGATAACTATGATCGTTCTATAACATTGTGTTATCTGTTGAACAAGTTCCTACCAGTCGTCCTGGTCAGTGTATCTGATATCTATGATCGAACTATAACATTGTGTTATATGTTGCCCAAGTTTCTACCAATCGTCCTGATGTCAGTGTGTTTGATATCTTTGATCGTACTATACCATTGTGTTATCTGTTGCCCAAGTTCTTACCAGTCCTCCTGGTCAGTGTATCTGATATCTATGATCGTACTATAACATTGTATTATCTGTTGCCCAAGTTCCCCCCAGTCGTCTTTGTCAATGTATCTGTTATATGTGATCGTACTATAACATTGTCTTATATGTTTCCCAGGTTCTTACCATTCGCCCTGGTCAGTGTATGTGATATCTATGATCGTACTATATTCCTGCCTGTAGCACCGGTCTATATAACTGGTATCTTTAACCGTACTATACCATAGTGTTATCTGTTGCCCGAGTTCCTACCAATCGTCCTGGTCAATGTATCTAATATATATGATCGTACTATACCATTGTGTTATCTGTTGCCCAAGTTCCCACCAGTCGTCCTGGTCAATGTATCTGATATATATGATCGTACTATATCATTGTGTTATCTGTTGCCCAAGTTCCCACCAGTCGTCCTGGTCAGTGTATCTGATATATATGATCGCACTATACTATTGTGTTATCTGTTGCCCAAGTTCCCACCAGTCGTCCTGGTCAATGTATCTGATATATATGATCGTACTATATCATTGTGTTATCTGTTGCCCAAGTTCCCACCAGTTGTCCTGGTCAGTGTATCTGATATATATGATCGTACTATACCATTGTATTATCTGTTGCCCAGATTCCTATCAATAATTCTGGTCAGTGTATCTGGTATCTCTGATCGTACTATAACATTGTATTATGTGTTGCCCAAGTTTCCACCAGTCGTCCTGGTCAGTGTGTTTGATATCATTGATCGTACTATACCATTGTGTTATCTGTTGCCCAAGTCCCTACCAGTCGTCCAGGTCAGTGTATGTGATATCAATGATCATAATATAACATTGTGTTATCTGTTGCACAAATTCCCACCAGTCGTCCTGGTCAGTGTGTTTGATATCTTTGATCGTACTATACCATTGTGTTATCTGTTGCCCAAGTTCCTACCAGTCGTCCTGGTCAATGTGTTAGATATCTTGGATCGTACTATACCATTGTGTTATCTGTTGCCCAAGTTCCTACCAGTCGTCCTGGTCAGTGTATCTGATATCTATGATCGTACTATAACATTGTGATATCTGTTGCCCAAGTTTCTACCAATCGTCCTGGTGTCAGTGTGTTTGATATCTTTGATCGTACTATACCATTGTGTTATCTGTTGCCCAAGTTCTTCTCAGTCCTCCTGGTCAGTGTATCTGATATCTATGATCGTACTATAACATTGTATTATCTGTTGCCCAAGTTCCCACCAGTCGTCCTTGTCAATGTATCTGTTATATGTGATCGTACTATAACATTGTCTTATATGTTTCCCAGGTTCTTACCATTCGCCCTGGTCAGTGTATGTGATATCTATGATCGTACTATATTCCTGCCTGTAGCACCGGTCTATATAACTGGTATCTTTATCCGTACTATACCATTGTGTTATCTGTTGCTCAAGTTCGTACCAGTCGTCCTGGTCAATGTGTTTGATATCTTTGATCGTTCTATACCATTGTGTTATCTGTTGCACAAGTTCCTACCAGTCGTCCTGGTCAATGTGTTTGATATCTTTGATCGTACTATATTAATGTGTTATCTGTTGCCCGAGTTCCCACCAGTCGTCCTGATCAATGTATCTGATATATATGATCGTACTATACCATTGTGTTATCTGTTGCCCGAGTTCCTACCAGTCGTCCTGGTCAGTGTATCTGTTATCTATGATCGTACTATACCATTGTATTATCTGTTGCCCAGATTCCTATCAATAATTCTGGTCAGTGTATCTGATATCTCTGATCGTACTATACCATTGTGTTATCTGTTGCCCAAGTTCCCACCAGTAGTCCTGGTCAATGTATCTGATATCTATGATCGTACTACGCCATTGTGTTATCTGTTGCCCAGGTTCCTGCCAGTTGTCCTGGTCAGTGTATCTGATATCTATGATCGTACTATATTCCCGCCTGTAGTCCTGGTCTACATAACTGGTATCTTTAACTATACTATACCATTGTATTATCTGTTGCCCAAGATTCTACCAATCGTCCTGGTCAGTGTATCTGATATCTTTGATCATACTATACCATTGTGTTATCCGTCGCCCACGTCCTACCAATCGTCCTGGTCAGTGTATCTGATATCTACGATTGTACTATACCATTGTATTATCAGTTGCCCAAGTTCCTACCAATCGTCCTGGTCCGTGTACCTGATATCTATAATCGTACTATACCATTGTATTATCTGTTGCCCAGGTTCATACCATTCGCCCTGTTCAGTGTATGTGATATCTATGATCGTACTATATTCCTGCCTGTAGCACCGGTCTATATAACTGGTATCTTTAACCGTACTATACCATTGTGTTATCTGTTGCCCAGGTTCCTACCAATCGTCCCGGTCAGTGTGTTTGATACCATTGATCGCACTATACCATTGTGTTATCTGTTGCACAAGTTCCTACCAGTCGTTCTGGTCATTGTATCTGATATCTATGAGCGTACTATAACATTGTATTATCTGTTGCCCACGTTCCCACCAGATGTCCCAGTCAGTGTGTTTGATACCTTTGATCGCACTATACTATTGTGTTATCTGTTGCACAAGTTCCTACCAGTCGTCATGGTCAGTGTATCTGATATATATGATCGTACTATAACATTGTATTATCTGTTGCCCAAGTTCCCACCAGTCGTCCTAGTCAGTGTGTTTGATATGTTTGATCGTACTATATTATTGTGTTATCTGTTGGCCAAGTTCCTACCAGTCGTCCTGGTCAGTGTATCTGATATCTATGATCGTACTATAAAATTGTGTTATCTGTTGCACAAGTTCCCACCAGTCGTCCTGGTCAGTGTGTTTGATATCTTTGATAGTACTATACCATTGTGTTATCTGTTGCCCAAGATCTTACCGGTCGTCCTGGTCAGTGTATCTGATATCTATGATCGTACTATAACATTGTGTTATCTGTTGCCCAAGTTTCTACCAATCGTCCTGGTGTCATTGTGTTTTATATCTTTGATCGTCCTATACCATTGTGTTATCTGTTGCCCAAGTTCTTCTCAGTCCTCCTGGTCAGTGTATCTGATATCTATGATCGTACTATATTCCTGCCTGTAGCACCGGTCTATATAACTGGTATCCTTAACCGTACTATACCATTGAGTTATCTGTTGCCCAGGTTCCTACCAATCGTCCCGGTCAGTGTGTTTGATATCTTTGATCTCACTATACCATTGTGTTTTCTGTTGCACAAGTTCCTACCAGTCGTCCTGGTCAGTGTATCTGATATCTATGATCGTACTATAACATTGTATTATCTGTTGCCTAAGTTCCCACCAGTCGTCCTGGTCAATGTATCTGTTATATGTAATCGTACTATAACATTGTATTATATTTTTCCCAGGTTCATACCATTCGCTCTGGTCAGTGTATGTGATATCTATGATCGTACTATATTCCTGCCTGTAGCACCGGTCTATATAACTGGTATCCTTAACCGTACTATACCATTGAGTTATCTGTTGCCCAGGTTCCTACCAATCGTCCCGGTCAGTGTGTTTGATATCTTTGATCTCACTATACCATTGTGTTTTCTGTTGCACAAGTTCCTACCAGTCGTCCTGGTCAGTGTATCTGATATATTTAACCATACTATACCATTGTGTTATCTGTTGCCAAGTTCCCACCAGTCGTCCTGGTCAGTGTGTTTGATATCTTTGATCGTACTATACCATTGTGTTATCTGTTGCCCAAGTTCCTACCAGTCGTCCAGGTCAGTGTATCTGATATCTATGATCGTTCTATAACATTGTGTTATCTGTTGGACAAGTTCGTACCAATCGTCCTGGTCAGTGTGTCTGATATCCACGATCGTACTATAACATTGTATTATCTGTTGCCCACGTTCCCACCAGTTGTCCCATTCAGTGTGTTTGATACCTTCGATCGCACTATACTATTGTGTTATCTGTTGCGCAAGTTCCTACCAGTCGTCCTGGTCAGTGTATCTGATATATATGATCGTACTATAACATTGTATTATCTGTTGCCCAAGTTCCCACCAGTCGTCCTAGTCAGTGTGTTTGATATGTTTGATCGTACTATATTATTGTGTTATCTGTTGGCCAAGTTCCTACCAGTCGTCCTGGTCAGTGTATCTGATATCTATGATCGTACTATAAAATTGTGTTATCTGTTGCACAAGTTCCCACCAGTCGTCCTGGTCAGTGTGTTTGATATCTTTGATAGTACTATACCATTGTGTTATCTGTTGCCCAAGTTCTTACCGGTCGTCCTGGTCAGTGTATCTGATATCTATGATCGTACTATAACATTGTGTTATCTGTTGCCCAAGTTTCTACCAATCGTCCTGGTGTCATTGTGTTTTATATCTTTGATCGTCCTATACCATTGTGTTATCTGTTGCCCAAGTTCTTCTCAGTCCTCCTGGTCAGTGTATCTGATATCTATGATCGTACTATATTCCTGCCTGTAGCACCGGTCTATATAACTGGTATCCTTAACCGTACTATACCATTGAGTTATCTGTTGCCCAGGTTCCTACCAATCGTCCCGGTCAGTGTGTTTGATATCTTTGATCTCACTATACCATTGTGTTTTCTGTTGCACAAGTTCCTACCAGTCGTCCTGGTCAGTGTATCTGATATCTATGATCGTACTATAACATTGTATTATCTGTTGCCTAAGTTCCCACCAGTCGTCCTGGTCAATGTATCTGTTATATGTAATCGTACTATAACATTGTATTATATTTTTCCCAGGTTCATACCATTCGCTCTGGTCAGTGTATGTGATATCTATGATCGTACTATATTCCTGCCTGTAGCACCGGTCTATATAACTGGTATCCTTAACCGTACTACACCATTGAGTTATCTGTTGCCCAGGTTCCTACCAATCGTCCTGGTCAGTGTGTTTGATATCTTTGATCTCACTATACCATTGTGTTTTCTGTTGCACAAGTTCCTACCAGTCGTCCTGGTCAGTGTATCTGATATATTTAACCATACTATACCATTGTGTTATCTGTTGCCCACGTTCATACCAGTTGTCCCAGTCAGTGTGTTTGATACCTTCGATCGCACTATACTATTGTGTTATCTGTTGCACAAGTTCCTACCAGTCGTTCTGGTCATTGTATCTGATATCTATGAGCGTACTATAACATTGTATTATCTGTTGCCCACGTTCCCACCAGTTGTCCCAGTCAGTGTGTTTGATACCTTCGATCGCACTATACTATTGTGTTATCTGTTGCACAAGTTCCTACCAGTCGTCCAGGTCAGTGTATCTGATATCTATGATCGTTCTATAACATTGTGTTATCTGTTGGACAAGTTTGTACCAATCGTCCTGGTCAGTGTGTCTGATATCTACGATCGTACTATAACATTGTATTATCTGTTTCCCAGGTTCTTACCAATCGTCCTGGTCAGTGTATCTGATATCTAAGATCGCACTACATTCCTGTCTGTAGTTCTGGTCTATATAACTGGTATTTTTAATCGTACTATACCTTTGTGTTCTCTGTTGCCCAGGTTACTGCCAGTTGTCCTGGTCAATGTATCTGATAACTATGATCGTTCTATAACATTGTGTTATCTGTTGAACAAGTTCCTACCAGTCGTCCTGGTCAGTGTAACTGATATCTATGATCGAACTATAACATTGTGTTATCTGTTGCCCAAGTTTCTACCAATCGTCCTGATGTCAGTGTGTTTGATATCTTTGATCGTACTATACCATTGTGTTATCTGTTGCCCAAGTTCTTACCAGTCCTCCTGGTCAGTGTATCTGATATCTATGATCGTACTATAACATTGTATTATCTGTTGCCCAAGTTCCCCCCAGTCGTCCTTGTCAATGTATCTGTTATATGTGATCGTACTATAACATTGTCTTATATGTTTCCCAGGTTCTTACCATTCGCCCTGGTCAGTGTATGTGATATCTATGATCGTACTATATTCCTGCCTGTAGCACCGGTCTATATAACTGGTATCTTTAACCGTACTATACCATTGTGTTATCTGTTGCCCGAGTTCCTACCAATCGTCCTGGTCAATGTATCTCATATATATGATCGTACTATACCATTGTGTTATCTGTTGCCCAAGTTCCCACCAGTCGTCCTGGTCTATGTATCTGATTTATATGATCGTACTATATCATTGTGTTATCTTTTGCCCAAGTTCCCACCAGTCGTCCTGGTCAGTGTATCTGATATATATGATCGCACAATACTATTGTGTTATCTGTTGCCCAAGTTCCCACCAGTCGTCCTGGTCAATGTATCTGATATATATGATCGTACTATATCATTGTGTTATCTGTTGCCCAAGTTCCCACCAGTCGTCCTGGTCAGTGTATCTGATATATATGATCGTACTATACCATTGTATTATCTGTTGCCCAGATTCCTATCAATAATTCTGGTCAGTGTATCTGATATCTCTGATCGTACTATAACATTGTATTATCTGTTGCCCAAGTTTCCACCAGTCGTCCTGGTCAGTGTGTTTGATATCATTGATCGTACTATACCATTGTGTTATCTGTTGCCCAAGTCCCTACCAGTCGTCCAGGTCAGTGTATGTGATATCAATGATCATAATATAACATTGTGTTATCTGTTGCACAAATTCCCACCAGTCGTCCTGGTCAGTGTGTTTGATATCTTTGATCGTACTATACCATTGTGTTATCTGTTGCCCAAGTTCCTACCAGTCGTCCTGGTCAATGTGTTAGATATCTTGGATCGTACTATACCATTGTGTTATCTGTTGCCCAAGTTCCTACCAGTCGTCCTGGTCAGTGTATCTGATATCTATGATCGTACTATAACATTGTGATATCTGTTGCCCAAGTTTCTACCAATCGTCCTGGTGTCAGTGTGTTTGATATCTTTGATCGTACTATACCATTGTGTTATCCGTTGCCCAAGTTCTTCTCAGTCCTCCTGGTCAGTGTATCTGATATCTATGATCGTACTATAACATTGTATTATCTGTTGCCCAAGTTCCCACCAGTCGTCCTTGTCAATGTATCTGTTATATGTGATCGTACTATAACATTGTCTTATATGTTTCCCAGGTTCTTACCATTCGCCCTGGTCAGTGTATGTGATATCTATGATCGTACTATATTCCTGCCTGTAGCACCGGTCTATATAACTGGTATCTTTATCCGTACTATACCATTGTGTTATCTGTTGCACAAGTTCGTACCAGTCGTCCTGGTCAATGTGTTTGATATCTTTGATCGTACTATACCATTGTGTTATCTGTTGCACAAGTTCCTACCAGTCGTCCTGGTCAATGTGTTTGATATCTTTGATCGTACTATATTAATGTGTTATCTGTTGCCCGAGTTCCCACCAGTCGTCCTGGTCAATGTATCTGATATATATGATCGTACTATACCATTGTGTTATCTGTTGCCCGAGTTCCTACCAGTCGTCCTGGTCAGTGTATCTGTTATCTATGATCGTACTATACCATTGTATTATCTGTTACCCAGATTCCTATCAATAATTCTGGTCAGTGTATCTGATATCTCTGATCGTACTATACCATTGTGTTATCTGTTGCCCAAGTTCCCACCAGTAGTCCTGGTCAATGTATCTGATATCTATGATCGTACTACGCCATTGTGTTATCTGTTGCCCAGGTTCCTGCCAGTTGTCCTGGTCAGTGTATCTGATATCTATGATCGTACTATATTCCCGCCTGTAGTCCTGGTCTACATAACTGGTATCTTTAACTATACTATACCATTGTATTATCTGTTGCCCAAGATTCTACCAATCGTCCTGGTCAGTGTATCTGATATCTTTGATCATACTATACCATTGTGTTATCTGTCGCCCACGTCCTACCAATCGTCCTGGTCAGTGTATCTGATATCTACGATTGTACTATACCATTGTATTATCAGTTGCCCAAGTTCCTACCAATCGTCCTGGTCCGTGTACCTGATATCTATAATCGTACTATACCATTGTATTATCTGTTGCCCAGGTTCATACCATTCGCCCTGGTCAGTGTATGTGATATCTATGATCGTACTATATTCCTGCCTGTAGCACCGGTCTATATAACTGGTATCTTTAACCGTACTATACCATTGTGTTATCTGTTGCCCAGGTTCCTACCAATCGTCCCGGTCAGTGTGTTTGATACCTTTGATCGCACTATACCATTGTGTTATCTGTTGCACAAGTTCCTACCAGTCGTTCTGGTCATTGTATCTGATATCTATGAGCGTACTATAACATTGTATTATCTGTTGCCCACGTTCCCACCAGATGTCTCAGTCAGTGTGTTTGATACCTTTGATCGCACTATACTATTGTGTTATCTGTTGCACAAGTTCCTACCAGTCGTCCTGGTCAGTGTATCTGATATATATGATCGTACTATAACATTGTATTATCTGTTGCCCAAGTTCCCACCAGTCGTCCTAGTCAGTGTGTTTGATATCTTTGATCGTACTATATTATTGTGTTATCTGTTGGCCAAGTTCCTACCAGTCGTCCTGGTCAGTGTATCTGATATCTATGATCGTACTATAAAATTGTGTTATCTGTTGCACAAGTTCCCACCAGTCGTCCTGGTCAGTGTGTTTGATGTCTTTGATAGTACTATACCATTGTGTTATCTGTTGCCCAAGTTCTTACCGGTCGTCCTGGTCAGTGTATCTGATATCTATGATCGTACTATAACATTGTGTTATCTGTTGCCCAAGTTTCTACCAATCGTCCTCGTGTCATTGTGTTTTATATCTTTGATCGTCCTATACCATTGTGTTATCTGTTGCCCAAGTTCCTACCAGTCGTCCTGGTCAGTGTATCTGATATCTATGATCGTACTATAACATTGTATTATCTGTTGCCTAAGTTCCCACCAGTCGTCCTGGTCAATGTATCTGTTATATGTAATCGTACTATAACATTGTATTATATTTTTCCCAGGTTCATACCATTCGCTCTGGTCAGTGTATGTGATATCTATGATCGTACTATATTCCTGCCTGTAGCACCGGTCTATATAACTGGTATCCTTAACCGTACTATACCATTGAGTTATCTGTTGCCCAGGTTCCTACCAATCGTCCCGGTCAGTGTGTTTGATATCTTTGATCTCACTATACCATTGTGTTTTCTGTTGCACAAGTTCCTACCAGCCGTCCTGGTCAGTGTATCTGATATATTTAACCTTACTATACCATTGTGTTATCTGTTGCCAAGTTCCCACCAGTCGTCCTGGTCAGTGTGTTTGATATCTTTGATCGTACTATACCATTGTGTTATCTGTTGCCCAAGTTCCTACCAGTCGTCCAGGTCAGTGTATCTGATATCTATGATCGTTCTATAACATTGTGTTATCTGTTGGACAAGTTCGTACCAATCGTCCTGGTCAGTGTGTCTGATATCCACGATCGTACTATAACATTGTATTATCTGTTTCCCAGGTTCTTACCAATCGTCCTGGTCAGTGTATCTGATATCTAAGATCGCACTACATTCCTGTCTGTAGTCCTGGTCTATATAACTGGTATTTTTAACCGTACTATACCTTTGTGTTCTCTGTTGCCCAGGTTACTGCCAGTTGTCCTGGTCAATGTATCTGATAACTATGATCGTACTATATTCCTGCCTACAGTCCTGGTCTATATAACTGGTATCTTTAACCGTACTATACCATTGTGTTATCTGTTGCCCAAGTTCCTACCAATCGTCCTGGTCAGTGTATCTGATATCCATGATCGTACTATATTCCTGCTTGTAGTCCTGGTCTATATAACTGGTATCTTTAACCGTACTATACCATTGTGTTATCTGTTGCACAAGTTCCTACCAATCGTCCTGGTCAGTGTATCTGATATCCATGATCGTACTATATTCCTGCTTGTAGTCCTGGTCCATATAACTGGTATCTTTAACCGTACTATACCATTGTGTTATCTGTTGCCCAAGTTCCTACCAATCGTCCTGGTCAATGTATCTGATATATATGATCGTACTATACCATTGTGTTATCTGTTGCCCAAGTTCCTACCAATCGTCCTGGTCAGTGTATCTGATATCCATGATCGTACTATATTCCTGCTTGTAGTCCTGGTCTATATAACTGGTATCTTTAACCGTACTATACCATTGTGTTATCTGTTGCCCAGGTTCCTGCCAGTTGTCATGGTCAGTGTACCTCATGTCAGCGTCTGTTGTCCTCCTCTTCTTTTGCTGTGGCCTCAGCTTCTGGTCCTCTAGAGTCACCCCTGGGTGTTTACGGGTCTGAGTGTACAGTGCGGGCATGTTGGACCCTGACTGACGCTCTAACACGCCCGACTGTGTTGTGAAACTTTGAACTGAATAGTAAATGGTCAAAGAAAGAACATGGTTTAAATTTTCAGTACTAATTTAGCATAGATATAATTTATTGAAATGCTTTATTACTCATTTTTGAAAATGGATTAAAACTCAAACATGTATTGATGCTTACCCTCTGCTAAGTCTTAATTGTATTTGTCAATTCATTATAACTGAATAAATATTAGGGGTATTTGAAGACTTTAATTTAAAATAACAAAGTTCATAATTTTAACATATTTTGTTTCGGTTTGCTCAGTGATCATTCTTTCTTATCACGGGGCGAAGTCTGCGGGTAACGGCTAGTCCTATATAAATAAATATAAAGGGTGTTATGTAAATTTTAATTGAAAAAAAAAATAGTTACGCTTTCTGTTTAACCCGTTAAAAGGGAATAGCCAATCGAGCAGTTCAATATGCTATTAATGGACAATGTTATATATCATTAGGTTGCCATTACTTTGAACTCCTAAAACCCTATGCATTTTTTTACATAGCATACAATAGTCCTGAAGTTATTTATTAATTAGAATGAGTAATGATTTTAAATTTATTAAAAAAAATCGTCCGAAATTCAAGCTAGTGGGATTACATTGTTAAAGGTTATCGCTCAACATATTTTATAACTTAGATATTTAAAAATATCCATACTATCCTATTCGAATTTATCTGTTATTAACTTTGCTTATTAGCTTCGCTTGTTCTCCTGATTTCAGTTTCATATCCTAATCTGATCACAGAACTGGTCAAATTACTATAATTACTCCTTTTTTTTAACTTAACACTTTCATTTAATATATGGACTTTGGAGGGGTTTTATATCAAGCCAATATTTTTCCTCCAATTTAATCACTGAGATCTTTCTATCAAGTATACGTTTCATGGGTGGCAGTCTTATGGTTTTCTCTAAGTTCCTGGTACGGTTTGGCTTTATATATAAATTAGCTACAAAACATTATTAACAAGAAGAAAGGGAAACACTACTTTGCTATATTAAACAGATGTAAATCCTATATAAATAAATTATAAATGTGAAAGTATGGATGTTTGTGCGTAACTATGAAGTTCCATCTCGTGAAGACTACTAGACCGATTGAGCTGAAATTTTGCAGAGAGGAACTTGATAGCCCCAAGTAACATATAGGCATATTAAATTTGTAAAAATCCTATAGGGCTATGCCCCACGGGGGTTCAAACTTCCCATGAATTCCTTATGGACATTCAATTTTGTTTGAGCTGATGAAAATACAAACAGCTGATCTTGATTCGTAGTAGTTCCACAGGCTGACCACATAATGCTGCACACAAAACTATCATAGTTTTTATAAATAATTCACGGGGCGAAGTCTGCGGGTAACAGCTAGTCCTATGTTATATATTTTGTAATACGCGATCTCAATCCATGTTTTATATTAGTGACAATGTTAAAATATGTTTTTTTTTTTGCTACTGAATGATATTGAATCCCTTCGGACTACTGTGTCAAGTTGTAATGTGACAAATATATCGTTGTATAAAATATTTAATAGGTCTTTATATTAGGAGTTTACATTTTAAGATTAGAAATAGTTTAGTAACTGACTTTCTTGTATTTTCTGTCCATAATATGAAGTATGACAGTTATTTTTGCAAAATAAATTAAAGTTGCTAGCTAATAATGTTTACCAACATTAATCAAATATATATTTGTATTATATATTACTCTTATTTAATTTATTTACTCCTTTCCTTTTTAAATTAGTAAACAATGTAGTAACGACTACATAAAATATTAGACTTATAACAAATAGCAACAACAATTGTATACTATTTTTCATTGGTATCAAAGTCAAAGTCAAAGTTCTTTATTTGCCAAATAAAATATCACAATTCATGGGCAAGTGTCATACAGAATACACAGAACATATCTAAAACTAAATACCATAGCATTTTATAATTAAAACAACTTTATAATACAAAAAATAAAAATAAAAAACATATGCTTTTTAATCTTTCTTCTCTTCTAAATAATTTTTTACACGGTAATATTCCTTACCCAGCAAACACGATTTCAGACTGCGCTTGAAAACGTTGATGTTTTCCTCTTTTTTTATGTGAGAAGGAAGGACATTAAAAAGAGTTATGCAAGACTGGTGCATTTGATTTTCAGAGAATGTTGTATGGTGGGGAGGTGGTGGGATTTTATTTCTATTTCGTAAATTGTAGGAATGGTTAACAAATAAATGAGATGTAAAAAGATGTCCATGCTTACTTCTGCTGGACAAAGATAGAAAGGGTTTTGACGCTCTCAGATTCCCAGGCAGGAACACAATATGATAGATAAAGATACAGGCAGCCATAATATGCTGACAAAAGAACGTCAATACCAGCAAAAAAAGCCAGTCTGCATAGAACAAAAATTCCAGAGCTCAACTTTTTAATCACTTTGTCGATATGAGCTGAAAAATTTAATTTATCGTCGATGATTAAACTCAGATAATTAACTTTTTGGCACGGACTTATTTCATCTTCACCAATTATAATGTTAAGAGATGGTGAGGAATTAGTGACATTTCGAAAGTGGAAGTCTAAAAGCTTTGTTTTCAGGGTGTTAATGCAGAGTGAATTATTGGTTAGCCATAGAGAAAGTGAACTGCCCTGTAAAAATGTATTTATTTCGAGTGTTTCACGATCAGGGGCAGATACTACAAGAGACGTGTTGTCGGCAAAAAGGCATAGATGATGATTTCCTACAAGACTGGTGTGAATATCATTAATGAACAATTAAAACAAAAATGGTCCGAGTACAGATCCCTGTGGAACACCACTTTTAACAGCAGCTGGATGTGAGTAGCAAACTTTCAGACATTGCCCGTCATCAATATATGGAATTTTAACACTTTGCTTCCGGACTAAAAGAAAAGGCGCTAACCAATCAAATGCCTTCCAGCCATACCAACATCCGAGAACTTTCTTAAGAGAAGGCCACACTTTCTTAAGAGAAGGTCGACCACATCGAAAGCCTTGCTCAAGTCCAAAAATAGGCCAAAAGTCGGTTTTCTATTGTCTAGAGCTGATCCTGCCTCGTTCAAGAGACTGTGCATTACGTTCGGAGTTGACAGCTTGTCCCTAAAACCAAATTGGAGGTTCGAAAGAATGTTGTTTCTTGTAAAGTAATCATTCAATCTGAAGAGAACTAACTTTTCAAGAACCTTGGAAAATGTTGACAATATCGATATGGGTCGGTAATTACTGCGGTCATGTTTATTGCCCTTTTTAAATAATGGATTTACTATTGACAGTTTGAGTGCATTAGGAAAGTGACCGATCTGAAAAGTAGAATTTGCGAGATATGCTAGTGGGACAGGCAGTTCCATTACACGGTTCTTTAAAAGAACAGAAGAAACAGAATCCAAAGATGCAGAGTGGCTTGATCTTAACGACTTAATGACATTCATAATTTCTGCTGGATCGGTGGGAGTTAGAAATAAAAACATTGGATCATGGAGTATTATTGAATTACGATGATGAGGTGGAAGGTGCGGTTTAGCTTGCGGGGAGTGGCACCCTAGACGCTCAGCTACTGATGAGGAAAAAGAGTTGAAGCTCTCAGACACTAATGATGGTTTATCCACTAAAATATTATCATCGTTATTAATAACAATTTTTTGGAAAGAGTTAGATGACTTGTTAGGATTAAGTTCACTTATAATTTACCACACGGCTCTAGATTTGTTCCTTGAGCTATTCACATGATTTAAAACTGCTTCAGACTTTACATTACGGATACCTGCCCTAAACTGCTTTCTTGTTTTAATATATAATTGTTTAACTGGGTGGGAAGAATCATGACCCTTGCTTAAACTATACAGAAATATCATTCTTTCTCTCATTTTAAGAAGGTTTTAAGAAGGTACAGCTCCTTGCCTCTGTCTAGACATTCTCCACCAAGAGCCCATTACCGGATATACTAGCCTTAGCCTTATATCCTAAGTTTATCTCTTGACGACAACTTTGACCGATCGTATGCTACAAGTCAGGCAGTCACTCAGGACTACGTGGGATACGTATGTATGAATGTAAGCCATAGTGTGGCTGGATCTTAAAACATAGATTACAGCTATTTCTCTATTTTGTATAGTGAGTTACAATAATAACAAGTGTTCTGTGGGTGTCCAACGCCAATTCCACTTATAAACGTTATGGCAGGGAACGGCCCAAACTCTAAAATTAATGTCATTTACCGATTAGCAATAATAACTTGGATAGTTCAACCAAAACCACAGACTTCATAATTAATTAAATGATAGGAATATTACCATAAAACAACCTGATGTTTTGAGCCTTTATACATTCTGCAATATTTCTCTGTATACCGAACCTCAGCTTATAAAGCAAGCTTTTTTATGTCTGCGAAAAAGGTCATATTATGTATCACTATTAAGGTCTCACATAATTTATCCAATGCCACAAACCGGACTTCCGTAGGACAGTCGTATTGGAAAATCTAAAATATTCCTAATGAAAGGTTTGGCCAGCTGTCATCACATACTAGGGCAATTTAATCGCTGATAAAACACTATATGATTTAGGTCATAATTTTGTGAAGTAAAAATTGTTCTACATAATAGAAATTCAGAACAAAAGGCAAGCCAGGGTAGAATTCAGAACAAAAGAAAAGGTAGAATTACTGGTGCAAGTTGGATTTAGGTCATAATTTTGTGAAGTAAAAATTGTTCTGCATAATAGAAATTCAGAACAAAAGGCAAGCCAGGGTAGAAATCAGAACAAAAGAAAAGGTAGAATTACTGGTGCAAGTTGGGTTTGAAAGTCAAAACAAAATCGCGATTATCATGTCTCAGGGGTCGGAACAGTCCTGGAGACGATGGTTTGAATACTTCCTTGAGCTCAACGTGCAATGAGTTCGGCAATGTACCGGCCAGTGAGGCTGGTTACCTCAGTCCGAGTTTTTAAATTCAGTCTCGGTCGGGGGCTGCAGAATTTTTCAAACTGCTCTAGTGCTGAAAGTGTCGAGGATTTTTTGTCGAGGAAAATTTAAATGGGAACACAATAACTTGTATAATGTTATGTTATGAGGGTGAATATGTGGTTGTAAAGTCCAAAGAGGTAAATAAACAGAGTGAATTGACTTTGCCTATTGGAGACCTGCTGAGGTTGAAGGCGTGGAAATACTTGGCAAGACCGTCGGTCGAGTCTCTAGATAATTAGGGATAAAGGTTATATGATAGCTAAGACTTACATGATAGCTAGATAACAATTATATACAAGCTATTAGTTTTATTATCTCGAATTCGAGCAACTTTTTTTTCTAGTTTTGTTTAACCCTGTGATCATTTTGAGGCAGATGTATAACCAATTACTCCCTTTGACCTACAGATACATTTTCAAATATACAAAGCATCAAGTTGAAATAAATATATACTATAATTCATAATTTAAACATCAGTTTGCTGAGGTTTCACAAAGAATTACCCCTTACCTCGCCGGTCCTTTGCCAACTGAATCATCAACTCTGGGGGTGCGCGGGTGGGGGGGGGGGGGTTAGTTAATCGTAGAAAACGTATACTTTGAAGAATATTAACACAACGATAGTGCAAAGGATTTCGTTTTCCACCGACAGTAATGTGAAATCTAGTTACAAGGAGCGGTGCCAAGTTTCGACACAGATCAACCTTGTTGGGAACAGTTTAATGCTCGGTAATCTAATACAACTCCTGCAATGGCAATGTAATACCTTTACCCCCGTTTTACTTTAGGCTTTAAAGTACTTTTAACGAAAAACTTATGTCATTTGTCATACAAAAAATTAAATTTGTTAGTTAGCTCAAGTTAACTGGTTGAATGGGGTTTGTAACTATACTAAATCTTCTTCACACGAGTAATAAATAATTTAATAGAGAATGTATAGTGACTATACATTCCATGACCATGACTACAAACATAGCCGATTGTTAAGTAGTGGATTTTGCATATGTGAGGAGCTATTTAACAATATGTTTAAAAAAATCGTGTCAAATGCTCGCTAGGTTAGGTTTAGTATAGAGGTAGATTAGGTTAGCTTAGTTTAGGTTAGGTTATAGAATGTATATCGATTAACCAAATCATGTCCTTAATAGAAATATAACCAATCGTTATATACGTTAAGTAGTGAATTTCGCATAGCCAAGGAGCTATTTAAAAATATGTTTCTATGAACTTATTTTGTATCCAAAAGTAAGCAATAGATTTTAATATGAATTTTTAAAGAAATTATGTAGTAACGCGTGCGCTGTATCAAACTGATATGTTTCATTTGTTGTAAGTTTGAGCAAGCAGTTTCAAAACAACTTTCTACATCTGAAGCCATGTTTTACGCTTCATGATGTGAGTTTTTTTTTTTTTTTTTTCGTTTTGTTGTTAATCTAATTCTTGTTTAAAGTTTTTACAAGTAAAATTATGTAAATGTTTGATCAAGAACATTTTTAACTGCTGATAACGTTCTTGTTTTAGTTACGAAACGTTTTGATACATATTAAAGTGTCATGTCATGTAGTAATCGATGAACTAGAAGTCTGATTGATAAAACTGGAAGGAAACAGAACACTCGTTTTTGTATTATATCATGAAATTGATACAATAGATCAAAGCGAATCGTTCCGAGGAAATTATTCTGAGGAATTTTGGAACATCATTTCTTCCCTCGTTTCACAGAGGAGCTTCAAAGGTAAAGTTATTGAAAAAGTGCACATCAACACGCACGCACGAACTCAAACAGGAACACATTGTATTAATTAATTTAACACAATGTTTAAAAAATTATCTTGGTTATATATAAGTGGATTAATACGAATACTGCTAGGAAATATGGAGTGTACGGTATGTTAGAAGTATTCTA
The DNA here is from genome assembly GCA_963675035.1 of Allygus modestus. Taxonomy (NCBI): domain Eukaryota; kingdom Metazoa; phylum Arthropoda; class Insecta; order Hemiptera; family Cicadellidae; genus Allygus; species Allygus modestus. Next base: position 119,017,846 of record OY776113.1, read on the forward strand.
AGTTTATGATCACTATGAAGTGTGTTACGGCCCAAAATATAATTTGTACGAAAAAAGATTTTCAGTTTTATTTAGGATCTAAAACGTTATGAGACTTTCTTTTTTAAATCCAAATAATAATTGACAGTCTATTTTAAAATAAACGGTATCAGGAAACTGACACATACTTCCTCCCTTTTAGCCAAACTTTAATGACAAAAATATTTGTTATTTACTAAATATAGAATATGAAGTATAGATAAATGTACAGAAAATTGTCTAAAATAGTTGTTTTCAGAAATATCCCAAATCCCTTTTTGGGAGGCACTATAGAGTCCGTTGCTACACACAGTGGTTTTGAGAGGGGAAATGCCCCCTTGCCCCCCCAGGGTTAAATAGCAACACATTTCGAACATCATCTGTTGGTCAATGCTAACTTGACCTGCATATCAAATTTTAATGAAATTGATCAGTAAATAAGAGAGAAATAGTTATATTTGTATTCCCCATAAGAATAACATTGGACAACGTACTGTGTTTACCGCTAAATGAAAATTTCAATTTTCTCCGTAACTAGCAATCGTAGAATAGTAATTTAAAATACTAATTTATTTAGTTTTTTGAGCTCTTTTTGATGGTGAATAGTAATCTTTTTTAACATTTATGATTTTTTATAAAAAATCCAAAAAATTGAATTTTGGATGTTTTAAGTCCTGTAATTTCTGAACCCGAATTTTTCAAGAAATGCGGGTGGTGTCATTTTGTTGCAAACCTAAATTTCTACAAATCACGAAAGTTTAATCAAAATCGTTAGAGCCGTTTCTGAGAAATTTGGATTTTTCATGTTTTTTGGCGGTTTTTGGGGGATAATTACCCTTAAAAATCAAAAATCCAAAAAAATGAAAAAACACCTGGAGATATCGTGGATTAGTACCTACATACCAAATTTCATAAAAATCGGCCCATAGGTTAGGGCTCTAGCTCTGTAAACATCCACACAGACACACACACACACACACACACACACACACACACACACACACACACACACACACACACACACACACACACACACACACACACACACACACACACACACACACACACATATACACACACACACACACACACACACACACACTCACACACACACACACACACACACACACACACACACACACACACACACACACACACACACACACACACACACACACACGGACACACACACACACACACACACAGACAGACATCACGTAAAAACCACTTTTTTGGGTTCAGGGAGCACCAAAACGAATATTTCCACTAACAACTCAAATTCGAAAATTTGTACGAAAACAATACTTTCTCCATATACTATGTATAGGGGGAAAAAGTAAAAAATGAGTCGGTCTTAATCTGGTCGAGAGCAACAAGTACACAGGCTTGGATATTTTTTATAATTTCTTAACTAAGTTTATGAATAACGTTTATTTTCAAACGAAGCTTACAATAATACTAATACAATAATACAATAATACCCAACCATTTTATGATACATTTTGTATATGTCACACAATTTGAATACATGAGTGCACATCCATTTGTTTATTGAATGGTTATTATATCCTTTAAGTAACACGCATTATAAATCAAATACAAAAATTAAAATTAACAATCAAAATATATATTTTTAATAGAAACACAGACACATGCAAACACATTCAGAATACACTGATCTGAATAACAATTAATGCGCATTACATATTATTCATTATAGTAAAATATAATATAAGTAATTCCGTTTAATCATTACAGCTGGTTTAAAATTGCATAATACAGTATAAAAAAACAGGTTTTCGTTGAGTAACAGTCATCAATTTTATAGCACACTGTATAACCATATTATTTCCCTTAAACTTCTTATTCATAATTTGCATTTAATTGGAAGATTATTTCATTCATAAAGCTTGATATGTGTCAAAAAATAGGTTTGTAAAATAAACGATTGTTGGTCATCGATGAAATGACAAACCCACAAACTGGGTTTGCTGAATAAGGGACATCCGTAAATATGGCTTGCCTCATGATTATCAATATTAATTTTGATTTTTACCCTTCCCAGCATATTATTTGAAAAATAATTTGTCATTATCTAATAAATTCTCAGATAAGCCAATCAATCTGTTATCAAAGGAAAATATTTTATTTTTTTACTATTTAAAATTAAAGTTTAATTAAACAAATGCAGTTAATGCTAAAAAGTAAATTATTGTGACCGAATTGAATATAAAATAAAAAAGTTTGGGCTTATAAAATTAACAAATTTTTTGATACAATCAAATTTAAAAATTCTTAAAAACTATAATGTGTACATTTTTGAAGTCATTGTACTTTTTTTGACTCACTTAATGGCATGATTAAAAATAATTTACTTTATTCAATGAATACAGTACATGGTGCTTATAAGAATAATGATTTTAAACAAATAAATCGTGCTATATTTCTTCGTGCAGTAAACAAATCTAGAAAAGCCTTTTTACGTTGATTTGATGCATTTTAAAACCGGATTATATACAACATGTAACATTCAGTTTGTTACTACCCATGGGACGATTTTTTGTGAACAGTTAAACGTATGATAACATAAAAACGCTCCAGGGCTCTAGGGCCTCTTGCACCTCATCGCTAAAGTACTCCTGATATTTTCCAAGCTTTCAGTATAAAATATTAGTTGTATTTGATGTTATTCTATTCGTTCATATTTCTCTCACAAGAGTTTTAAAGTGGTTTTCAACAATTTTGTATTCTTTATGACTCAAATTTTCATTGAAAGATTATACTTTCAAAAGTAGTAAATAGGTTTATAATAAATGTTGTAGTTTAAACAAATTGGTGATCGGTTTTCTTTTGTAGTACTGAGTACATAATACCCAACCGTTTATACATTACCAACCATTAGCTATAAACTCTGTAATAGTCTATGCAATGATTACTTTGTGCTGTAAATTTAACGATGAGTAATTAATTGCAAATAATTAGCTTGCAATGTGGTAATCCCTGTATGAGTAATAACCATGTGCGCATTTGAAACGCGACATATTATACGTGTTTTCACTGTGTTATCAGCAATAATAGTAAATCAAATTGAAATATAGCTGTGGAATTTGCCCAGACCCTGCGTTATTCTGTCGCTAGTTTGCCTTTATTCACTCTTGTTTTACCTGGCTACATCGAGTACTAAAAAGGTTGATTTTAAAAAGATTAATTAATAATTACATTATTTTTGTTAATTTACAAAATCGTTGTCATGTTTAAAAATATATATTTTTAATTTGTTATCTAAGTTTGATTTATTTTAATATTCATTGGAACATTTAGGTAAAAAGTACAAAAGTATAAAATATTAAAGTTACCGAGAACATCTCCTTAAACTAAACGTTTGATTGAACATATGCTTATAATTTTTATTCCTTAATTTTACACACATATGGTTTTATATGCAATAGGTTATTAAAAATATCATTTGTTGTTTTATTTTATATATTTAATTGTGCATATCTTAATTTGATTGTATCAACCTTTTAGTAATTTGTCTCCCTATCCTTTGTATCCAACGTACATATATTTCAATAATTTTATCAAGATGCAGTTAATTACGTCCCACAACACTACATAATATTTTGTACTTACATACAGAGTGTTCAGAAAGGGTCATTACAAAATTCGGGGGCTGGTAGTACTGATCAATTTGAACAAAAATTTGATTTAAACATAGATCGAACAATTTTCCGTTTAGCCGCTAGCCACAATTTTGTATTTTTAACAAAAAAATTAATACCTTGAGAACTATTCAAGTAACAGAAACTAAACTTTGCACTTGTATTAATTAACTAAAGAAGCAAATAATAAAATGTTGTCCAAATATTTTCAAAATGGTGCCTGTTTTAATATTTTAAAACCAAATAACAAACAAACCATTAATTTAATACAAATATTACAAGATACAAAACAGATAAACATTCTTACAAAAAACCTAATGACACTTTATTGAACGCAATCCGTCAATGCATCAGCAAGAAAATGCACTTTTAAGGTTTGCCTGCACAAGTCGGGGACAACAATGAGCGCCCAAATGCACTGCTTTTTGTCCCCGATTTGTGCAAGCAAACCTTAAAAGTGCATTTTCTTGCTGATGCATTGACGGATTGCGTTGAATAAAGTATCATTAGATTTGTTATAAGAATGTTTATCTTTTTTGTATCTTGTAATATTTATATAAAATCAATGGTTTGCTTGTTATTTGGTTTTAAAATATTAAAACAGGCGCCATTTTTAAAATATTTGGGACAACATTTTATTATTTGCTTCTTTAGTTATTTAACGCACGTGCAAAGTTTAGTTTCTGTTACTTAAATAGTTCTCGAGATATTATTATCATGTTTTTAATACAAAATGGCGGCTAGCGGCTAAATGGAAAATTGTTCGATCTATGTTTATATCAAATTTTTGTCCAAACTGATCAGTACCACCGACCCCCGAAGTTTGTAATGACCCTTTCTGAACAACCTGTACAAGACGGTAATATACATAAAATGGTTCAAAGCAATCGATTTTGTGCAGTCTCATTCCGGTAAATACCATAATTTTTACCTGAATATATTAACAAAACAAGAGTTTTGCTTTCACATTTCAGTCACGCGTTTTTTTAAACTATTTAAACTATAAGTGAAGGCTGAATCCATGAATCGAAATGTTTTATGTAAGCTTGCAATTTATTAATATTATATGACCTTCCGTTAAAATATAAATTAACTTATCAAGTTTGGAATGATTTACCCGTCTTAACTACATTACAATGCTAAGGACCGGTGCCAGCCTGGCTGGTGGAAATCTATTGTCGTGTACAGAGTTTTAAGTATATTAACCGTCTTGGATGCAAATACAGTGTAAGTGTAAATATGTTTCGAAGTACAAGACGTGTAGCTAACGCAAAGATCTATGCGTGAGAATGAACGTTCCACTTCCAACTTTTGTTGCTGTACATCGCGAAAGTCTGCAGTAGTTAATAACCATAAAACAACAGCAGTTCTAACTCCCGAAACAATTACATACGGATGTCCTTGGGCCGGCTAGTAGACTACATAAATAACGTTGCACACGCGCTAAGATCTTTGCCGTTAGCTATTATAACATCGTGTGAAGTTGTAAAAACATGTATCATGGTAATAAATTATTGTTTGATTAATATAATAACGGAACCAAAGTAACATCTAATCTCAGCTAAACCACAGTTAACAACAGTAACCCTAGCTTACCACAGTTAATAACAGTAGCAACAAATAAGTAGAGAAGCTACAGATAACCACAGCAGCTAAGCTGACCATAGCTAATCGTAGTAGCTACAGATAACCACAGTAATCAGAATACCTACAGATAACCACAGCTAGAAAAAAATTACATCATTTATTAATTTCACAGTAACTACAGATAATTCAGTAACTCTATCTAATTATTTGTCAATATTTAACAGCTGAAAACAGGTTATGGGACCAGAACTTCCAGGATTGAACTTTATGACTTTGAGATTAAATTACCATTGGCGAAGACAAGAACAAAGTAAACAGATAACCACATCCAGCACAAGTTAATCGCAGTAACCACAGTAACGGTCGCGCTGTAGAGGCTTATCTTAACTATGGCCGAGGCACCTACCTCGTCTACCTTTTTTCATGAACCTCTGTTTTTAACTATTTATTTTAAAACATTACTCGTGTTTACAAAACGTATTTGTTAAAATAATTAGAATTAGGAGAATAGTGTAGTAATAATATTGTATCAACAACCAAAGGTCGTGGTAGCTCATGAAATTATGGAAAAAATCTATATTGATTAAATGCAAATCCAGCAGAGTCAAAGGAGTAGATTGTTCTTTGAGATCGTAGGGTTTTATCAAATCATTTGAACTTCCGTGTCGTTAATAGACCTTGTGTTTGACTCTCGTGAAACAATACATAAAACTTAAGGAACTTTTTATCTACACCTCACATGTTTTAGGCTTAAGGGAATTAAAGATTTGAATGTTTTTTTTTATTCCACGTTGGGGGGGCCACAGTGGTCTTTTACACAACTCATATTAAGTGGGCAAGCTTCAAATAAATAATTATATTAATTACATTGTATGTCAATTACGAGTTTAAAGCTTAAACTCATTGTAGAAAATACTTATTTGAGGAATGGGTGAAAAGTAAAATAGTAATATCCTTGGAAGTAGCTAAATAAATATAAAAAACTCAAAAGGAACCCAATGCCCTTTAAGCTCCCGTGTAAGTAGACCACGTTAAAAAAAGAAAATTGTAATAAACAGCAAAGATTTCAGTTAAACACAAGATGGTTAGTAATCGCATCATAAATCATTAAATCTGTTATGTAATTCGATTTCATGATATATAGTTTTTGAATTATTTGATCACGAAAACACCGAACAATAGTTTACAGATATAGCCAACCCCACTTACAACGGTTCTAGAATTTAATTTCTACAACCAACCATTCCAAACTTTTCATCTTCCCAAATAACAGTAAACAATTGATCACTCCTTTACGAAGGTTAGAAAGAGAACATCTTTCATCTTTCTCTAAGGCAAAAAATGAGATAATAATATAAGGAATGGTTAACCAGGGTTTAGATAATTTAAATTTGAAAATTATATTCCCGCCGATTCAAAAATAATTAATAATTAATAATTTGTATTAAATGATCCTAGATATTGTTAATACGTTAAGATATAAGATATAATAAAATATAATATATAGGCTATAAAATAATATATAATATATTATATAACATTCATACAATCTATCATAGTATATATCTGTATGAATAAGAAATATGACAAAACGTTACTATATTAATGTAATTAAAAAAGATAAAAACTACGGATTAAAAACATATTCCCATTTTGCTAACGCTGAGATTATTAGATTCTAAGCCCAAGCCAAGTCGGTTTTAATAAACAAAGCAAATGAGTTCATTAACTGGCGTTGCTGTAAGCAACAGACGCTTCCCCGTGCCGTTAACAAAAGAGACTGATTAAATTATTCTCCAAGGTTTTGTATAATTATAAACCGTGGTCGTAAACTAATTAAAATATCACCACGTACTTTGCATGTATCACATATAATTCGTTGTGTAAAGGATGATGAGCACGAGTTTCCTTAAGGTTGTTCGTTCAAAAAATAAATTTCAGATTTTTATGTATGAATGTGTTTGTTACAATGTACTAAACACGAGAATGAGGTTTAAAAAATTTTAAAAAAATTCAGGGGTATATTACAAGGGGCTAAAGGGGTGATTTTTGGGTGTTTTGTTACCAATAAGCAAAGCAACCCGTTGATATTTTTTAAAATAAAAATAAATTTTTTGCTTTCTGATTGCTTCCTTTATGCGTTAAAATAAAAATAATCAAAATCTGAAAAACAATTTTTAATTTTTTTTGTTTTACACCTTATTTTAAAATTAAGATTTAAACAATAAAAAACGAGTTTTGTTTTAATAGATGTGGGTTTTATCTGATATTGTATAGGCGTTTTTAAATCTTTTCTATGTATAACAGTTCTGCTTCCTTATTGGTAAAAGTAGCACCATGTAGGGTCGGCACGCTTCACTGCAAGTGTAGTGGTGATCACCTACAGTGCCCGCACGCGTCGAGGGGCGAGGTGCGTCGCCGCTCAAGGTCATACCGTACTCCGTGCGCTTTCTGTGTTTCTCTCTCTCTTTCTGTCTCTCTCCTCTGCACTCCCACCACTTCTTCAGTTTCGCGCGTAAAATTCCGGCAAAACGGATTCTGCGGCCCTGCGGCAAATTGACAGATTCACCTGTTTTAGCGAATTTCCCCTCTAGGGAAGAAGCTATTACCGTAGTCGGCATGGTAAGACCTAGGCCCGGGACCATGATAACTTTTCGTTTTGAGGTCCCCAGACCCCAAAAACACCATTCGTTCGAAACTGTATATATATATATATATATATATATATATGTGTGTGTGTCGGTGAGCACGATAACTCTCTTAAAAATAATCCGATTTTGATGGAATTTGGTATAAACGTGTAAAGTAACATTTATGACTTTAAGTTCGAAAACCAGCCAGATCGCTCTATCCGAAAGGGTATTTTGGGGGGGTTTTGTACCCCAAAAATGGGTTTTTAGAATTTTTTACATATAATTTTGGAAAGAGTCAAATTTTAGTTTTTTCCCATTGGATTCAGCTTAAAAAAACACACAATTTGGTATTTTGATCATTCCTCTACGTCAATCAGTTACCGAGATATTGAAAGTGCTAAACACAGTACGTTGTCTAATGTTATTCTTATGGAAAATTATAAAAAAAATTATATCTCGCTTCTTTATGAACGTATACTGACGAAACTTGGTATACGGCTTTATTTGGTTGTGGTCTATTGATATTAGCTCAAAAAAGTACAATAATTGATATTGTACACAGTCGCACCGCGTAGCTCTGTATGTTCGTCATTCAAACTAAACAAGAACTGTGACAGCAATGTATTTATTTATTACAGAGTAGTAATTTCCACTAATTTAAAAATACTTTCTGATTATGAAACTTATTGTGTAGAAAGCTTTCGAATCGGTTGGGGACTAAATAATACGATTTGCATTGTCTTTTCTGAGTTTGTGTTGTATTTCAGTACTCTAAGCACAATAAACATTTTATTTGTAGGACAATGTAAGTATAAAAGAAAATTATATTTAATATTTTAAACTATAGGTCTACCTTATACTATACTAATATATTTATTATACAAGGTCATTTATTCAGTATACAGCAACGAGGTCTATGATATACAGACAAGACATTGTTAGATAACTAGACATTGCTGAAAAGCACTAACTTATTCAGTTTTTGCCGAATTCCCAGTTTTCTACAATTTTGAGCCAATGTTTTTTCCCTTGCGATTTTATGACACATAACTTTAAAAATCATTTTTCCAATTAACCTAATTAATCTAATTTCATGAGTGTCTTCTCCAAACTCAACATTTGAATGGTGAGTAACAAATACTTCACGAACAAATGCTTTGCAACTTGCAAGTTAACATAATCAACCTATCGGTTTGAATAAGAGAATCAGAATTATTTACCCTGTGGTTATAAATTTCACTATTCTAATTACATCTGATGACACCCTTACTAATTTGTGGGCGACGAATGCGTTGTGCGTCCGGTGGGACCGTGGGCGCGACGCGACGTACCTGATAATATTTGCTGCGCTTATTTGCAAGCGATTTGTGGACAAACCAAACATCTGACTGAAAAATGTTTGAAATAAAATATGTATAGCAACTAATGTTCTACAACTTTGCCGCTGGAAGTTTCTTTCTACCCTAAAAATAAAAAAAATTTTACGCTTTACTACTTTTTCTTGTCCCGATTAAAAAAATCGAAGTATTTGTTATTGTATAAATTCCGAACATTTACCAAACTGGAAGATATTTATACTGTTAGTTGCAACATATTACGCAGATTACAAATATATAAAATTTGTCCTATTTAAATAACCCTAGTACTGTGCAGAAGCTTGTAATTGAAAGCGCGTCCAATGCTAAAAATTGCTCGGCGGCCCTCTATACTCCTATGTGATGGGGGAAACGGACCGAAAATTACTCACCTACGGCTACTCGGTGAGCGATTCATATGGTTTATATATCGATGGTTGGCCTTACTGTAAATTGCTGTTTGGGTATAAACTGATGCGGTTATTTTTGGCCGATAAACTACGTTCACTTGTCGATTTCGGTCTAAAAATTACGGCGACCATGGAATGCGGTCAAATTGCCAAGGTCAAAATGTCAAGCATTTTTCGTATCAACGGTTTTTATTTACTTTAAAATTAGATTCAACAAAAAATTAAAACAATTGTAAACAACACAAATCTGATTATACTAGTATTTAACAAATTGTATACCATAAATGTTTATAACAAGTTTAATATAAAATTGAATCATCAGTATTATTTGTTAGAATATTCTTATTTATTCTAATTAATAATATTTGTATATATAAAACGATTAGTCAAAAAACTTTTTACATTTGGAAATTATTTAGATGAGAATCACATAAATAAGTTTGTATAGCAAACTCTTTATTTATTTTTAAAGTAGTTCACACATACCGTTTATCAATCATTATGTTTGGTGTTGGTAATACAATTGGTAACAATGAAAGGGTTTTATAATAATAGCACCAATATTAGTAACCGTTAGTAAAATATTTAAATCAAAGGCGAAAAGCTTGCAATGAGCAAGTCAGCCCAGCCCAGCCCCAGCCGGCCGCCCGGCCAACGCAAGGTAAAAGGTATGCCTCGATGACAAACACGGTGAGAGGGGGAGAGAGAGAGAGAGAGAGAAGGAGCAGAAGGAGCCAGTGCCTCTCTCCCTACCCCCAGCCAACCCACACAAGCACACTCATGCCCGCATCAGCCGAATTGACGTCCTAGCGGTGTGCGCGGCAATAAGCGGAACTACTGCTCCTCGCCGCCAGACTAGCCTGGCGGATGCACATCCTTAATCAATAGACTTAGCGTTCAGGTATAACAATGTATACAGTATGGCAATATTACCATTGTGTTTGTAGCTATCTAGCTTAAATGCTTTGTTTGAAAATGTATTATTTTCAATTAAATTAATCAGTCTTACAGGTATTAATGTAATTTTTCTATATTAATATAATTAAAAAAAGAACAACTACGGAATAAAAACATATTTAGTTTTTGATTTATTTGGACTTTAGCTATCGCTTCTAGTGTTTAAAACTACACTACGTTTCGGGAGGTGAGGAAACTCCTCCCGTTATCAAGTGAACCCTACTTACATCTAAATATCAAGTTCTTACAACTAACTAATCTACATTTTGTTAGTTTACTACATTTTTCTTTTACATTTTAATTTACGCAAACACAAAAATAACAAATTCAAATACAATACACTAACACAACATTTATATTCACGAACAAATGGAAAACTGACAATACATTACCTGTTCTGCATCTTTGCCTCCAAGCTGACGACAAAAACGGGAAACTTCTCTCACACGTCAACTCACTACTGGACTGCGCACTCGACTAGTGGCTAGCGGTAGTGGAGGGGGGAGAGCCGTTACCCCCACCTACTACCAGGGGCACGTGACGACACAGCTGTGGCTACCCACCCGTCTGTGTCGACGGGAACCTGACACGGAAACCAAAATTTGCACCTAACGTGAACCCCTGAACACGTTTTGGGGGGTGGTTCAAAATTAAATATATATATGTGTGTGTGTGTGTGTGTGTGTGTGTGTGTGTGTGTGTGTGTGTGTGTGTGTGTGTGTGTGTGTATGCACTCTAGCGGTCGCATTTGTTGTCCGATTTACTTCAAATTTGGTAGGGACGTTCCTTTCTATAATCAATTGGACAAGTTTGTTGGGCAAAACAATCGGAAAACTCTACACTCCTTTTTTGGGGATTATTCTTTCAAATTTCGGGTTGTGGGCCCAAAAAGGGTCAGAAAAGCCCCGGACGTACAATCAATGCATGTGTTAAGATGGAATTATTAAATCGAAAGTTTTAAGCCCTTTTTCGTCATTCTAGCATAAATATTTACCGAATTATTAAAGAAAATGTATATCGACTAAACACAGTACGTTGTGTTATAGGGTTTTTACATTAGAAAAGCATGTTATTCATTTGTTGGTGTATTTAATTTGTTTCATCCCCAGCAACCTAGCGCCTACTTTTAAGCCTGACTGGACCTTCTAACCTTATAATGTGCAAAATAGTATTCCTAACAATGCAGGTAAATTAAACCAGGAGCATCGGAATAGCAAAAAAATCTGTGTTTTCAGATTTCAATCAAATTGGCATAAATGTATGTTTTTACACTGGGTTTGAGTTTTAAAAGTTTTGCATGTGGAAATTCACTTCCCTCATGTCAACGTGCTGCGTGCGAACTCATTTTTATATATATTTTTGTTTTTTCAAGATATAGTTTTATATTTTATTCTGTATCATAATGTCAAGTGTCAGTGCTGAAGTGCGGTTCAAAAGACTGAAGACTTACAAACGGGAAGTCTTTGTGGGAATTATATACACTCAAATTAATTAGTATAATCGTATATGTATTGTTTTACATGTATATTTTTTGTAATAAAGTCATTTTGATTAGATTTTAATCCACTGAAGTAAAATTAAATAAAAGTATACTTTCTGTTAGGTTAAGGTTGGTTAGGTTAGATTAGGTAGAGGTTAAGTTAGGTTGAAGTTAGGATAGGTAGGCTAAGTAAGGTTAGGTTATAATAATTTAAGTTAGGTAAATTTGGTTAGGTTAAGTTAGGTTAGGTTCCAATTTCAGTCCAACTGAAAATGATGGAAAGTTACTTTGAAAATAGGGCGCAGATGGTAAGCACCAATGGGGTCATTAGTAAGCCTGTCAAAACTGAGTTAGGTGTGGTTCCTAATGTAATATATATCGCATCGGTTAAAAGGAAATGAGACACTGACATTCAATCAAGATAGTAACACCAGACAACCATCCACGGTCAATACAACAATATTGGCATTTCGGAAGGAAAATAATATTTTTAAAATTTATGATTTTGTTGTCCACTTACGTCAAGATGGTTACCTTATACCTATGGGTTTTAGCAAATTTCCCCTATAGGGAAGAAGCTATTACCGTCAATGTTGGCATGATCAGACCTAGGCCTGGGACAGTGATAACTTTTCGTTTTGAGGCCCCCAGATTCCAAAAGCACCATTCGTTCAAATTCACATATATATATATATATATATATATATATATATATATATGTCCGTAGGCACGATAACTTTCGTAAAAATGGTCCGATCTTGATCAAATTTGGTGTAAACGTGTAAGGTAGTGTCTATTTTCATGAGTTCAAAAACCAGACAAATCGCACTATTATAAAGGGGGTTTTGGGGGGATTTTGTAGCCAAAAAATGGGGTTTTGGAGCTTTTTACTTGTAATTTTTTTAAACCCAAATTTTGGTTTACACCATTTAATTCAGCTTAAAAAAAACAAACAATTTAGTATTTTGATCATCGCTCTATGTGAATTTGTTACCGAGATATTGAAAGAGCTAAACACAGTACGTTGTCCAATGTTAATCTTATGGAGAATAAGTACAATTTTATTTCTCATCTTTCTCAACTAATGAAACGTGGTAAGTGGCTTCTTATGGTTGGGATTTACTGATATTTGCATACCAAAACCAATTCGAAAAACGTTGCTGGGTGCGATAACTCTTGTAAAAATGGTCCGATTTCTATGAAATTTGGTACAAACATGTAAAGCAACATTCATGACTTTAAGTTCGAAAACCAGCCAGATCGCTTCTTCCAAAGTGTTTTTTTTGGGGGGGGGGATTGTACCCCAAAAATGGGTATTTTGAGTTTTTTTACGTATAATATTTTAGTAAATCAAATTTTAATTTTCACCATTGAATTCAGCTTTAAAAAACAAACAATTTGTTTTTTATCATTGCTCTTCGTCAATTGGTTACAAAGATATTGAAAGTGCTAAACACAGTACGTTGTCCAATGTTATCCTTATGGAGAATAAGAAAAATGCTATATCTTGCTTATTTATCAACTTATCCTGACGAAACTTGGTATATTGCTTCATACCGTTGTGGTATATTGATATTTGCACGAAAAACGCTTTTTTTGTTGATAGTTCCCGTAGCAGCAAACCTATATACTCAGCCCATATGTTATTCTTATGGAGAATAAGTAAAATGTTGTCTCCCTTAATTATGAACATAAATTAATAAAATTTAGTATGTGGCTTCACCTAGCTGAGTTATAAACAAAGTTCATAAAAACCCATATTTTGTCTACCATGTTTCAGAAAACCTGCATCCTCAGATGCCATGTTATTCTTTTGGAGAATAATAAAAATGTCATAAATAATTTATTTATGAATTTATATTGATGAAACTTGGTATGTGGCTTTAAGTGGTATTAAGATACATATATCCATTGGAAATTCGTTGAGTACACAGGTTTGCTGCTACAGGGGTATTTGTTTTTCCTCCTAAAAATTGTTATGATTACAATCTTACAATAAGCTGGCAAATCTTACCCTCACAAACCCCATTCATACTTAGCCATTTTCCTTCATTTTTTACCGTAATTGTCCTGCGCCTAAGCACCAGCTTTAGTATCAGCTATAGTAGTTCTTTTCTACAAGCTAGAGAATAATTTTATTATTCGTTTGAAAGCAAGTTATTAAATTATCATTCATGGTTCATTTACTTAATAATATTGATTGTTGACTATTACAAATACAAGTACAAATATCTTTATTGCCACAAAAAAAATCCCTTGCATTTGCATTCGTCATTACAAACATTGTTTAATTAATTGAATATATTTTATTACGTGACGATTATCAGAGAGTGTCAAGTCAACTAACCATGAAATCTATCATTGTGAATTCATTCTTCGTCATCGTTTCTACGGTAGCTGTAAATTTTTCATTTTGAATCCAGGAATATAGTGACAGTTTTAACGGAATATTTAAATATAAAACATTACTGAAGGTATAGTATGATTGTAATAAGTTTCTGAAGAATTTTTTATTTAGGGAATTTCATGGGATTCTTTATGTATGATTGAATTAATTTCTGTCTAAATCATCAAATCGTAGTGGAATATCTTCAGGAATACTTTTATCAAAACATTATTACTTTTGAAAGGTTATCGTGGGATGTTATTTCGGGTCATGTAAAACGAATGTAGCGTGACTTTCAAGAACATTCAAGTAAAAACACGACACTGGACTTTACGAAATTATACCAGGAAAGATGAAATCAACAGTGTTATTGTATTGATATAATATTCATTCATTGTCGTGCTTAGGGAATATTTCAGCCCAAGTGTTTATTTAAGTAGGTTGATACATATTTTAAAGAATATTTAAATAAGATAATGTAAAATATTAAGAGCGCCTCTGGTGAATGAATTTTTGGCCAGGGTGGGTTGTGAGCGCTTCGATATGCTAATTAGCGAACCCTCCCGTAGATTTATATCATCCATAACCCACGGAGCTTAGGCCTACAACAAAATCTTCCTTGGAATTGCGTCTTCAGTATAAGTTATGGTGATGATGTTTGAAACAAACTTTATTCAATAGGCTCTGGGGAGGGGGTTACTTGTCAGTTGACGAATATTTCCATTGTTTTCCTAGTTTTACTTATTTCCTTCTTCTCAGTCTCAGAACGATTGAGTTTTCTGCACGGTGAGTCGATGTTCCATGAGGTGGTGTTTATCTGCACCTAATGTCAATATCGATACTATACATCGTTTTAACATATTCGTGTGTGCCTTATATTATCTATACCTGATAAGTTTGTTTTTGATAAGCGCTACAGAGGGACGTTCTGTTTGAGAAAAGAAGGGACTGAACTCATGTTATTATTTTGTCTATTTTCAATTCAATAATTAAGCACTAATCATACATACTGGTAGCTGTGATCAGCTTTTTTCTAAGTTTTTTTTTACTTTTGGATGCAATTTGTATCATAAGGAAATAAAATAAATTATCATTAAGATAATTTAAACGTACAGACAGCTAACGTACCACTAGCTTACTAAAATAGTTCGTGTATATTATTGTAGATATTAATATTTCCACTCCTGTCTAGACTTAATACTTATCCTTACTTCCTTTGTCATTTTATTTTACAAACACATACGAGATAAGTAATGACAATATGCAGAAAAATATATTTAGAGATTGTTTTTTTACCATATCAAACTTGTACCTTTATTTACCCCCCCTCCTCTTTCCAAAGGTGAAATACATAATGGGAAGTCGTTGAAGTAGTGGTCAAGGTAACGGACTCTGGAACCATGGAGTGGCCCTGCCGTGGGTTAGAATCCCAGTCCTGACATGTGAATTTTATCAGAACTGTAGATCTCGTACAGTAACGCCTCACCCCTTGCTTTGCTAGATACGTTCTACGCACAGATCTATAGTCTATGTGGACGGGCAAAGTAAGGCAAAAACAGGTTGCAAAACTCTAAATACAATAACAACAATTTTGTATGGTCGTGATAGTATAAAGTTCCGACACTAGGGGCAACTTAAACAGAGAAGTTATATTATATTATTAATATCACAGAGAAGTGGGGCATTATACAGAGCGCCAGGAGCAATCCAATCCTTTTAAGCGTGGCTGTGGGGAACATGACTGCGTGGCTTTTATTTTAATCACTGAGTGAAAAAGAAGGGGAAACAGTGATTTTCCATTAGAAAATAATAAGCTTTCGATTTGTTTTAAAGATTTTTTCACTGCTTAATGCTTCTTTGTTGGATATTAATTACAGAATGTTTAGCCTATAAATAATGTTAACATATACTGTTATTTTTTTAATTATAATACAACTATTTTTATTATGATACAAGCAATAATGTTCGAGTCGTTTTTGTACATTTTCAAATAAAAATTCACACAGTGTCTTTAAATTATACTACTAATTGAATATTACAACTTATAATTTTATAAAATGAGTCTTTATAATTTTAAGAACCCATTGCATGGTTCTCCTGTTAAAAATGTATATAGATTTATGGAAAAAATAAAAACCCTATGATATAACCTCACATATATAGTTTTTGGAAAGGGAAGGGGCTGTTTAAAGATAGGTGACTCTTTGTTGGGGGTCACAAAACCTCTATGACGATCTCTCCTTTCGTGAAGAGTCTTTTTGCGGGGTTCTCGATTGGGGAAGAGTTAGCCTTTTCACGCTAAAACGCCTTTGGATATTTTGTCCGGCGTTGTCCCACATAGCACTAAAAGGAATCTGTTCGAACGGTCAAAAATATCTGAATATATGAATATCTAAATATCTGTTATGGATGAGAGCTGCAACTTTGAGTACAATTCACAAAGGTTTTAGCGAATTTCCCCTATAGAGAATAAGCTATTACCGTAGTTTGCATGGTAATACCTAGGCTCGGGACCATGATAATTTTTATTTTTAGCGAATTTCCCCTATAGGGAAGAAGCTATTACCGTAGGTGGCATGGTAAGACTTAAGCCCGAGTCCATGATAAATTTCGTTTTGAGGTCCCCAGATGCCAAAAACACTATTCGTTCAAATATATATATATATATATGTGTGTGTGTGTGTGTGTGTGTGTGTGTGTGTGTGTGTGTGTGTGTGTGTGTGTGTGTGTGTGTGTGTGTGTGTGTGTGTGTGTGTGTGTGTGTGTGTGTGTGTGTGTGTGTGTGTGTGTGTGTGTGTGTGTGTGTGTGTGTGTGTGTGTGTGTGTGTGTGTGTGTGTGTGTGTGTGTGTGTGTGTGTGTGTGTGTCCGTTACCGCGATAACTTTTGAAAGAAACACCCGATTTTGATGAAATTTGGCACAAATGTGGAGAGTAGCATTTATGACTTTAAGTTCGAAAACCAGATCGATCGCACTATGGGAAGGGGGTTTTATGGGGGTTTACAATTTTCCAAAAATCGGTTTTTTGCAAATTTGACCCCAAAATGTTAAAAACACTCAATTTTGGTTGTAGCCATTTCATAGAGCTTAAAAAAATAAATAATTTATTATTTTTAATCATTAACCTAGGTTAAGTGGTTGCGGAGAAAATCCAAAAAAACGTGTCCCATGTTAATCTTATGGGAAAAAGGTTTTTAGATTTTTCTCAGATATTTTTACTAAAAACTTCACATTTCTGTTTATTAATGTGTTTAGCTCAACAAAACAAACATTTTGGTGTTATAATCGTTGTTCTACGTCCAACCGTTGCAGAGATATTCAAAGTGCTATACACAGTACGTTGTCCAATGTTATCCTTGTGGAGAATAAATAAAATTCTATATCTCGATTATTTATGAATGTATATTGATGAAACTAGGTATGTGGCTTCAACTAGTTGTGGTATATTGATATTAGCACAAAAAACAAGTTTTTTGTTGATAGTCCCCGTATCAGCAAACCTGCATACTCGGCCCTCATGTTATTCATATGGAGAATAAGTAAAGTTGTATATCTCCCTTAATTATGAACCTACATTAAGAGAACTTGGTATTGACCAACCTGGTTCAGTTGTATTGATAATTGCAAAAAACACACATTACTTATATTCCTCGTTGCAGCAAACCTGCGTCCTCAACCCTAATGTTATTCTTATGGAGAATAAATAAAATGCTATATATCACTTATTTATGGATGTATTTTTGTGAAACTTGGTAAATAGCTCTATGTAGTAGTGAGTCACATATATATGCATTGTAAATTCGCTGAGTACGCAGGTTTGCTGCGACGGGGGTATTTGCTATGATAACCAAACAGTTTTGTAAATATTGCATTAATTTCTGACAAACTGCTTTCTCCAGTATTTTGGAAACTGTTGGAAGGAGTGAGATTGGGTGATATTTCTGGGGTAGAGATTTACTGTCCTTCTTGTAAAGTGGTTTGACTGTTGCCAATTTTCCTCCGTCTGGAAAACCACCCTGGGAGAGAGACGTTGACAAGGTGCAACAGGGGGTTTTCTATCTCCTGAGAGCAAGACTTAAGTATTCTGTTGGAAATCCCATCATGACCAGTTGAATTTTTATTTTTCATTGAAAAAACAATCTGTCGAAGCTGTTTTAAAGTAAGGGGCTCAAAAATTGTTAGTTCAAAAACTGACTCTATTTATATTTCATGAGTTTTGGACAAGTTAGTATTAAAGCTGAGCAGGTAGTTATTAAAAATGTTGCTAACTTCACTACGGTCTTGTTTAATAATGCCATCAATATTTAGGCTAATGTTGGGTGTCTTCAAAGTTTTTTTTCTGAAGTTCCATGAAGTTTTACTGGGATTGTTGGAGACCTTCATTTCATCAAAAATTGGAAAATTGCTAAACTGTTTTATAAGTTAATGAGCAAGTAATTTAAACATTGATTTATTGTTGGAAATATAAAATGGATTAGCCTGTTGAGATTACATGGATAACATGGAAACTAACGATGGGCATTTCTTCATTCTTATCAAAGGTCCTTTTAACACTATACAACATGAGGCCTATACAACTATAAAACTTAGTTTTAGCCTTACATAAAATAAGGGTTAAAATTCCTTATTTAATGTGTTTCAACAGAATATAAAATCTGAATATTTGCAAGCAAAACTTAGATTAAATATTAAATCGGTACAGTGGGCAATGAAAAAAAGGTTCAGTACGGGCGTACCAGAAGAAATTCAGAATGACCACTATTCCTGTGGGGACACCCAAATGTCCCACATTAGTAGTTCAGACGTTAAAATACTGGGATAATTGATGTATTACGAGTAAAGCTAACAATTGCTGTATGTTGAATACAAGACCATTATTTTACTACATTTTTCGGGACATAAGCCCATCATCATCGTCAACAAATACCTTAATCATAATCACTTTAAAGTCCCTGTACTATAAGTTTGGTAAGTATAGCCTATACCTTGGTAGGCCTACAATACCAAAAACTGAAATGCGTGTAATGGAAAGACTATGGAAAGATTGTTTTTAGCGAATTTCCCATATAGGGAAGAAGCTATTACCGTAGGTCTCATGGTAAGACTTAAGTCCGAGACCATGATAACTTTTGGTTTTGAGGTTCCCAGATGCCAAAAACACTATTCGTTCAAATTTATATATATATGTATATATATATGCATATATATGTATACATATATATATATATATATGTGTGTGTGTGTGTGTGTGTGTGTCCGTTAACACGATAACTTGAGTAAAAAAACGTCCGACTTTGATGAAATTTGGCTCAAATGTGTAAAATGACATTCATGACGTTAATTTCGAAAACCAGAAAAATCGGATCATGGAAAGGGGGGTTTATGGGGGTTTTAAATTTTCCAAAAATCAGTTTTTTGCATTTTTCACCCTAAAATAAAAAAAACCATAATTTTGGTTTCGACCGTGTTATAGAGCTTAAAAAACAAATAATATAGTATTTTGAATTATTAACCTAGGTTAAGTGGTTGCGGAGAAAATCCAAAAAAACTACTCATAAAATCTCCCATGTTAATCTTATGGGAAAAAGGGTTTTGGCTTTTCCTCTTCTTATTTTAATGTAAACTTCACATTTGCTTTTACCAATCAGTTCAGTTCCACAAAAAAATCATTTTGGTTTTTAAATTGTGATTCTACGCCCAACCGTTGCAGAGATATTCAAAGTGCTAAACACAGTACGTTGTCCAATGTTATCCTTATGGAGAATAAATAAAATTTGATATCTCGATTATTTATGAATGTATATTGATGAAACTTGGTATGTGGCTTCACGTAATACTGGTATATTGATATTTGCACAAAAAATTGATTTTTTGTTGATTATTCCCGTAGCAGCAAACCTGCGTACTCAGCCCCCATGTTATTCTTAAGGAGTATAAGTAAAATGTAATGACTCCCATAATAATGATCATAACTTAATAAAACTTGGTATGTAGCTTCACTTGGTTGAGTTATATTGATAATTATATAAAAACCCATTTTTTTCCTTGTTGCAGCAAGCCTGCTTTCTCAGCCCCCGTGTTATTCTTATGGAGAATAATTAGAATGTTATATAGTGCTTAGTTATGATTGAATATTGATGAAACTTGGTATGTGGCTTGGCCTAGTTAAATTCTATTTATATTTGCATAAAAACCAATTGTTTGTGTTCCTTGTTTCAGCAAACCTACGTACTCATTACCAATGTTATTCTTATGGAGAATAATCGCTTATATATGAATATATTTTTATGAAACTTGGTATGCGGCTTTATGTGGTATTAAGACATATAATATGCATTGGAAATTCGCTGAGTACGCAGGTTTGCTGCGACGAGGGTATTAAGGTTCCCAGATGCCAAAAACACCATTCGTTCAAAACTGTATATATATGTGTCCATATATACGATAACTCTCGTAAAAATGGTCCGATTTTGATGAAATTTGGTACAAACGTTTATGACTTCTAAGACCGAAATCCAGTCATTTCGCCATATCCAAAGGGGGATTTTTGGGGGGTTTTGTACCCCAAAAATGGGTTTTCGAGTTTTTTACCCATAATATTTCAGTAAATACAAATTTTACTTTTCACCATTGAATCTGAAAAGTACGAGCAATTTGGTGTTTTTATCATTTCTCTACGTCAATTGATTACGGAGATATTGAAAGTGCTAAACACAGTACGTTGTCCAATGTTATTCTTATGGAGAATAAGACAAATTGTATTGTATTTTTAAAACTCATAATAGCGATGGATTTGAATTTATTTTTTCAGTCGAGTGCGCGTGATGGACGTGAGATTCAAGTTTCCCGTGTTTGCCGTCAGCTTGGAGGCCACGATGCAGAACAGGTAATGTATTGTCAGTTTTCCATTTGTTCGTATATATAAGTGTTGTGTTAGTGTATTGTATTCGATTTTTTGTATATATATTTGTTATCTTTGTGTTAGTGTGAATTAAAATGTAAAAGAAAAATATTTAAAAATCCAAAAAAATGTAGGTTAGTTAGGTGTAAGAATTTGATATGTAGATATAAGTAGGGTTCACTTGATAACGGGAGGAGTTTCCTTACCTCCCGAAACGTAGTGTAGTTTTAAACACTAGAAGCGATAGGTAAAGTCCAAAAAATAAAAACAAATTGTATATCTCGATTATTTATCAACTTATCCTGAAAAAACTTGGTATATTGCTTTATATAGTTGTGGTCTATTGACATTTGCACAAAAATATTTTTTCTCCCGATAGTTCCTGTAGCAGCAAACCTCCGTACTCAGCCCCCATGTTATTCTTAAGTAGAATAAGACAAATGTTATCTCCCTTAATTATAAACATAAATTAATACAACTTGGTATGTGGCTTTACCTAGTTGACTTATATTGATATTTATATTAAAACCCATTATTTGTGTTCCTTGTTTCAACAAACCTGCATACTCAGCCGCCATGTTATCTTATGGATAAAAATTAAAAATGTGATAAATAGTTTATTTATGAATGTAAATTGATGAAACTTGGTATGTGGCTTTATATGTCATTAAGATACATGTATATACATTGGAAATACTCTGAGTACACAGGTTTGCTGCTACGGGGGTATTTATTGATGTATTCTTTGTTAATCATTTTTTTTAAGAATGTGTTATTATGTACATGCTTAACTGTAAAATAGGACGATAGTTATTCTGAGTAGCTAATTAAAAATCACTAGGGGAAATAAAAACAGTTGTTTTCATTCAATAGATATAAATCGATGAAAACCAGAAGACTAGACCTAAACAAAAGTGTCCTAGATTTTGTCAAACATTTAAAAGTGTGACATGCACCAGTGTATGTACGGCTATACATGGTCATTACTTTAAATACTCGCAAGTATTACACCAGGAAAAGGAATTGCTACATATTTATGAATATCAGAAAAACGTTGGAATGTAATTAATCCTTTTATCGTAATGCAGTCTCACACGATGGAAATATAACCTATATCTTAATTTATGTTTTTTGGGCTTCTCTCATCCTAATCCTGGGGGCCTTGTGAGATAAAAAAAATAGAAGACGATATATACACGAAAACACGAATAGCGCCCCATAATTTCATCCTACGTTTGGAGTGGTTCTGTGTTCAGCCAGAGTGCCTGAAGCGCGTAAAAAAATCCTAGTCGTCTCCCTGACAAAGCGGGAAGTTTTTCTGGTCCCGTGAAACGTAGGAAAAAACTGGGGGTGCTATTCGTCTCCGTAAGTGTATGTTCGTTTCGTGTCTTCTATGTTTTTTCATCAATATTTGACAAGGCACCCAGGATTAAACTAAGATGAGAGAAGCCCAATGAAAATAAATCATAATTTCACCTCCCCAAAAAGCCATGCCATTCAAACATTTAAAAACCCTCTGTCTTGTCACTGGTCTGATATTTTAATTATTGTTTTGTTACTAACTACGATATTGATGTTTCGGATAGTTATATTTTATTTGTAATTTAAATTATTAACTGTGATTTATACTGTTTCATTTTCGATAAAAGTAAACACGGCATGGATTTGGAATTTTCCCTGAAAACTGCTGCTCTGTTTATATACTGGCGGAGGTTCATTTAAAATAAGATAAACAAGTATAATTTACAACTGACCTTATTTTATTGACTTTTTAAATTCCATATACCCCTGTTCAAAGATCTAAAGGTTTGTACAATAGTCAATCTTTACATTTTTCTTATTATTTTGCATACACAATCTAACATAAATCATTATACATCCAGGTAAAATATACATAGTCATATCACTAGAAACAGGCAAAAATTAGGTGTCCCACATCATCGACTTACTTTGACAGAAAACTCTCTTGACATTAACTCAATTAAATTGTTTAACCAATAATTCTCTTATTCAGCAAAATATATCACATTTAAAAAATTTAAGAACTCTGTAAATAATTGGCTTATAGAGGATCCGTTTAAAACAACTGATGAGTTTTTAAATTTACCTATCAATAGTTTAAATGTAATTTTTGATAATCAAAATTAATGTTACATTTCTATTATCTGTCTATAAGCTGATCCTCAACTTGTAAGTATGTAAGCTAGTTTAAGACCGATGCCTAAATTGTATTGCATTTTTGATGACGTTGCCTTTTTCACATTGTGATCAATGGTAATAAAGTTTCTTATTTCTTATAAATTACGTTATTTCAACAGGACCTACATTGAAAATAAGAATTAGATTCCTGACCATCCGGGGTTAATTTTTAATATCTAAACTAAATGCAATTTATATTTGTTCAGGTAACCCTCCTTCCAAAAAGTTGTATCCAGAATTTATATATATATATATAATCAATTATCAACTGAATGATTTACTTTACCAGTATACTATAACTTTATCGGTTGGGCAACTAGTATTTCCTGAGGATATGTGCACTGAGGCTTGTCTGCGGTGCGCTTCCGTTTACACGACCTAGCAACTTAAAACGTAATGCCCTTAAATACAAATACTAAAGTCTAACTCACTATTGGATTTTAGTTACGTTATACGTTTTAGTTTGAAACAAACAATCTTTAATTTTCAATATTTAAGTAAAATTTGTTTGGTAGATTAACTAAGATGATATAGGCTTGAATCAAATGACGTAATTCAAATATTTCAACATTAAAATGATTAAGGATAAGACTAATTGGAAGAGTTCGAATTTTAACTGCATGAGACGTTTTACTAAACAAATTCATCAAGTATTTAGTCCCATCTATTCCAGAGCCATTTCGATCCAGTTAACTGCATATTGGGTTAAACCTTAAACACATACGGTATATGGTGAACACTTTGCTAGAGCGAAATCAACAATACCCTGCTTGCAATCGTATTACTCGAGATTTACCATGGTTGAATCAGTAATGAAGTGTTTATTTGGTGAAAACAGATCCTCACGGCATTATAAATATGGTAACTAACCACCAAAGCATAACTATTTGCCCACTTTATAATCATCATTTATTTTGTGGCCTAGTTGACATCATGTTAGCTTGATAAATGAACATTACTTGTTACTCAATGGTGTTTTTTTACTGGACCAAATTAAAAGGCCATGAGGAAAGGGGTGGACAGAATGAATGTTGTAAGATTTTAAAAGTAAAGTTATAATATTGCGTTGTATACCTGAAAACATTCGATCATTTCATTGATCAACTCGATACTACTAAAGGCTGTTAAATAAATGACCAGGACTAATGTGATTTTAATACTTATTTTGTCCTTATTGTAGATGACTTGGTTAAACTTAATTTATTTTAACAGTGTATAGTAAAACTGCATATTCCAGGGGATTTCATCAGAGTAAAATAATTGCCGTTTTATAATAACATTAAATTTTTGATTCTTTGTATTTATTTTAATTGGCATTACAGTTTCCAAAACCATAGCGTTTATATTGATATTTAAAGGTCTAGTTTACATTTTAAGCATTACACAATGAAAAATGTATCAAACAATTATTATTTCACAGGGCTTAACATTATTAACAGAGTAAAAATCTTTTCTTCACATCCATAAATTTGGTAAAATATTAAAAACATTGTAGGATTCTTGTAACTTTATTTGTTCTAGGAGTTTGTTCAATAATTTACTCCCGATGTTTTATGGAAGCGATGCCGCTAGCTACAATCTGTGTGGTCTGCCTTTGTTGGTGCCGTTGTCTCGAGTTACATGGAAACTCCTCTGCATCGGATTTAAAGGCAGTGAACTTAGGTATTCCATGTATTCCATGCATAATGAGAACATGAAGATAAACTCTTCAATGATTAAAACTCGTTTTGCAAAAAGTTAGTCTATTTACTGTAGTCATTATGGGGATTTTTTTTATGGTCGGAAAATTCCCAAAAGTATGGGAACTCTAGAGCACAATGTTCAAGTCTCGGTAAGGAAGGTGTAGATCAACCTCATTAACAAATTAATCATTTTAAAATCTACTGAAAAAAAACATTTTGACTAACATTTAAAACAGAACGTGATAATGTAGTTCATCAACAACTATTTTTCATAAAATCAAAAACGGATTTTAACATTCGGAGACAAATGGAAAATATT
Organism: Allygus modestus; assembly: GCA_963675035.1. Classification (NCBI taxonomy): domain Eukaryota; kingdom Metazoa; phylum Arthropoda; class Insecta; order Hemiptera; family Cicadellidae; genus Allygus; species Allygus modestus. The sequence continues at coordinate 119,043,434 of OY776113.1, forward strand.
AGTATATTTATATTATTTTACTCATTTAAAGGAGATCAAATGCAGTGCCAACACATTCACGGCATTTTACACAAGTAGCCTTAAAGAATTTTTGTTTTTAATTTCGTCTTGGGACCTGAGTGCGTATAAAAATGAAATTGAATATCGAACACTATATGAGATGAGAGAGATATATTCAGTCGATTGGTGCTGGGGAGACATTTCTGGCATCCAGTCACCGTCGTTACATGCAATAACAAGTAACGATATCACTACACGAACCCCGGAGTTTGGGGTTTGTTATTTCCAGTCACCGACGTCACATGAAATTCGATAGAAGTAACGATATTACCACAGGTGTTTGTTGTATCCAGTCGTTACATGCAATAACAAGTAACGATATCACTACAAGGCCCAGAATTTGGTGTTTGTCACTTTAATAGTCCTTCAAAGCTAATATAAAAAAATAAAATCTTAATGTGAATACATATCACAAAACATTTCTCGCAACTTTTTCAATCAGTAATATTAAACATTTATGTTACCCCTTCAGGGCCAACAATAATCTTTAAAAATTGATTTAAACTAGGAAGCTTAACCCATGTATCACAAGCCATTGGGATACAACATGTTATACGTAAATAGACTGCAAATCGATTTAAACCCAAGAGTTCACAATATACAGATGCATTATCTCTAAACTTTTCTTATGGTACTTTTACAAATAAATCAATAAAATAATTAGTCATAAAGTATATTAGTAAAAGTTCCCAGAACACAGAACATATTATATAATACTTTTCTAATGAAGTCTAAATAAGCATCCTGCATTCCCCATTTCTCATAGACCGCGTTGACCTGCCATCAGGTCGTTCTGGGTTCGAATTTTGGTCATGATTAATAAACCGTATTACTGTATAAAAAAGTCAATATCAAAAATGTGTTATGAAAAATAAAACTTTGAAATAACTGACTAGTAATGATTTACAATTCGCTTTAGCGAATTGTTTTCCTTGTAATATATGTAAAATACCCCCATTGCAGCAAACCTGCATACTCAGTGAAATTCAAATGGTACCTCACAACGTGATGAAGCCACTTACCATGTTTCATCAAATAATACTCATAAATAAGCGAGATATGACATTTTATTTATTCTTTATAAGAAAAACATTAGGACTGAGAATGCAGGTTTGCTGCATCAGAGACTACAAAAATCGGGGTTTTATGGAAATACCAATGGATCACCTCCAGATGAAGCAACATACCAAGTTTTATCATTATATATTCATAAACAAGTGAGATATCACATGTTTCTTATTCTCCATAAGAATAACATATGCCTGATGAGTACGCAGGTTTGCTGCTATGGGGACCACAAAAAATGAGATTTTTATATGCAAATATCAGTAAACCCCAACCATATGACACATACCAAGTTTCATTAATATGTGTTCATTAATAAGCGAGATATAAAATTATAGTTATTCTCATTAAGAATAACATTGGACAACGTACTGGTTTAGCACTTTCAATATCTCGGTAACCAATTGACGTAGAGCGATGATCAAAATACCGAATTGTTTGTTTTTTAAGCTGAATTCAATGGTGCAAACTCAAATCTGGGTTTAAAAATAATTATAAATAACAAGTTCAAAAACCCCTTTTTTTGGTACAAAACCTCCCCAAAAGCCCGCTTAAAATAGTGCGACCTGACTGGTTTTCGAACTCATAAAAATAGATGCTGCTTTACACTTTTATACCAAATTTCATCAATATCGGAGCATTCACACACACACACACCACACACACACACACACACACACACACACACACACACACACACACACACACACACACACACACACACACACACACACACACACACACACACACACACACACACACACACACACACACACACACACACACACACACACACACACACACACACACACACACACACACACACACACACACACACACACACACACACACACACATATATACATTTACGACCGGTACCCCGGGCAGACCTCATGAACTTTACTTGGTATGCCGGTCAGTGCAAGTTAAGCCGGTCAGCAACGAAGGAAATCGGTGAGACCGGCTAACCGCTGATATTTTATACATTATTCCACCCGAATGTGCTGCTACCTTCCAGATGTTCTTGTTATTACTCTCCTCACTAAACTGAACTGAACTCTCTCTAATAACCTCGAAAGTTGAAGCTACATGACGATTAGATTAGACCAGCCTGGAAAGCGTACAATCAAGAAAGAACCAGATAATAAGAACCAGAACCGGGTAGTGAAGGGCGAAACGGCTCTTTGCCGTGATCCGGTTCTTTCAGACCAGTTCAGCTCAATGATCTGGGTTATGAACTGGGTAATTTTGTTAATTCAGATCACGTGCGGTTCACACTGGTGTTCTTGTATTTCAAATGTCACAGGAGCTCGTTTTTTCAATTATTTTTATTGGTGCTCGTATATTCAGCATTTGATTGGTATATTGGTAGTCGTTCAGCATTTTAAATGACAAGATTTAATTTTCAAGCGAGGTATTAATGTTAGCTTATTGAAAATTAATCGTTTCTTAACTCAGCCTAATCTATTGAAAAAAAGAGTTAGGAAGCGACGCCTAACTAACTCATTTGGCGGCATTTCCCAACTTCGTCTGTTTTTTTTTTTTTTATTATTTGAGGTTAGTGTTGTGGCAGGTGAATTTAGTTATTTTAATTGGTTGTGCCTGTGAGTTTCGATCAAAAACACAAAAGTTGCGGTGATCTAAAACAGCACCATTCATATTTTTCGTCTAGCTACTACGCTATAAAAACATTCCAATCAGTCTCAGATTAATGAAACAGCTCAGCTAAAGTCGTTCAAACAGCTCATATGACCCACAAGATCTGTTAAAAATACTCGGGTCAGTTTACAGATCAATGAACCGGCTCATTTCAGAAATGGGTCACGGTTCATTCAGATCAGTCCGTGATCCGGATCAGTAATCCGGTTCGTTCATGAGCTGCCCATCACTAAAGAACAAGAACCTGGTAAATTCGGGATTTACAGTATTTGTATTACAGTAATACAGTTCATACTTTCTCACGTTCCGACGTTCGCAGTATTATGCTTCATGAAACGACATATGTAACCTGCTCTGGTAAGTAAATTTGTGAAATATAAATACATATTTGTAGTAAAGTAAATATATTTTATATCAAGGCTCATGTTATACTTGTTTAACATTCTTCGATAATACTTAATTTTCTCAGAGAAAAAGTAAACAGATTTTCTTTGTCACACACTGTGCAACTCTTAACACCTAATTCTGGATATGAAAGAAATTAATGTTCCTTATTGCTAGATACAACCCAACAGTTTTTATTTTTATACTTACCATAAAGTTAGTAATTAGGTGTAACGAGTATTTAAAGAATAACTTAGGCCTACCGGTACCACAAACAACACTGTCCACATGTCTAGTCTAACAAATAAGACATCCAAATAACTAATACCCCCGTCGCAGCAAACCTGCGTACTTAGTGAATTTCCAATGCATATTATATGTCTTAATACCACATAAAGCCGCATACCAAGTTTCATAAAAATATATTCATATATAAGCGATTATTCTCCATAAGAATAACATTGGTAATGAGTACGTAGGTTTGCTGAAACAAGGAACACAAACAATTGGTTTTTATGCAAATATAAATAGAATTTAACTAGGCCAAGCCACATACCAAGTTTCATCAATATTCAATCATAACTAAGCACTATATAACATTCTAATTATTCTCCATAAGAATAACACGGGGGCTGAGAAAGCAGGCATGCTGCAACAAGGAAAAATATGGGTTTTTATATAATTATCAATATAACTCAACCAAGTGAAGCTACATACCAAGTTTTATTAAGTTATGATCATTATTATGGGAGTCATTACATTTTACTTATACTCCTTAAGAATAACATGGGGGCTGAGTACGTAGGTTTGCTGCTACGGGAATAATCAACAAAAAATCAATTTTTTGTGCAAATATCAATATACCAGTATTACGTGAAGCCACATACCAAGTTTCATCAATATACATTCATAAATAATCGAGATATCAAATTTTATTTATTCTCCATAAGGATAACATTGGACAACGTACTGTGTTTAGCACTTTGAATATCTCTGCAACGGTTGGGCGTAGAATCACAATTTAAAAACCAAAATGATTTTTTTGTGGAACTGAACTGATTGGTAAAAGCAAATGTCAAGTTTACATTAAAATAAGCAGAGGAAAAGCCAAAAACCGTTTTCCCATAAGATTAACATGGGAGATTTTATGAGTAGGTTTTTGTTGGATTTTCTCCACAACCACTTAACCTAGGTTAATAATTCAAAATACTATATTATTTGTTTTTTTAAGCTCTATAACATGGTCAAAACCAAAATTATGTTTTTTTTTTATTTTAGGGTGAAAAATGCAAAAAACTGATTTTTGGAAAATTTAAAACCCCCATAAACCCCCTTCCCATGATCCGATTTTTCTGGTTTTCGAACTTCATGAGTCATGAATGTCATTTTACACATTTTAGCCGAATTTCGTCAATATCGGACGTTTTTTACTCAAGTTATCGTGTTAACGGACACACACACATATATATATATATATATATATATATAAATTTGAACGAATAGTGTTTTTGGCATCTGGGGACCTCAAAACAAAAAGTTATCATGGTCTCGGACTTAAGTCTTACCATGACACCTACGGTAATAGCTTCTTCCCTATATGGGAAATTCGCTAAAAACAATCTTTCCATAGTCTTTCCATTACACGCATTTCAGTTTTTGGTATTGTAGGCCTACCAAGGTATAGGCTATACTTACCAAACTTATAGAACAGGGACTTGAAAGTGATTATGGTTAAGGTATTTGTTGACGATGATGATGGGCTTATGTCCCGAAACATGTAGTAAAATAATGGTCTTGTATTCAACATACAGCAATTGTTAGCTTTACTCGTAATACATCAATTATCCCAGTATTTTTATGTCTGAACTACTAATGTGGGACATTTGGGTGTCCCCACAGGAATAGTGGTCATTCTGAATTTCTTCTGGTACGCCCGTACTGAACCTTTTTTCATTGCCCACTGTACCTATTTAATATTTAAACTAAGCTATGCTTGAAAATATTCAGATTTTATATTCTGTTGAAACACATTAAATAAGGAATTTTAACCCTTATTTTATGTAAGGCTAAAACTAAGTTTTATAGTTGTATAGGCCTCATGTTGTATAGTGTTAAAAGGACCTTTGATAAGATTGAAGAAATGCCCATCGTTAGTTTCCTTGTTATCCATGTAATCTCAACAGGCTAATCCATTTTATATTTCCAACAATAAATCAATGTTTAAATTACTTGCTCATTAAATTATGAAACAGTTTAGCAATTTTCCAATTTTTGAGGAAATCAAGGTCTCCGACAATCCCAGTAAAACTTCATGGAACTTCATCAATAACTTCAGAAAAAAAACTTTGAAGACACCCAACATTAGCCTAAATATTGATGGCATTATTAAACAAGACCGTAGTGAAGTTAGGAACATTTTTAATAACTACCTTCTCAGCTTTAATACTAACTTGTCCAAAAATTATGAAATAGAAATAGAGTCAGTTTTTCAACTAACAATTTTTGAGCCCCTTACTTTAAAACAGCTTCGACAGATTGTTTGTTCGATGAAAAATAAAAATTCAACTGGTCATGATGGGATTTCCAACAGAATACTCTTGCTCTCAGTCTCAGTCTTGCTCTCAGGAGATAGAAAACCCCCTGTTGCACCTTGTCAACGTCTCTCTCCCAGGGTGGTTTTCCAGACGGAGGAAAATTGGCAACAGTCAAACCACTTTACAAGAAGGACAGTAAATCTCTACCCCAGAAATATCGCCCAATCTCACTCTTTCCAACAGTTTCCAAAATACTGGAGAAAGCAGTTTGTCAGAAATTAATGCAATATTTACAAAACTGTTTGGTTATCAAAGCAAATACCCCCGTCGCAGCAAACCTGCGTACTCAGCGAATTTCCAATGCATATATATGCTCACTACTACATAGAGCTATTTATCAAGTTTCACAAAAATACATCCATAAATAAGTGATATATAGCATTTTATTTATTCTCCATAAGAATAACAATAGGTGAGGACGCAGGTTTGCTGTAACGAGGAAGATAAGTACAGTAGTGGGATTTTGCGGCTTTTGGCTCACTTGATTTATGGCTTCCGGTCACGTGACCGGGAGCGCTGCGTCATGAAAGACGTCATCTGAGGCTGAGCCAGTGACGTAGGCGGTTTTGTGACGTAATGAGGGAAAGTTCAAGGTCACGGGGAGGGTGTTTTAAAAAAGTACTACCTCGCACGCGTAAAATTCGATTGTGATTCGATAGTTAATCGATAAAAAATATCGAATGAAAACAATCGAATGGAACAATCGAATGATACGAGTGCGAGGTAGTACTATTACAAAAATAACTTTATTTTATTAACAATGTTTGTTCTTAATTACAATACGAAGCTTCCGCCGATGTTGGTTAAAATCGAAGTTGATGATGCCGACGAGTCGCTATCATCGTGTTTTTTCCTGATGAAAGAAGGTAGATACTTCGATCCCTGCGCAGAGTCCATGTTGTTTTTTGTTGCGTAAAGTTCCAAAGATAAATCGTAACCGGACGCAATGAGAAGTCTTAACTCTTCATTAAAAACCTCGAGGTCTTGGAAAGTCGCCAGATGAATAGAGTCATAATGAATACACCTAATTTTGATGGACATTTCAACAGAGAGCTCGATGTACACTGGTCAAGAGCTGGAGGTGTACTGACTATTCGCTAGCTAGCGTTTTGGTATCAAACAAAATGGTGGGGGTAAAAGTGTGGTAGGGCGGAGCAGATGGCGGACGGCAGATGGCAGGCGGCAGGTGGCAGCTGGTGCGAGGCAGATGGTTGCTACTACATTCGCCGCCACAGTAACGCAATCCGTCGGCGTAGTTCTTGTATTTTATCTTGTCGGTTCATTTGATACGTTTTACATCTACATATGCAATAGCTGAAACACCTGCACTTACGACAAGCTTTCCCGTCAACTTGATCGTCTGGTATTTTAAAACATTGTAACTCGCAACAATATGTATTCAAATTGTTATCGAATGATAAATTGTTCATCGGTGGCACCGACATGTTAGCTGCAGCGTGTGCTAGACAAGACTGAGACTAACTTCACTGCTCCCCTCTCTTTTATACCTCTTCATAAGTTAACCCTGAATGAAAGTTCAAGGTCATCCGTTTGAATTTAAAAAAAGCAACACAGCAGTATATAAAATAATATACTACTGTGTTGCTGTTTTCTTTTTTTTCTATTTTTTTATTTTTTTATTTTCTTTATTAAATAAACATCTTACAATACAATAAGCTTAAGTCTAACATTGATGACTAGAAATACAAACAGAGAAATACAAACAGAGACATTATGTACAAGGATGCGTGATGTGCAGAGTGAGTTCCGTCGAGTTGTTGCCGCTTACACCGTGTGATACCAAATACAACGTCCCCGGTTGAATATCTCGCAAATCTTCATTTTGTAGCAGTTGAACAAATCGTTTTGGAAGAAATACTTGAAACTTCGGCTCATCTCCTGGAGTGAAAGGTCCTTCGCTCAATGAAACTAGAATAGCATCTCCATGTGTGGTTTCCACTTTCTTGATGTTATGAATAATGTAGTGTTTTTGTTCTTTTAGTTCTGAACACTTTTTAGTTAGCAGAAGGTCGGATTTTGAATGAGTGTTGAATTGATCAACCAGTGTTTGTAGAAACTGCTGTGATGCCATCTTCGTCAGTGGTGGTTGGTGTCTTCTGTGATGTTGTCTCTTTGGAGTCTCGAATAATACTCGTGCTGGAGCGGTGCTGTCTCCTTGTATTTATAGGCCCCGCTACCCCCACCACATTTCTGTTCTCCGCTACCCCCACCACATTCCTGCGTTTGTTTCAAGTAAGCAGCCAAACGATATGCGTTGTGCAATGCACAGTTTGTTTGGCCGTGTTTAAGATCTTTTGCAGCGACACAAATATTACCAAGATTAACGTTAAAGTCCTTACTGATAGTTATGTCGAAAACATCACCGTGCGTGTACTTTTGTATCCAGTTATTTTTTTCTAATCCTTTTGTGTATATATGCGAATATTGTTTGCAAAAGTTAAACATAATACTGTGCAGATTACTGTAGCTTATAAAACCTTCATACCAGTGTATGTGATGAAAGTAGTTTGTTATCCATTTGTTTGTACTTTTGGCTTTGGCGTTAAGTTTGTTAAAAGAAAAAGGAGCTTCAAACGTGAATGGGTAGGCTACAAATGTAAGCAAGTCTAAAATTACTAATTCCTTGATAATAAACCTATCATCATTACTTCGAAATGCTTGAAATTCTATTACACAAGGCTTTACACTCACTTCTTCGTCCCCTCCGCTCATCATGGCACCTAGCGATCAACTAAACTGTTTTCCACACCACGGTAGGTTAAATACCAGGCCGTACAGTTGCAGGCGCGTTGGTGTATATTTAACGTGGGCACCGTCCCCAATAGGCCTACCCCACGTGTGTTCTTCTTTACTAAGTCAAACTTTAGTCTTTTTTAACTTCTTCTTCTTGTGTTTCGTTTTCTTCTTCTTCTTGTTTCTCCGTTTCTTCTTCCTGTGTTGTTTCTTCTGTAGCTTCTGTAGCGATTTCTACAAGTGGTTCAAAATCCTTTAACTTTCTCCACATGCAAACTTCATGAGGTATTCTATTAAAAATAGATGTATCCACAGGTCCGTACACGATGGTGCTATCAGGTTGTTTTTCCAAAGTATCGACCAAATATTCTTTAATAATAGCGCTTGCAAATACCAACTGTCTCATGTACCTTGTAATAGGTTCTGTTGCGTAGTTTAAAACGTAGAGTTCTTCACGTGACAGTAGAATCTTATTTTCATGTTGAGTCAAGTCTCTAATTCGCACTTGTAGTTGTCCGCGATGTTTAACAATATCGATTTCATTGTCACAATCCAAAAGTCGAATATGTGTTTTCCTTCCACACAAACTGTTAGTTAAATAACATTCTATTAAATGTACATGTTTCAAAAATGACTCCCAAGCATTTTGCGAAAATAAAGCCTTTTTTGTTCCATGGTGTAGTATTACTGTAGGGGAATAGTCCAATGATTTCATCAATCCAACTGATACACTTTTACTGATGCATGCTGAGATGGGGTAAAAGATTCGCAAAAAAACTTCAGTTAAAATGTGAGGAGGAATATTTTCTTCAACTTTCTTCTTCCTCTTTGGTACTACCTTTGATGGGTCTGCATTACTTTCCTCCTCTCTATCTCTTTTACCAAACTTTAAAAATGCAGTTATTTCCTTGATGATTTCTGCTTCACTAGTATTATCACGTTCCAATAACAGTGCTACCTCTGCATCACCTTGTACAACAGATGGAGAACTCATTTTGTAGAAGATGTTACCCATGCGACGATAGACGATCAACTAAAGACCTGCATTGTTGCTCCGCTATTTATAGGTTAGCGACTGTGGCGGTGCCGGTGGTGGTACAACGTTTTACAATACTGTCTTTACAATACCGGTCAACGGTGTGTATGTAACAATTTTATCGTGCAAAATTAAACAATACGCAGATGTATTTGCAGGTACGTTTTCTTGAAATTCCATTTCTATTTTTATATCAACACTAGACGATTTTACAGATTCATTTTGTTTGGAACAATCAATTACAACAATCGGAGCTTTCGATTCAAACTGTACGGGAGATAGTAGAGGTGTATTTGTTTTGCCGTAATATGAATTTTGGAACCTAGCGTACATATCGTATAAAACACTGTACCTTTTTTTATCAAAAGAAATATTAAAGTTGTCGTAGGGAAAGAATTGTGAATTCAGGAACACTTTACAGTTAGTTAATTTACAATGGTCAAATTCACCAGCATTTTCAGTTAATATACCTTTTTTCTTCGTTTGTAATCCAAATATTACATATCTCGCTTTTTCCAAATGAGTAGAAGTTTTTACAGTCCATGTATGCCGTTGTGTTGTAGGTAAAACGGGGTATTCATGAAACTCCCAGCTTCTGAATTGCATTACAATGTCTCGATCGGATTTTAACTTTCTTAATAATGTAATCCTGTGTTCATCATTTAGTCGCACATGTGGTACTCTCCAAACAATCTTGTCTAATGTTAATTTCCAGTCTAAATTGGCATCAGTTGTTCCAGCAGCTGCTTTAATAATATCATTATCGTTTGATGATCTTAATAAAACTAGTTCTTGTTTTACATTTATTATTATTCTTCTGTAGTCTTCAGCAAATCCTAGGAGTAATCGTAAAGGTACAAAGAAATCAAAGTTTCCCGAAGAGTCAGGAGCGATTGTACTTTTGTCTGGTGCAACCCATCCTGCAACAGCTAACAGATTCTTCTCATTTGGTGTTAAAGACGCTAATCCTTTCAATGTACTGGAAATTCCAACCTTTTTTGTTGAATCGACTGTAACTCCTGAAATTTCATATCTAATCTCGTCAAACAAAAATGCCATAGGATTATTTATGAACGGAACAATGGTTCCAGCAGTACCATCAGTTTTTGTTACTTTTCCTTCAATATATAAATAACTTTCGCATGGAAGAGTATAAATGTCTTGTTGTTGTATAGGAATCCTAATTTCATCGTTATTGTTTAATTTGGACGAAGCGTAAGGGTTGTGCGTGTGATATTCCTTTTCCCATAAGGTCTCGTCGAATGTTGGACCCTGCGCTATATCCAGTATATCCATTGTTAATGACCTTTAATCCAATTTCTTCTAGAAAACGAATGTTGTCACTTGTTAATCCTTCTACAGCTGATGAGCTACTGACCTCTTTGCTGGTTGGCTCTCTCTTTTTAAATGATAACCCCATTGTCTAAGCGGATGATTTTATATGTATGCTTACAGTAATAGCTTCCCCTCTAAAGTCAATAAGGTTTCCGTCTTGATCCACTATGTTCAGCACGATGTCTGAAATGAAACTGGTGTTTAACGGTAGGTACACAAGGTTTTGAGTCTTTTCTACTATCTTGAAACCCGGTGCAACTGATGGGTAGAATGTGTGTAATATATGACGATTTTCTCCATCTCTGTAGGATCCTTGTATAATGTTACATGTAATGTCTATGCTATTAACTTTGATGATCGTCACAGTTTTATTCCCAGAATGAGTTTTATTAGGTTCTAATACTTTTGTTTCCTTAGAAAACCCCAATAAACTACCAATTGAATGTTCTTGACTAAAATCAATATAATACTTAGAAGTAATTTCGGCTTTCATTGTATTGTTATTGCCTTTTATCGTTATATTTTCTTTTCCCATATGTTTTTGTATAACTTCATTTATATTATCAATTTCATATGCTCCTGTTGGTAAACTTAATTCTTCCAAAGCTGAATACTTTCCTTTATCATCTTTTGTCTTGTAATAATGTATTTTGTTATTAATTCCTTCACTAACGTTTGGAATAGAGTTATATGTTGTTAAATCCAATAATGCGGCTTCCCATAGTCTTCCTTTTTGCAAACGTAGCGCTGGAAACAGAATACTGCGCAAAGTACATGAGTTACCGGTTAATGACACTGTATACGAGGACATCTTAAAGTTGACTAACACTTTTAGCTAAAAAGTCTAAACATAAATGACCGCAAATGGATGTATCATCAGGTTGTTTTCTTGTATGATTGTAAAAAACATTTTCTGCCGCACGAAAGTATCGTTGAAGTTCTTTCGGTGGTGGAAGGTCTCCAAAACTGTCGAAATAATAAATGGTTTTACCAAGTTTCTTGTAACACACCCAATGAGTGCCTAATCCTTCACTATTATCCAAATTTACAATACCAGTCTCATTTTTCCACATTTTAACCTGTAATTCATCTTTCATAAATACTCCTCTAAAAATGGGATTTTCAAACAAGAAGCATATGTAATCAGTTCTTCATTGGTTAATTCTTTGTTTTTAATTATTGATTGCTCTTTCTTATTTAATACACACGATACGGTCTTAGGTATAATCCTCCTCCCTTTTTTATCATTGACCATATTGTTGGTTTCTTTTTAGCTTTACCACTGGTAGATCGACGTTTTCTTCTGATATTACCTCCTTGTTTCTTAGCGGGTTTTTTCCCACGCCTTCTTCTCTTTCCTCCTCCAAACGTAGTTTTTGCTTTCATTGCTGCTGTTACTGCTAAAGACGCTGCTTTTTCACCAATACTCGCGTCACTAGATTTTACTCTTTGCCAAGCTTTCTCAGCAAGTGCTCTATCTGCTATTGATCTATTTTTAGTATCACCAAATTTGGAATGCGCTATAGCGTGCTGTTTACAAGCCTGATCGAGCTTATTTATTCCAGGATCTCCTCTAGCAAGACGTTTCTCTAATTTGGTTCCAGGACCACAATATTGATATCCTCCAGGTAAATGTAATTCCACAGGTAATAAATCAATCGCCTTTTTAACTATAGCTCCAACTGGTTTACTCAATAGAGAAAATGCTGTTGATGCTATTCCCCTTCCTCTCTGTAATCTCTCTCGATTATGACTGATGCGTTTAACCCTCGCCATGACTATTTATAGCAAAACCTACAATCAGTAGGTGCACTCTATAAATGTTTTACAATGAATGTAATATCAGTTTTGGTTTCTTGTATTATATACTGTTTAAAATCCATTTATTATATAGAAATGGATTTATTAATTAAATGTAGACATATTAAATAGAAGTAGTAAAAACTAAAATAAGGTGTAATTGAAGATGTTCCAGATGTTTTTCCGCTGGTGATGGTATCGTTGTCTTCGGTAAAATGAATAAACTTTAAAAAGTTGTCATGTTTCCTTAGAAACTTGCCACTTAATCGTTGGTAATTGAATAACACATCCCAGTCTAGTTTATATTTAAAATTGTCAATGTAATTCTTAGAGAGATTTTGATATTTACTTATTACTTCCCAACAGTTATTAAAATTTGATGTCATCTCTACGAGGAAGTCTTCTTAAAACTGTTGTCTTTGTAAAATATGGATCCAGTTAACTCTGTGAAAATAAATTCTTAACATAGTCATTGTGAAGAGGTAATGAATGGAAAGTTGTTCCCAATCCATATATCTATCAAACCGTTGAACAAAACCATCTGTCAACACTCCTTGGGGAAATTTCGGCTCTTGAGATATTAAACTCCACGCAGTAATATTGGATTCCATCATCCTCTCTGTATCGTCTCTCGAATATGACTGATGCTTTATCCCTTATCATGGGGGTATTTTAAATTCTTTTTTCTCTTATTTAATCTTCATTGTTTTCTGTTGGTTCATTAATCACATTCACTCTATCCCCCTTTCCTAATGCCTTGACTTTAGAAGGCTCAGACGGTTTATCTCGTTGATTAGGTTTCTCTGGATTGTGTATATTTTTCCAGTCTAAATAATTGTGACTGTCAACATTTGAAGCTGCATCTCTTCCTGAAGCCCGATGGATATAATGGAATAGAGCTGCACCAAACCTTTCCAAATGTTTTTCATATTCCGTAGTCCATTTCTTGTGTACAATATCAAACATTTTCTTATTTACAGCGTCTCCATCCTGCTCACAATCACCTACATTTGATAATTTTAATTTTTTTACATCATAGCTTGAGTCAGTTTCATTCCTTTTGTAAATCGTTAACAATTTTAGAGTAGCTAAATTTACTGCTTCACCATCATAAACGGGATATTGTATATCGCTTAACCTTTTACCGGAAAACCCCCAATGATCTTCGTGTACAGTTGGGGTTCTTTTTTTCATGTACTGTACCGTAACCACATCAGACGACATAAGCGGATCACCAACATTTTGAATTACTTTTCCTTCAAAATTATAGTTGCCGTCAGGTGTTAACGGAAACCCAGCTCTTTTTTCACTATATCCAGATTTTACTCCAAACTTGGAATACCGTCCAAACTTGTCCACACTCATGATGTAACTGAATCGCTATCGTTTAGGTTCTTATTATATATGTACGTCTACTGAAGAATTATTCCTTGTTTTCGCAGTTCATCAACCAAAGCTACCCATTCGTTTTCTAAACCAGTGTGCCCGGCTTCCATAGCTTCATGTAATAACCTCATTCGATCAACTAACTTATTTATATCGTTGTAATATATTGTATTAGTTTTATACAAATTTTTCAATAATCCCCTTCCAGATGTGGTAGGATCAGTTGTTTTTCTCTTTTTATGCAAAACATTTAATTCAGCAGAAGATAAAGCTCTTCTTTTAATTTGAGCTTTTTTTGATTTCGAGGGGAAAAGACTAGATATAATACTTGTATATTTTATTGACCGATTTCTATGAATAGGTAGGTCTTTGGAATACTTCTTTCTATGTGCATTTGTATACTCTAATATATTTTTAAACAATTGTAAATCCCTTTTAGTATATTTACCAGGATTATTTTTAAAGATGAGTTCAAACAAACCTTTTGTACCTTTATATTTCTTATCTCCAATAACTATACAATCATTTTCGATTATATCTAACTTGCTATCTCCAATCATTAATCCTTTATCCTCTATTCTAGCTCCATAGGTATGAAAATTTCGATTAGCATGTGCGGCGTGTAACATTTTTAACGTATATGTTCTTCCAAGAGTTCCTTTAAACATAATATCCGTGCCTAATTTGCTTAAGTTGGATGGGTTAATATCCTCTTCTTCTGCTCTTGTATCTTCTACACTTGTATCTTCTGTACTTGTATCTTCTGCAATGTCCTTTTCCTTTAAATCCTCTATATCTCCGCTTTCTTCATACTCGTCGCTTTCTTCAGATGTTTGTAACTGGCCAAAACTTTCATCGTTCTGAAATTCTTCTTCATATTTGGAAATTGGTAGCATTTTGTCTCCTTCGAAGCGAATTGAAGGTTTTTCCATATTTTGTGCTAATCGCTTTAAAGGTTCAGTAACAGGTTTGAATGTTGTTTCTAAAAATTGCTCTCTTTCATTTATACCTGATTTTAAAGCTCGGTTTTTTTGTCTAATAGAATCACTAAGTGATTTTATTTCCTTTAATAGCTTTTCCTGGTTAACCATCTTCACACCTTGACGACTTGTACAGTAATACCGCTAATCAGTGTATTAAAACAAATTTATCAAAACCTATTCTATAACGACCATCTTTTATAGCTTGATCTTTCATAATAACCAAAAATCCATACTTTTCCGCCCATGCTTTTCCGCAAAGCTCTTTAAACTTTTCAAATGGCATATCCGCATTCACATGATCGTTATATATGTGTTTTAGGTTGGTATCATCTTGTTTGAATACAATTAGAATATTTGCATTATCTCTGATAAGTTGTTTTGGGATTTTGCTATAAGTTTGTCCTATATATATGCTGTCGATGTTATTATGTCTTCCCATGGCAAAGTAGTTTCTAATAGTATCCTGATTTTCACAAGATACATCGTCAAATATAAATACAGAATACGGTTTCGCTTGGTTTGGTTGCATAATGCTATCACTAGCGTTAAATTTGTAAAAATTAACATCAGACACATCAGATAGGATTTTATCCAGCAATTGATACTTTGGTTGATGTAGAGACTTTGAAAAAATATATAGGTTATTAAACCTTAATCCCTGCGGATTAGTGATCAAATTAAAGACAACATTGGTCTTTCCGCAGTTTGAGGGGCCACTTATTATACATCGAACAGTGTTTGGAAGTAAACTACCGTGTTTATCATTGTTGATTTTAACGTTATCCACAGTTAAATAATCTATGTTATTAATATTGAATCGATCTTTATGGTGAATAATCTCCATCCTGCTCAAAGGTTAACGATGAAATGAGTTGCTTGCATTAAACCAAGTCCTTTATAGGTATCCATGAATCCTCAGTTTTGTTAAACCCCAACCACCGCACTTTAACGGCGTCCTTTTTTCTTTGTAACACTTTTTCAACAAGATATACATCACCTACTGTTGATTTTAACATTTCATGTCCATAAAATGCACCTTGCAACAAATTTCCTTTGTTATCTTTTAAAATATACGTCTCAGGTACAGTCGGTTGCACTTTATACACTGTAAAAACTTCATTCGTCCAATTGGGAAGGTATTTCTTGGTAAACACTCCCTTATATTTACTAATCCGTACTTTATCACTTACATTAAATTTTCTTGGCTGCATTTTTTCTACTTTAGGCTTTGTATTTTTCTTTATGCGTTTTAATACTTCTTTTGCATTTCTTCTATTTACTTTGTTAGGTTTCATACCAATAGTTCGATGAAACCTGTTGTTATAATCATTTATTAATTGTGGTAAGACATCACACCATACGTAAGAACCTCTTTTTGAAAATTGTTTATACAGTGCTCCTTTTAAGGTTCTATTGAATCTTTCTACAATAGCTGCTTTTTTCTCTGAATTTGTAGAATAATGATTTATTTTATATTTATTCATTAACTGTGCAAAGTTTGTATTAAAGTATTCTGTTCCATCATCAGTTTGTAAATGTTTAATTTTGTTTGTATCTCTTTTTATGGCTATTTCCATCGCTTCTGTTACGCTTTTACCAGTCTTGTCCTTTAGAGGCAAAGCGTCTGCAACTTTTGTAAAACAATTAATAATTGTGAGTATATATTTAAATCCTTTGTTTATTCTGCTATGCGGTCGCATTTCAATTAAATCCGCTTGATATAGATCATTTATCCCTTTTATAACAGTATTTCTTCTTTGAAACTTTATTCTTGCTTGTTTGTGTAGTTCATTAATAATCTTCTCCTTCAGGTCTGACATGATGGTTTCACGAAGGCAGCTGATATGGTATTAAATATTCTTTTGTATAAATCTGCTTATATATATATATAGTTCAAGGTCATTCAAAACTTGTGTAAAAAAAGGGGAAACACAGCTTAACATTGCTGTGTTTCCCCTTTTTTACGGAAAGGAAAAGGATAGAGGATCTAGGACGATGAAAGGGTTATTCGTCAATAGGGTTGAGGGAATAGTGGCCGAATGGTAAAGTGTGGATGTTGTCTGGAAGGGTTTTTCTTTTGTCGTCATTACAGGATAGCGCCTTTTTAACTTCAGTCACACTGTACAGCTGATGGTTAAAACTTCTGATGGTGTTGAATTTGGCTGTAATGATGTTATTCTCAAATAAGCATTGCTTGTAGTGTTCAAAATGCACTTTCTTCTTTAAATATAAACTCTTTACACCTTTAGCTTTCTTGATATAGCTATTCTTCTTTTCTTCTTCTTCTTCTTCTTTTTCATTATAGAGTTTCAAAGAATATAGTTTAGACATCAGTGCAACAATCTCTTCAAGTAGAACACCATTAGCCTCATCCTTGAATTTGCCTAGTACTTTTTTGTGTCTGCCATTGTCGTAGTTTGGATGATCTTTTGGATAATCGGAGAAATCAAAGTCGTTCTTGTAAATAAATGTACGTAAATCTTTATACATGTCCAATGTTACTATGCGATATATGAAAGCGTCAGTGTCTATATATGTAATAGATATATTTTCTCTTCCGTAGAACGCCACCATTTTGTTGTAGTGAAAATCGTACATGTGTGTTTTTGAGATGTCCAAGATTGACATGCCTATATACAAAGGACGATCAATCTTCACACTAGTCTTCTTCATGGCCACTGCTAGAAGTTTTTCATTAATAATTATAGATGTTCCAAAATTTGGCTGTTGTACTAGTTTCTGTAATTTTTTTGGGTCAGTAACAAGTTTTACATTTTTGTGTCTTCTTTTGTTTTCCAATGTTTTTCCAAATATCGCATTATTCATTAATTTAAAGAAATCTTTTTGAAAGTCTGATTTAGCTGCTGCTCTTCTGATGGTATTTGAATCAATGTAAGGTTTCAACCAGCATGATTGAGAAAATTCCAAAACTCTATTAATTTTTGTTAGACGTAGTCCTAATTCGATAGCTTGTTGAACCACCCAAAAGTGAGCCACGTAGCGTTGTTTATTATTTAATGTCATCATTAATTTGGGGTATTTTCCAATTGGTGAAATTTCTGTTTTAGCAAGAAGTGGAAGGTCATAATGAAGATCATGTAAATTTTCTGGGTATTCAAAATCGCAATCCAAAATATATCCAGTGTCACCATGTTTCGGAATTTGTAAAATATCGCCAATAGAGTCGGGATTAATCCATTTAAAGTTATCAAAAGGAAGTGGGTTTGACATTGCCCATCCGTACAGGTTATTTGCATCGAAATATCCTAAATAGGTTGACGGTTTGGTTTCATCGTAATCGGGAAGGTATTTGTTGTTGGCTTTGACATGTCTGGTAACACTTTGGGTCAATCCGCCTCTTACTCCAGCTTCAACCATTAAAACCATGTCAATGTCTGTTAAAAGTTGGAGTTTGCATTTTGTTTCTTTTAACATGGCTTGCCAAGCTAATCCTGGTGAAGTATACGAATGTAGAGGGTCCAAACCGTATGCAGCAAAACAGGTTCTTCGGAATTCTTCCATAACATCGCAGAGAAGAGTCACGTCAAGTTTTAAATAAAAGTCTGAGTATTCTCCTAAAGTCTTCATATCCAACTCGTTCCATACTCGACATGGGTGTTGATAGTCTTCAAGTGAAATCTCCGAATCATTAAGTTTGTTGTTAAATTGTTCTGGTGGAGGAAGTGATGTTTCATTAAATCTATGAAGTCCATCAATGTAATCGTAGGGGAAGACTCCTTTTCGAAGAATCAGATCCATTTTACTACTGGCTACAATTTTGCTTGTTTCTATCAGATCTTCTCTTTTTAAATTCTCAGTTAATTTCATTAGGCTAGAAGGCATAAATCGAAACGAATCAATAAACCTAAGTTTTATTTTGCCAACCTTTTTAGAGAAGCTTATAAATTTTTCCATTGTTGTTGCCAAAACATCTATCGCCCCATCATCTCTTCCCAATTCGGGAATTATAAAGTGAGAGTCATATCCACTAAGGTTATGTAGAACAACGGGTATAAAAGATGGAAGTTTGTAATTTAAGTTGCAAGCGTTACAGGCTGCACCTCTGTAGGCTCCTGTAAGATGGTCGTGATCACGCACTTTAACGTTATCTGGTGTAAATAGGTTATTACACAGATAGCATGTTGTTGTCAAATTGTGATGTTGAAGTTGGTGTTCTTCCATAGGTTGCATCGGTATTTTAAATTTGTAGAGTTCTTCCACCTTAGAGGCAATGTAATACAAATCATCTACAAAGTGTTTCGCTGCTTGTTCACCGCGATAAATCTTCGGAGCAGATGTTAGTCCAAATTCTTTAAGATGTTCTTCAGACAGCGTGGATTTTGTTAGTATACAGTAACTGTTTGGTGCGTGTTTTTGATATTTGCTTCTTTTTGTGATATCCTCTTCTTGTTGTTCAATTGGAAGTAAAGACGCCTCAAAATCAGCATAGACAACAACAGGTAAACGGTATTGTTGGATTACTTTGTCGAATTTTATCTGGGCGCTGCTAGGATGTGGCAATTTAATTCTTACTTCATAGTTTTCATTACATAGCCGTTGGTGTTCTACTAGCCAATCTGACCCTCCCCTTCTTAGTTCTTTGTTCACGTGACAAAAACATCTTTTGCAAATTGTCATCTTTCTTTTATGCTTAGATAATTGTTTAGAAACAAGACTTTCAAATTTTTTGATATACACAAAGTGTGAAATATCGCCTTTAGTAATCAATAACAAATCTGTATGATCTCTGCGCTCATTCGATGTTATACGCAAGGGGTACACATTGTTTGATGAATCCAATCCAAATAGGTTGACAGAAGCTGAAGGATTTTGTTTTTCAAATTTTGAAATGTCTGTTATAGCAACAGGGTAAGTCATCCCTTGAAAATTATATCTATGTTGTACTTCTTCATATTTGTGGCTTGGTCTTATTGGATTGTCTGTTACATATTTGACCAACATGGCATATTTAAAACATTCAGTATCTTTATTTTGTACGTTGACGCAGGATAAGGTATTTCTAATCTTTGTTGGTAGAGGGATGTAGCTACTTCCTCGAATTCCATAACCGTGTTTGTGTACTCTTAAGTCTAGCCCTGTGATGCTTAACAAACTCCATCCAGAGCCTCTTCCTTCATGTTCTTGTATTTTTGTTATTAGCTCTTCAAAACATTCAGATACTATTGAATCAATATCTGACGAAAACATAATAGTTCGGTTTTTTTTAAAACCCTCTCGGTGAAGTTTCATTTTGAATGTTTGTAAATAAAGCATCCATTAATAGTCCAAATTTGATAAAATTTAATCTTTTTAATTCATTTTGCAAAGTGCTGCTTACCAATCCTTTTGCGTTATTTAAAAATTCTTCGAGTTGTAATTTTGCATTATCAATTTTGAAGTGGGTTACTACATTACCCGGAAGTGCTCGGGCATGTAGTTCTACATTTACTGATGGTCCAGGTGCATAATGAATGACACTTGGTCTTGAAACTTCATTTTCTTCTTTTTCTTCATTTGCTTCTTTTTTTCGTTGTGTTATTCTTCATTTCTTCCTTCTTCATTTTGTTCTTCTTGATGTTTTGCTAATTGTTGGTCGATTGAATCTAATTCTTCTTCATTTGGTTCTTCTTCTTCTGTATTTGTATTGGTGTTATGTTTCAATTCTTTATGAATGGTTAAAAGCCATTCATCTCTGAAAGAAGATTTACAAATATTGCAGCGATTCATAATGTAGGTGTGCTCTCCACAAGGGTCAACGCAATAATAAAAAAAACACTGCAAATGCACCTCTATTTATACCCTAGAAGAAGTGGTGGGGGTAAGTATTAGGTAAGGTTTACTATATTTTACATTTTCTGTTTACTATTGTAGTTGAGGCTACAAAATTTTTGTATTTAGGTCAAGGTTATTGAACATATTTGCCAAAACGGGGAATAGAGCAGTAAATGATTTCATTTTAAACCATAAATTGATCTATTCCCCGCTCTGTATTTAACAAGGACAATTTTCTTCAACAGGAACATTTGATAGATTTTTAAACTTGGATGTGAAGTCGGACTGTACACATTGCATCTCGATTAACTAAAAATTTCATAAAATAATAGGGATCTTCAGTTGTAGATTCATCTTTAACATATTCAATAGTCAACATTGCCGAACGAAGATCTTGTGGAATTACGTCGACTTTTATGAGTCGCCTTTCGAGTTCAAACCGTTTTGTTATTGATGTAAGTTTTATCACATCATCAATATCTATAAGGGGAAAGCTGTAACAAACGGAGTTTCCTGGTGGGTTCATCATGCCGTTATGATAAATATACACTGTTGCATCGTCATTAAATGGACGTTCCCCCACCATTAAATGTATAACTTACCCCCACTTTTTCAGTCATGTAAATGGTTCAAGGCCATACAACAATATTACCAAAACGGGGAATAGAGCAGTAAGTGATTCTCATTATAACCACAAACTGATCTATTCCCTGCTTTGTATTTAAAGTAAACTATTTGAAGACAACAAAAACTTATTCAGATTCTTCCGATGATGATGATAATGATGAGCTCGTATCACTAAATAAGCGACGACAAACACTAAGGTTCCCTGTGACTGGATCTAGAACTACGTCATCAATATTAATACTGCTTGGAGGGGTTCCACTATCAACAAGGTCCATTTCCTCCAAACAAAGCAACTGATGATGAAATTCTGGTTCATTATCATCGTCGTCGTCGTCGTCGTCAGTCAACAGCTCCATCTCTCCAAGATATGGTTCACTGCTAGCAAACTCACTCAGTAGTTCAAGATCACTAAACAGTTCATCTTCCATCTCTGAATCGTCTTCGTCTTCATCTTCGTTTATATTTACTGGAATATTTTGAATTATTTCCAGTATAGTCTTCTTAGAAGGGAAAATGTTATCTCTGGGTGACATGATTCCAAGTAGCAGACTGATTTTACAACTAATACAAAACCACCTTTTATACCCCGATTCCGGTAATGGTGGGGGTAAGTGTTGAAAGTACAAGTGGTAGGGAAGAGGTATTATTGTAACACAAATGATTAAGTCCTGTAAGTGGGTCAAGGTCACCTTAACCTATTACCAGAACGGGGAATTAAGCAGTAAGTGATTCTCACTTTGACCACAAACTGATCTATTCCCCGTTCTGTTTTCTGCTGTTAGGTATTTCCAAAGACTCTTAGTTAGTTGAAGAAAATTGGTCAATTTCCATTGCTAGCAATTCTTCAGGCAGTTGAAATGATGTATTTTGTGATAACATTTCCAACATATCAATATATTTTATGGCATGTTTTATAGTAGAAGGTTTTGAAGCGTTTGGTTCAAGAAAAGGTAATTTTGTTCGTAATAAATTATAGGCTTCATTCAATATTGCAATCCTTTTTCTCTCTCTAGCACACCTTCTTTTCTCTATATCATTCTCCTCCTTTCCTTTAACATCTAAGTTAGACGATCCTCCTGGGCTATCCATAGCTGAACAATAACTATACTCCGAAGCCGACTGCCTTATATATGTTTACCCCCACCCTTTTACAATGAATATAGCTGGTTCAATTTCTTGTTCGGGAAAAAGTCGCTAATCTAACGTGTAGTGTAATAAAGACACAAAACAAACCCCTCTTGTAATAATCGGTAAATTTCTCTCTTCAAAGGAATTGGTTCCACATCTATTTTTACCTCTTCAGTTTTACGAATACCCAATCCTTTGACCTTAACATCATGATACTCCATAAGCAGTTGGTATACACGCTGGGTAAAGATATCCACTTTAGTATTAGAGTTAATATAGTGGAGGAGTAAAGTCTGGCTAAAGTTCAAGTCACAATGAAGAGTTATTATTTTACAAATATAAAGTCACACAAATATGTAAATTGTACGAATCTAAAATAAAGGAGTCGGTGAGGAGCCTTAGGACCACTCTCACCGAGGTCTAGCGAAAACCGGGGAAATGCGAAACCCCATCCGGTATGCAAAGAAGGTGCAGTGATCGGTTTGCGGGCCGTAAACACTGCAAAGCAAGAGCCGGTTTGCTGGCCGTACTCTTAAAAGCTAAGGAGAGCCGGTTTTCTTGCCGTACTCACAATGAAAGGAGGTAGAGTTAAAGGGTATCTTACATATTTGTATGATGAATAATTAATTTCAATTAACATGAGTTATAAATGTAAATTGTACTAATCTAAAATAAAGGAGGCAGTGAGGAGCCTTAGGACCCCTCTCACTGAGGTCTAGCGAAAACCGGGGAAATGCGAAACCCCATCCGGTATGCAAAGAAGGTGCAGTGATCGGTTTGCGGCCCGTAAACACTGCAAAGCAAGAGCCGGTTTGCTGGCCGTACTCTTAAAAGCTGAGAGCCGGTTTTCTTGCCGTACTCGCAAGGAAAGGAGATGGAGTTGAAGGGTGTCATTAATATGTGTGTGTGTGTGTGTGTGTGTGTGTGTGTGTGTGTGTGTGTGTGTGTGTGTGTGTAAGATGTTAATAAATTAAAAAATGTATAAATAACCTAGCCAAACTTTAAAGTAATTTAAAGAAAGGAGTTAGTACTATCTACAATACAAAATAAGCAAACAAGCAACCAAAGTTCAACCAAACATACAACATGCAACATGCAAAAGTATAAGGGATTAATAAAAAGTGTGCGCATACTTAGTATTAACCCCTTATTTCTCCAGTTGTTCTTATAAAAAGAACAACTAGATAGTTGCACTGAACAGTGGAGATGGTACCATGTTAACACTCCACTGTACAGCAAGCAACTGATGTCAGTTACTGCATGGTTCGCATATATAGGAGACGCGAAATTACCTCGGCTGAGTTTGATGAGGTTTTAATTTCGCTTTTATCAGCATACTACAATACAGTTAAGAAAAGCAAAGACATGCGGAAGATTTTAAATACAAAAGCTGAACTACTAAAGCAGCGAACCTAGCATGCAAGAAAAGAAAGACAAGGAAGAAACTAACTACTATAGCCAGACTAATAAAGCAGCAATATAACATGCAGGAAAAGACAGAGTGAAAGAGAAGGAAAAGAGAGAAAGAGAACCCAGGTAGCGAGATCTTACGAGGGGGGCGCCCTCCCCCTGCATTACCCCGCTACTGCAACTGTCCTCGCACTTTAATACGCAGGTCACTTGCATGGGAGCTTTCCCGACTTAGATCGGCGACTGCTAAGGAACTGTCCGGAGCACTCGCTTATATGCCCGCCGGAGGGCGCGGGTAATTTTCCCGACACAGGGTAATTTGGTTGGGTATTTTGTTGTGTAATGCAGCTCTAGACATAAAAACAAAATTCTGCTGATTTAGTGGGGTTTTTAATTTCGCGTGTAACAGCTGGCGCGGGGCGTTCCCTTGACAGCTTGATTTAATGGGTTTCGCACCGGTTGCATTCTACTAGGTAATTAACTCTCGCACTCGTTTTGTTTTGCTGAACGCTAGTACAGGTTGGGATTCTTTATTCGTATTTAATTTAGGTACCTTTTGTTGTAACTAAAATAATTATGTTGTGTAGCTAGTTGAGGTATTTTGCATTTACGTATCCGTATTATTACTTTAGTGTGAGCTGCCCCCATTATATATCATTGTGAGATACGACCAAGACGTCGGACGTCGGCGAAGTATTAATACGTAATGTGTGAAGAGGCCTATACCAAGTTTCGTCAGTATACGTTCATAAATAAGCGAGATATTACATTTTACTTTTCCTCCATAAGAATAACATAAGACAACGTACTGTGTTTAGCACTTTCAATATCTCGGAAACCAATTGACGTAGAGAAATTATCAAAATACCTAATTGTGTGTTCTTTTAAACTGAATCCAATGGAAAAAACTACAATTTGACTATTTCCAAATTTATATGTAAAAAATGAAGAGTTTTGCAAACAACAAGATTAGTTTTGTGAGACGTTAAAAGTATAAACTGTAAATACCCCCGTTGCAGCAAACCTGCACACTCAGCTAGTTTCAAATGGTACTTCACTACCTCATAAAGTCACTTACCAACATTCATCAAAGCACCTTCATAAACTAGCGAGATATTAATTTTTATTTATTCTCCATAACAAAAACATAAAGACTGAGGATGCAAGTTTGCTGCATCAAGAACCACAAAGCAAAACATACATTACACTCAGTTTAATGTCGTGTTGTCGCATAATACAAGTATAAAGTCACATAGGCGAAGTATTAATACGTAATGTGTGAAGAGGCCTATACCAAGTTTTGTCAGTATACGTTCATAAATAAGCGAGATATTACATTTTACTTTTCCTCCATAAGAATAACATAAGACAACGTACTGTGTTTAGCACTTTCAATATCTCGGAAACCAATTGACGTAGAGAAATCATCAAAATACCTAATTGTGTGTTCTTTTAAACTGAATCCAATGGAAAAAACTACAATTTGACTATTTCCAAATTTATATGTAAAAAATGAAGAGTTTTGCAAACAACAAGATTAGTTTTGTGAGTCGTTAAAAGTATAAACTGTAAATACCCCCGTTGCAGCAAACCTGCACACTCAGCTAGTTTCAAATGGTACTTCACTACCTCATAAAGTCACTTACCAACTTTCATCAAAGCACCTTCATAAACTAGCGAAATATTAATTTTTATTTATTCTCCATAACAAAAACATAAAGACTGAGGATGCAAGTTTGCTGCATCAAGGACCACAAAGCAAAACATACTTTACACTCAGTTTAATGTCGTGTTGTTATGTAATACTTTGAAAAATTAAACTTCTTAAAAACACCATGCAAGCTAATTAGAGCCCCCATCCGGTATTACTAACTAAAAGCTATAAACAAATTTAATCGTCAACTTATTTGAAGAACGTGTACGGAAAATGATCTATAGTAATGTATGTGTCTAAAAATTATTAGGTTTTACATACAAAATGTGAGTAGTTTAAACATTTCTCATAGTACAATAATAACAGTAACATAGCTTACAATATACCGCGGTGTTTCTAACTACGTCAGTAAAACTGACTCAGCTCAAGTGTACTCAATTAATTAATGTAAGGGCTGCTAAACAATGAAAGTATCCTTATAATTGTCAATTAGATCACTGAAACGTTATTTGTTTTTCAGTCTGTAAGCGGAAAGTTGGTAAAAATAATTTTTAAATTTATCTCGCTTTGACGCAATTGTATCACTTTTATTCAGTATCTTGTTATGCTTGTGTGAACATATTTATTATAATTTTATGCTGATTTCTCCTCAAGGTTAGTGAAATGATATTTCCAGAATATAAATAAATATTTTAATTGCTCCCAGAATATTGTAGAAAGACGTTGTGGTAAAGTGATTTACGGTCAATAGCTCTCCACGTTTCAATTATCTTTTAACGAGTTGTATGGAAATAACCTCTCCAAAGTTAACAGCATCAACAATGGGTTTAATTCAAGTAGTAACTCAGTCATTTTCCATTCCATAATGATTGTACTACAAGGTGAAAGAGAACCAGAGTATAGAACAGACGCGCACCAAGTTGGCGGAGCCTGCAGTCGACGTGACCTTGAATAAACCAATACGCATCACGCGTAGTTGACAAACTGTTTCCCCGCTCTAACAGCGCTTGACGCCGAATCATTGTACTAGTTACATTAAATCAAGGCGCTCGGGCAAAACATCTAAAACTGAAACAAATCTTGTAACACTGTGTTAAAGAAAAATAAATTACGAACATTTTTAAAAAAGGTTTAGGGCGATAGCTTTTTTCCTTTTATATTAAAAACTAATTTGATTAGATTCTTTGATTGTAAGGCTAGCAAATGGAGTTCTTGGATGTTATTTTGATTTTGTTTGATGTACTAAACGTCTGAACTCTAAAATAACTACAAATCTAGTAAAGTTCTAGTAAAGTAAAGTTCAAATAAACAGCGATATAAAAGTACTATGTCTCGTTATAATCCAAATTTAAACCATTGAGGCAATTACTTTCCCTATAAATCTCTGAACAATGAATAAAAGTAGGGCGAAGGGGTATTGTACTTATATCCGGCACTCGGTTTCCAAGAAATCTACCGATCGTCACGGGAATAAGTCAGATGACAGTTCATGTTTTGGACGTCGATTTTAATTTAATTTGCATTTGTACAAACTGTGTTACAATAGTCATATAATGCTTTAAGATCAGTTCTACGTTTTAGTTAATATTGAGTGTTATATGGTAGTTTAAAGTATACCGAGGTAACGTTGTGGTGCAGGTAGGTTGGGTGGGTATCATACACGCTAGCGCTATATCATTATACTTTCAGCTCTTGCAGGATTAACATCTACCTATAGAGTTTGTGTTATTCTAAAGATGTCACAGTTTTACAGAAATATGACGAAGGTGTCCTTCAACAGTCCGCCTGCCACCACCTTCTACTTCTCCGACTGTGAAGATAGAAGGTCTACGCTGTTAGTGGATTGTGAGCGATTTCGCCGTAGAATACTCCAGGCTGAAACATTCTTAGCAAGTTGTCTGCTACGCAAGATGCATCATATGAGTACATGCAATAAATTAGATCACAGTGACTGTTAAGATTGCGTAAAAACAATGTCGAGCAAGAATTGTTAATGTTTTTAGTTACGGAGCTCCGATCCTCACAGAGTCAGAGCTAGACTCTAACTAATGCATGTCCCGTAGTTATTGTGCGATGTGACAACTTGGTGGGGGAAACTGGTGTGGTGGGGGGTAAAGACGAGTGTCTATCCTACATGCTTGTATCACTTCAGTATACCTGCGGCTCTTGCATAGTTCACATGGATTCGCCAATACAAGGCACTACTGTTTCTTCCACATGTTCTTCTTTTAATATTGAGCAAGCTGACAATACAAATGATGAAATACAAGTACATGAAGTTTCTAGCACAATATCTTCTGATGTAGAAGCAATAATGTCATCTCTAATAGGGTTTGACTAATGATGGTGGATGTAGTAGCAACCATCTGCCTCGCACCAGCTGCCACCTGCCGCCTGCCGCCTGCCATCTGCTCCGCCCCACAACACTTTTACCCCCACAATTTGGTTTGATACCAAAACGCTAGCTAGCGAATAGTCAGTACACCTCCAGCTCTTGACCAGTGTACATCGAGCTCTCTGTTGAAATGTCCATCAAAGTTAGGTGTATTCATTATGACTCTATTCATCTGGCGACTTTCCAAGACCTCGAGGTTGTTAATGAAGTGTTAAGACTTCTCATTGCGTCCGGTTACGATTTATCTTTGGAACTTTACGCAACAAAAAACAACATGGACTCTGCGCAGGGATCGAAGTATCTACCTTCTTTCATCAGGAAAAAACACGATGATCGCGACTCGTCGGCATCATCAACTTCGATTTTAACCAACATCGGCGGAAGCTTCGTATTGTAATTAAGAACAAACATTGTTAATAAAATAAAGTTATTTTTGTAATAGTACTACCTCGCACTCGTTTCATTCGATTGTTCCATTCGATTGTTTTCATTCGATATTTATTATCGATTAACTCTCGAATCACAATCGAATTTTACGCGTGCGAGGTAGTACTTTTTTAAAACACCCTCCCCGTGACCTTGAACTTTCCCTCATTACGTCACAAAACCGCCTACGTCACTGGCTCAGCCTCAGATGACGTCTTTCATGACGCAGCGCTTCCGGTCACGTGACCGGAAGCCATAAATCAAGTGAGCCAAAAGCCGCAAAACCCCACTACTAAGTACTGCTAAGGTATATATACGTGTGTGTGTGTGTGTGTGTGTGTGTGTGTGTGTGTGTGTGTGTGTCCGTTACCGCGATAACCTTTGAAAGAAACACCCGATTTTGATGAAGTTTGGCACAAATGCGGAGAGTAGCATTTATGACTTTAAGTTTGAAAACCAGATCGATCGCACTATGGGAAGGGGGTTTTATGGGGGTTTACAATTTTCCAAAAATCAGTTTTTTGCAAATTTGACCTCAAAATGTTAAAAACACTCAATTTTGGTTATAGCCATTTTATAGAGCTTAAAAAACAAATAATTTAGTACTTTGAATCATTAACCTAGGTTAAGTGGTTACGGAGAAAATCCAAAAAAACGTGTTCCATGTTAATCTTAAGGGAAAAAGGTTTTTAGATTTTTCTCAGATAATTTTACTAAAAACATCACATTTATGTTTATTAATGTGTTTAGTTCAACAAAACAAACATTTTGGTGTTTTAATCGTTGTTCTACGTCCAACCGTTGCAGAGATATTCAAAGTGCTATACACAGTACGTTGTCCAATGTTATCCTTATGGAGAATATATAAAATTCTATATCTCGATTATTTATGAATGTATATTGATGAAACTTGGTATGTGGCTTCAACTAGTTGTGGTATATTGAAATTAGCACAAAAAACAAGTTTTAAGTTGATAGTCCCCGTAGCAGCAAACATGCATACTCGGCCCCCATGTTATTCATATAGAATAAGTAAAGTTGTAAAGTTGTTTTTTTTGCAATTATCAATACAACTGAACCAGGTGAAGCTACATACCAAGTTCTCTTAATGTAGGTTCATAATTAAGGGAGATATACAACTTTACTTATTCTCCATATGAATAACATGGGGGCCGAGTATGCATGTTTGCTGCTACGGGGACTATCAACTTAAAACTTGTTTTTGTGCTAATTTCAATATACCACAACTAGTTGAAGCCATATACCAAGTTTCATCAATATACATTCATAAATAATCGAGATATAGAATTTTATTTATTCTCCATAAGGATAACATTGGACAACGTACTGTGTATAGCACTTTGAATATCTCTGCAACGGTTGGACGTAGAACAACGATTAAAACACCAAAATGTTTGTTTTGTTGAACTAAACACATTAATAAACATAAATGTGAAGTTTTTAGTAAAATTATCTGAGAAAAATCTAAAAACCTTTTTCCCATAAGATTAACATGGAACACGTTTTTTTTGGATTTTCTCCGCAACCACTTAACCTAGGTTAATAATTCAAAGTACTAAATTATTTGTTTTTTAAGCTCTATAAAATGGCTATAACCAAAATTGAGTGTTTTTAACATTTTGGGGTCAAATTTGCAAAAAACTGATTTTTGGAAAATTGTAAACCCCCATAAAACCCCCTTCCCATAGTGCGATCGATCTGATTTTCGAACTTAAAGTCATAAATGCTACTCTCCACATTTGTGCAAAATTTCATCAAAATCGGGTGTTTCTTTCAAAGGTTATCGCGGTAACGGACACACACACACACACACACACACACACACACACACACACACACACACACACACACACACACATATATATATATATATAAATTTGAAAGAATAGTGTTTTTGGCATCTGGGGACATCAAAACGAAAGTTATCATGGTCTCGGGCTTAAGTCTTACCATGCCACCTACGGTAATAGCTTCTTCCCTATAGGGAAAATTCGCTAAAAATCAACGAAGCTAGCCCTCATAGACTTTGTCAGTAAATGCATCGACGCCTTGGAGAGGGGAAATACAGCGATTGGCTGCTTTATCGACCTTTCCAGGGCGTTCGATTGTGTTGATCACAAAATCTTGTTAAAGCAACTGGAGCACTTGGGAATAAAGGATGTGGCGTTGGGCTGGCTGAGGTCTTACCTAAGCAGTAGAAGACAACAAACTGTAATTAATCACACTTTCCAGTCTGGTTTAAGTAAAAGATTTTTTTCTGAAATAGCCGCAAACACATTAGGAGTTCCGCAAGGATCCATATTAGGCCCGATCTTATTTTTGGTTTACATTAATGATATTTCAACATCTATTTCATCTCCTGAAAGATCTCTAACAGTTTTTGCAGACGACACCTCCCTTTTTACACAAAAAAGCATTCCTGAAATTTAGAGGGAGACTTTTAGCCAGCTCAATGCCGTTTCTCAATATTTTTTTTTGAGATATTAACGTAATCAAAACACAATACATGTTTATAACAACAACTCGAAAGACAAAATGTCTTGAGAGGGCTGGCGTCTCATCACCTTCTGTAGTTTTAAATGAGGAAATTCACCTCATGTCGATTACTTGGGAGTGAGATTGGACGATGGTCTGGGGTGGTCAGATCAGGTGGAAAAATTAACTTCCACTCTAACATCAAATGTTTTTGTTCTCAGAAATTTAGCATTTTTTAAATAATTTAGCTCTAAGCAAATTAGTTTATTACAGTATAATTGAAAGTTACTTAAGTTATTCCATAGTGCTTTGGGGTCTGTCTAGTCAAAAGAATTTAAACAGAATTTTCATCATTCAGAAAAAAGCCATACGAAGCATCTCAAGGCTTCGGCCCAGAGATTCTTGTAGGGACAAATCCAAAGAATTACAAATGTTAACTGTTCCATCTCTGTTTATGTTCGAAACAATTTTATATGTTAGGGAAAATAATCTGATAGAGGCTCATCAATATACTTACTTCACAAGAAATATAAATGTCAATCCTTCCATTCAACATAACTTACGAATTTTTGAAACAAAACCCAGCTATGCTGGGGTAAAATATTTTCCAAACTATCAGCAGAAATTAGAGAAATATCTGATTTAAATAAGTTTAAAAAGACCATGAAATCACATCTTTAGAACAATGGTACTACAATTTACCTGATCGTTCCTAACCATTTCTATGGTCCGCTTACGAACACTACCATAACCAACCTTACACCTGATTGGACAACGTTATCATCGACGGCAATATCTTTTTTAAGTAGTTATAAGAAGAAACTGTCGGGTCCCCTGCCTCTCTGGTCAACGGGACGGACAACGGAGGTATCAGGAAACAGGTTATGACATAACAAGCAATTTTTTAACAGCCCTATGCTAACTTGATAGATAGTTTGGTGTAGTAGATAACAAAATGAAAAAAATGTTATAAGTTAGAGGCTGGTAAATAACTTAAGAGTTACAAACTAAGAAAACTACTAGACAGCTACAAAGCTGTCTTCCATCGTGACAACATCCATATGCTGTACCTAAACATTATTGTACCTAAACATATTGGTATCTAAACTGGCAGGAACCAGTTAAAGTTCCACTGGAATAAGATGCATGGATATTCTGTTTTTAAAATGTACTAGTCTAAAACAATTTTATTTTACCTCTTGGTCCCAACCATCTTAGACGCGTTGTCTTTCGATCATTTTACCCCCACAAATTGGAGTTTTACTAATTAGTTTTAGCCTACAGTTTTAAAAAAATTGTTTTTTCCAAACAACTTATTGTTTGTAAGGTTAGTTTACTATGCTAGTTTTTTGGCCATAGATAGTTTTAACATTTAGGGTGCGGGTAAAGCACCGAGTCTTATAATGTGGATGCGCTGGCCCTTACACAGGCTTTAAAAAGTGTTGCTTGAGTAAGTTTGGCAGAGCAACAACATGTTTGCTACTCAACTGGAAAACTGGAAGAATCCGCCAAGCTGGTAATTTTTTTTTTTTTTTTTTTTTTTTTTTTACGTAGGAGGAACGCTTAATGCGCGAACCCAAAGGAACAGTGTGGGACTCCCTCTTACGAGGTATACCCACTAAACCTCCTACGGAGCCGTGGGGGAAAAACCAGGCCGGAACCCTTATCGGACAACTTCGGCACTGGCCCGCGTGTCTTGCGCCCAGACGGGTCACGTCACCGTTTCGGGAAACTTAGAGGTCACCTAAGCATCCCTCGTCTCGCTTTCCCCGAAGAACGGATTGCACGAAGAGCGCAACCGCTCTCCAGGAGTCTTCATCTCGAAGCATCGCCCCCACCACGACGTCCGGGGACAGATCGCCGACAGCAGAGACGAGCCTCCTCCTGTCTTCAGCGAAACGACTGCACCGGAAGAAAGTATGATGAGCATCATCCACCTCCTCCGGGCAGTACCTACACTGAGGCGACCTCACCTTCCCCATGCGGAAAAGGTATTCCCTGAAGTACCCGTGACCCGTCAGGAATTGACACAAGAAAAAGTCGATTTCCCCAAATGCACGGCTCAACCACGGGCTTATGTCTCTGATGAGACGAAACGTCCATCGCCCTTCCAGTCCACCGTTCCAACGCTCTTGCCAAACTCGCAGTGTTTCGAGTCTGGCTTCCACAGCAGCTTGGTCTCTTCCGAGATCAGGAGCACGGCGAAAGATGTTCTGCCTCTCAGCGGCGAGCAGATCAAGGGGAAACACTCCAGCCACAACCATTACAGCCAGTCCAGACACAGTGCGATACGCACAGGCAACCCTAAGAGCCGCCCTGCGCTGAACGGAGAGAATTCTCTTGCTGTGTTTTTTTACTCTCATGGCACCCGCCCACACTTCTGCGCCGTACAGGAGAGTCGCGTTGACGGTGGACATGAGAAGTCGCCTCTTGCTGGACCTCGGGCCTCCGACATTCCCCATCAATCTGCTGAGCGACAGAACAACCCTCGTCGCCTTGTTGCAAACCGCCTGGATGTGCTCCCACCATGTGAGGCGGCGGTCAAGCACCACTCCCAGATACTTCGCCGCAGTCTTCGTCTGGACCTCCACGTCACCAACAGTCATAGGGATTACTGTTTGGATCCTCCGTCGCGTGAGCATGACGATCTCGGTCTTGGCGACCGCCAGCTCAAGTCC
Source organism: Allygus modestus (assembly GCA_963675035.1). Classification (NCBI taxonomy): domain Eukaryota; kingdom Metazoa; phylum Arthropoda; class Insecta; order Hemiptera; family Cicadellidae; genus Allygus; species Allygus modestus. The sequence goes on from OY776113.1 coordinate 119,077,076, forward strand.
ATGACCGCTCATCCATCTGTTGACCCGAAACATCACCTGGTTGAGGCGAAGCTGGGCTAACTCCGGATTTCGAGCCGTGATGACTGCGGCTACATCATCTGCGTAGCCCACGAGATAGGCTTGTGGTGGCATCTCGAGGCGAAGCACTCCGTCATATGCCACGTTCCAAAGGTCAGGGCCAAGGATCGACCCTTGCGCCGCGCCGGCGGTGACCACTTTGGAACGGACCCCTGCTTCTGTGCTATATAGCAGCCTGCGCTCCTTCAGGTAGTCCTGTACCACGACCAAGAGATAGTCGGGTACCCTGAAGTCCCGCTGCAACGCCTCGAGCATGTCCACCCAACGGGCCGAGTTAAAAGCGTTTTTAACGTCCAGGGTGACCAGCAGCACGATCGGCCTGGCCTGATGGCAGGCCGTGTCAGCCCGCTGGACGGCGCCCAGGACTTCAGCCACGGCATTCAAGGTTGAGTGGCCCTTCCGAAAGCCGTGCTGCCGGGGGGACAAGTCCCCAGCGGCTTCGACGGCCAACCTCAACCTGGGTTTCAGCAACCTCTCAAAGAGTTTACCCGCCGTGTCCAACATACAGAGTGGTCTGTATGCCGACGGGGACTCCGGGTCACCTTTGCCTTTGCTGATGAGCGCCAGTCTAGCTGTCTTCCAGCGTGACGGAAACACACCCGCCGCCAAACACGCGTTGAACATGCGCAGCAGCAGATGTGGGTGACTTCCCGCCACAACCTTCAGAGCCTCAACCGGAATGCCATCAGGGCCTGGAGCTCTGTTGTTGTGCATGGCAGACGACGCTGCCACGAGCTCCTGTTCCGTGAACAAAGGAACATCAGGCACCGGCCCCGTTACTCTTTCCTCTCGCCTCACAGGGTGACTTGGGAAGAGAGCATCGACGATGGCCGTGATCGTGCCTGCAGGCATAGAGGCACTGCTGGCCCCCATTCCCCCGAGCTTTCTCGTGACGAGCTTGTACCCTTTTCCCCATGGATCGGAGTCCACGTCCCGGCACAGCTCCTTCCAGCAGCGAGCCTTGCTCAGGCGAATTGCACTGGCAAGAGCTTTTTTCGCAGTCTTGTGCTCTGCCGACCTGGCCAAAGCCTCCGGTCGGTTTCGAGTTCTCTGCGCTCTTCTGCGAAGCATCAGTGCCGTTCTCCTGAGCTCCGCGATTTCGTCCGTCCACCAGTACACGTGGCGACGACCCCGGACAGGTTTTTTCCGAGGCATCGACGAGTCGCATGCACGCTCGATCAGCTGCATTGTGGAACCCACGAGAGCTTCGACCCGATCTCGATCAGCGGAGTCAAAGCGCTCCGTCAAACCGGCCTCGGGGCTACGACTGAGCCGCTCGACGAATTTTCCCCTGTCCAGTTTGGCCTGATTCCAGCCAATTGGGTTTCGGGTACTGCATCGACGAGACAACTCGTTTTCTTCCAGATTGAAGGAGATGAATTCGTGGTCACTGGCCGTGTACACGTCCATCACCCCCCACCCTGCTACCAGAGGAAACAACCCTGCCGATACCAGCCGGTAATTAGCAAGGTCAGGAAAGAACTGATTGAGCCGGCAAATACTCGTGGAACTCGGGAAGAACAATTCGCTAGGTTTTAAAACTATTTTAAACTTAATTTAATGAACACTATTTTATTTTGCCTTTACTTAGCCAAAAAAAAATCCAAAAATTACAATGCGGCCATCAATGCAGCCTACATTTTTTTGCATTTATTTTAAATAAATAACAAACATATGCTGGGTGGCAGATAGACTATCTCACTGTCACGTTTTACTTGAGGGGAGTATGGTTATTTGTAGGAATATTGCGACTTACCATCTATATGAATAAGTATCGATACTTTCTACTTTTGAATATCTAAGGTATTATATTAAGGTTATTGAACTCAGTTAACCCATAGTAGCCAACAGTAATATTGAAATAAAAGTATTGGTATCGAAAGAATTAGTTCCTTATTAATGTTGTGACAATATCATATATGATATGGCTAATGTGTTGTATTATAGGCTTCATTTTAAAGTTAAATTTACACGTTGAAATTATATTCATATAAATAATAACTTAACACCGTAGCCTAGGCCCTACTTAAACTTAGAGTAGATAGAGTCGACTACAAGTTTATTTTTATTCTTTGTTTCACCGACAGATAACAGGATAGCCTAGTTTATATTTCCTCTCTTGTTTGTTATTGTTGAGGTTTGTGTTAAACACAACCAAGAGTAACGATACTTATCGCAACCAATCATCGGATTGAACGCCCGAGTTATTTTTGAACAAACGTTAGTGGACAAATTTAGGGAGCTCTACAGAGGACATTTGGAAAGTTGATTTATTAAGAACAGTGACCGACCAGTCAGTCTTAACTGTACCAAATTGTCTTGCTTAATAGTTTTACATTTAAGTTAAAAAATTATTTAAACAAATGACGGTATATTATGGTTATTACATCAACTGACTAGTTAAGTTTATGATTTGCAGAAATTACAGTGTGATATATTCCAATTTAACTTATTTCCAATAGAGAAGGTTAATTTTCTGTCCCGGATTAAAAATAAGAAAGTTTTTTAAATAGTGATTTCCTGTCAAAAACGAACATATTAGGACTATCTTACCTTATAATTCTTAGGCAAGCATATAAAAAATATAATAATTACCAATTAGTTTTTAATTGTTTATTAATTGAAACAATCTAGAGGCTCAGATAAATTGTCAAAATCTTATTGTTGTTTTTTAGCCAATTTCCCTTATAGGGAAGAAGCTATTACTGTAGTCGGCATGGTAAGACCTAGGCCCGGGACCATGATAACTTTTCGTTTTGAGGTCCCCAGATGCCAAAAACACCATTCGTTAAAAACTGTATACATATATGTGTATATATATATATATATATATATATAAGTTATATCCATATATATTAATTTGAACGAATCGTGTTTTTTGGCATCTGGGGGCCTCAAAACGAAAATTTATCATGGTCCCGGGCCTAGATCTTACCATGCCACCTACGGTAATGGCTTCTTCCCTATAGGGGAAATTCGCTAAAATGGTATTTAAATGTATTTATGAAGTTTATGAATTTAATCAGATGTTAGGTATTTCGATTGGTTCATAACATTTAACATCCGTTTCAGTTTGACATTTCATTGGTGTATATTGTATTTGTTTCTTTATTATTTTGATTACGGAAAGTTGCTCTTGGTTAGTGTACCTAATATCCTGTAAACATCTCTAAAATACAATAGATGATTTTACTAAACATATTTTTCATAATCCTATGAGAGTTTAGGTTTAAATAATTTTGTAATATATACTGTAAACATACCTAAAATACAGTAGATGATTTTAATAAACATATTTTTCATAATCCTATGGGAGTTTAGGTTTGATTAAATTTTGTAATATATACTGTAAACGTCTCTAAACAACAGTAGATGATTTTATTAAACATAATTTTCATAATCCTATGGGAGTTTAGGTTTAGTTAAATTTTTTAATATATAAACGTCTCTAAACAACATTAGATGATTTTACTAAACATATTTTTCATAATCCTATGGGAGTTTAGGTTTGATTAAATTTTGTAATATATACTGTAAACGTCTCTAAACAACAGTAGATGATTTTATTAAACATAATTTTCATAATCCTATGGGAGTTTAAGTTTAGTTAAATTTTGTAATATATAAACGTCTCTAAACAACATTAGATGATTTTACTAAACATATTTTTCATTATCTATGGGAGTTTAGGTTTAATTAAATTTTGAAATATATACTGTAAACATCTTTAAACAACAGTAGATGATTTTACCAAACATATTTTTCATAATCCTATGGGAGTTTAGGATTAGTTCAATTTTGTAATATATACTGTAAACGTCTCTAAACAACAGTAGATGATTTGTCTAAACATATTTTTCAAAGTTCTATGGTAGTTTAAGTTTAATTAAATTTTGTAAATGTCATTTTTACTAAGGTTAATGTGTTGTTTGCATTTGAATGAGGGTAAATTTAATAAACAAATGAACAAATTTACAGAAAACGATTTCAGGTATTGTGTTATTGATTGTGCCTCCACTGAGGCCAAAATCCCGATGGTGAACCTTTAACAAGATTTTCAGGTGAGTTTTGCATCGTTAAATCATATTTCACCCAAAGGAGGCAAACTTTAAGAACTTCACAGCTGTTAATGTTAGGAACTTTTTGGGAAGTTTGTCTTTTGTTCACGCAAATTTATGTACGTATGCGTTCACGAAATTTCTTTTGCTACAATAAAAACCGTGAAAATAATGACTGTAATAACAACTCATAAACTAATTAGGAGTGTAGTCCTCGAGTGAGATATGATAAATATGTTTAGCATAGTAATGAACTATGAATATATCGTGAGTTTCCCGAATCAAAGTATTGTAGTTTCATGAATAATCCTATTTTCTACCTTCACAATAGAGAATACTTAACTAACAAACAAAACAGTTAAACAACTTAACTAAGGTAGTATTATAACTTATATTACAATAAATTAAGTTCAACTAATTGCATAAAAATAAAATTGGAAAAACACTTTCCGAGGGTTATTGACTACTGAGGACTCATTTCTAAGTCTTGCTCCCTTAATTAGTCCAATGATGGACTGATTTATGACTTTGACTAATTATTGAATAATTAACAATCAAGGAACTTTCATGTATCGCTCTTTGAAAGAAGAGATAGATTGTCATAACCTTACGTTTTTAGTCTTAAGCAGGGTTACGCAACTAATATTTTTTTTTTATCGGACGCTAGACACATAAATATATTTTTAAAATGCTATATTTTGAATCCTTTTTATAGCTGGATTAAAATTTTTAAAAAGTAGGACCTAAAACGATGTATTTAACCATATTTTAAGCTTCATAGCTGGTTTAACAATTTGTTGGTGATAATTTAAAATAAATAACCAATTTATAATGATTTATGATTTAGTATCTCTACATTATATCTAATTATTTATTAGATTTAAATCCTGATAACATGAAAAAATCTACATGGATTTTTTTTTTTTTTGAAGGATTTTATTTTGCTACAGAACAAATTGTATTAAGTTAACAAAGAGGAAGAGAGTTAGCATTATACTACAGAGTTACGTTATGCAAAGTATTAGGGGTAAGCAGTTTACTTCATCATTACGTTATTAAAGATAGAGGGGGTGAGTAGTATTCATCAGCATTACGATATGCAATGAAAAGGGGTTAGCAGTATATTTCAGCGTTACTTTATGCAAGGTAGAGAGGGTGAACTTTGCTCTACTTCGAACAAGGTAGGGGGTGAGCAGTATACTTAGCGTTACGTAACACGAGATAAAGAGGGTAGGCGGTATGCAGAATGACTTAGCAATATATAAGAGAGGATGTTAAATCACGATTAAAGGCGGTCCCACACTTCTCGCGAACACGCCCGAGCATTCAGCCGAACTCCGAGTGTTCGGAGTATTCGCGAGAAGTGTGGGAGCTACACGAACTTTTGAATACATACAGGAACATACGAGACGGAATGTTCGGCCGAATGTTCAGGCCCGTTCACGAGAAGTGTGGGATATGATACTGAGTATCGTCCCTGTCATAAGCGCTCTTTGTTATTTGTTAGTACAATGATAAATTGTTTTACTGCTGTTACTAATCATTAAATAATCAGCTACAATCCCATCATGTCCCTAGTTTGATGTTTCTTGTGTTTTTTACTATAAAAGTTACTATGAATTTGACAAAACGTTTTAATTTTGTCATGACCTATGTTTCTTTTCACTATAGTGATGTAAATAAATGTCCGCAGTGATATCTTGATTATTGATTTAAATAATTTATATAATTTGAAAATCACTTCTAGTACCTAACTATTGAACATTCCAATATATTCAACAGTTTTAATGACTATAGAAATTTACGGGTAAATTGGCTGCCTTAATGTGACTTAACAAGGCGTTTCTATTTATGTCGCCTTTTATTACAGCAGCAGCCGGAGTTTGGGGTAACAAGGCGGAAATAAATAACAATGTTGTTAGTGTAACTCCTCCTGACCAGCTGGCTATAAACTACCCCCCCCCCCCACCACAAAAACTCACCCCCCTACTGTAATTATGTCTAGTATAAGGTCGCGGGCCTCTTGAATGGCGCTGTACTTATAACAATTGCGTGCAAACAGCACAGGATCTTACCAAGACTGTGTATAGTAACATTTTGGGGCTTAATTTATCATTTCTGTTTTCATGGGAGTTAAATTTTATGTGTACTACATTGTAATTTTTATACTGTAAACAATTATTGTCATTTAATAAATACCCTGGTAGGGAACGGATGGGACATCCATTATAGAAATCATTTTTATTTTTAAAATTCAAGGGGAAGGGTAAAATTCAAGGGACCTCTCAACCCTTTTCCCCTGCAGAGGGTCATCATAGCAGACCTACTGATGTATAGTATTCTTCTTTTTAATGATTCACAAACTGTGATAAATATGTCTTTTTAGCGAATTTCCCCTATAGGGAAGATAACACCGTAGCATAGTAAGACAATTCTTCCCGGTAAGCATGCTCGAGACAATGATAGCCTTTTGTTTTGAGGTCCCCCAGATGCCAAAAACACTATTCGTTCAAATGTATATCTATACATATATTAATATATTTATATAGGCCTACATGTGAGTGTGTGTGTGTCCGTTAACTCAATAACTTTTGAAAAAAACATCCGATTTCGATTCAAATTTGCACAAACCTGTAAAGTAATATGTATGACTTTAAGTTCGAAAACCAGAAAGATCGGGCCATGGGAAGGGCCCATGGGGATCTTATAGGGGTTCAAAGTTTACAAAAATCAGTTTCTTTGCATTTTCACCCTAAAATGTTGAAAACGCTCAATTTTGGTTTCGACCATTTTTTAGAGCTTAAAAGAACAAATATTATAGTATTTTGAATCATTAACCTAGGTTAAGTGGTTGAAGAGAAAACCCCAAAAACGTGTTCACAATGTTAATTTTATTTTGTAATGTGTAAGTTATTTTGTTAAATAAAACGAGAATTCCCCATCTTAATTTTATGGGAAAAAGGTTTTTAGCTTTTCCTCAGTTAAGTTTAATGAAAATATCACTTTTTTTACCAATAAGTTCAGCTCTACAAACCAAACATTTTTGTGTTTAAATTTTGGTTCTACGTCCAACCGTTGCAGAGATATTCAAAGTGCTAAACACATACGGTTTACATGAACAGTACGTTGTTCAATGTTATCCTTAAAAAATGCTATATATCACTTTTTTATTAATTTATCTTTATGAAACTTGATAAGTGGCTTTACGTGGTTATAAGAAACACATAAATGCATTGGAAATTCGCTGAGTATGCAGTTTTGCTGCGAGGGGGTATTTTACCATTTTCTTCATTGATTCCATGTCGATGTTTATTTTTAGGCTGCTTTGGACAATGTCACGACTAAAATGCATTTCCCTGTAATAAAAAGGAACTTTTATTTTATTGTTATCCCCCCTTTCGGTTTTGTTATCCCCCCTTTCGGTTTTGTAACGTTCACAACCATTTCGTGGGAGAATTATACAATAATATCAAAATTAAGACCAGTACCGTTATTATGAAAAGTAACCAGTAATATTTTTCAGAATGTAGAACAACAATGGCGTAAATGTTTCATAGTCGACATATAAATGGCCGGTGGTTATTGGAGGTGATTCTGGTATAAATCATAATGAAATATTGCCATAGAATTAGACCTCCAACAGCTCGTTTGTCCTGTTTCCCTTTTTTATTGCCTCCGTTATTGTAACTAACTGTGACCGAGCTAACTGTGATGTTTATTTATTTATACATATATACATATATACATATATATATATATATATATATATATATATATATATATATATATATATATGTAAACATATTAGAAACACTCTTCAGTGTGTTATTCAGTTTTATGGTAAACATATTTAAGTTTTAATTAAGTTATCTTCTAATATTACATATTGATACGAATTTTCGATTTAAAAAATACTAAACCGAACAAAAGAATGAGTCAGTCTTTGCGGACGATAATAATATTCAAAATGTATTCAATTTGATTTCTGAATTACAATACATAAATATAAGACATTTTTTTATTTATGCAACATTGTCCTTATACAAGTAAATCCCTTGCATGAAGATAAGTTTATTCTACGTAGTCCCACCCCACATGTCATTAATTGTTTGCTTTCCACTTAAAACGTTGGGACAGAAAAAAAAACAATACTCTAGTGCAGTTTACAATCATCTCTCGCGGTCATAGTGATTTTGAGCTAGCCAAAGTGTACAAAGTAGTTAATACGTACTAAGGTAAACGTTTGTTTTAGATTTTTAACCTGTGTGTTATTCTAAAGTTATTATAGTTTATTGCTAAGAAAGCATTATATATATATATATATATATATATACATATATACATTATTTTAGTGCACTCACATAACATCTATCTAAATGCACACAATATTTGTAATCTAAGTTTTGTTACATTTAACCACTCAAATAATCATAATATTGAATACAAAGAATAAATTTTCTGTTATCCTGAACTTTAAATTCTACATTTAATACTCCTGCAAGGAACTCAATTTTTTTCTACTAAACAATGCTATATTATTACAACTGTGGCGAAAGATTCTTTCGAAGTGTGCTGGGCCCATGTAACACTCCGGGTTCTCTGATTATGTGCGGGTTGCAAATAATAAGAGTGGTTGAGCCAGTAATAATCAGTTTATTGAGTAAAGACAAACATTATTAATTGAGTCAATAAAACAGGGACTTGGAGGTCCTACTCTAAATTTGACAAACAATAATGGTTTTCCCTGCTATTCATTATTTTAATTGATCTCTTTTTGGCCTTTATTTATTTTTTTGTATCTTACATAATGTATTACAAACACAGGTAACAATGAAATATATTTATGTATATGACGGATCGAAATGTACTGAACAGTTGCTGATCAAGTGATGCAAAATTAAGCTGCTTCACACATCATGTTCAAGAAGAGTTAGGAATTATTTCATACAGTCAAAATCCTCCTTTCTAACCCTCCATAACTTCCCAACTTGTGCCACAATAAAACAAATTAATTCTCAGTACTGTCTGCTGCTACTGCCATAAACCTGTGCTGTAAATTTATATAACTTTTACTTTGACCTTTTTTTTAGACCAACTAAACAATGAAAACAAATTATTTCGTTGGGTTTATTACCCCCAGAATTTTGACGCTGTCAATCCAAATCAATGATTCTAACAAATCAATTTAATTGAAATGTTAAATACAAGGTTTACAAAATTGATGGCTCACAAATTGTCTTGTTAATCAATTGAATAACAGTGATAAATACTATGAAACCTAACAGGTTATTTGCATTTGTTATCACAGTTTTAATAAATTTAAGCAACTTGAAATAGTCTGACACATCCAGTTTTCAACAATATTGGAAATATGACCAAAGAAGATATAATAGCCTTATAACTAACAAGAATTACTCACAGTAACATTGTAGACAGATTGCACAAAATACACAATCACTATTTGCTTAATTATATGAATATCACAACTGTTACCTAGATTTAATTTAAAACCCCTTTTAATTATGAGTCGATTATTCCCCTGAATGCGATGATTTTTAAACTGTGAATTTAGAGAAACGCGGGGTCGACCTTCAGAAATGCGGAACGAAATTTAGAGTGTTAAATTTTAATTGCTTTAAATAATCAAAACGCTAATTCAGTTGTTTCCCGGTATCATTCACAAAAAATAGAGAACGTTGGCTGATCAGTCCGTAAACAAATCGATGAATTTTGTAATTAACCGAATTTTTAATTTTTGAAAAAACGTTGCCAAATTAGTCGGAATAGGTGGTTAGACGAATGAGGAATGGGGCTCTGAACTCGTTGCCGTGGCTTAAATATGTCGTGGCAACGTGCAGCACGTTTCCTGCCTTCCTTCTAGAGCTTTATGGCGTTTTCCAGTTGCGTTTCCTGTTTCATGCGTTTGGCGGTAATTTTAAATCGCGTTTAAAGACTCTCATAACGGTTTCCTGCAAACACGATATCTCAAATATGTTTTGGTTGTGTGCCATATAGCTATGTAAAATGCAAAGATAATCAAATAAATGAAAATCAATGTTTTAATTGTTTATTTTAAAGTTGATTTGGATCTTTATCCAAGTACATTCTTTATAATTTTCATGTATGATCTGGTCCAATCTAAAAAGACAGAACATAATTTATATTTACTTGTTTTTGTGTATAAATTACTTAATTAATTGGAACACTTTTTTATATTTTGTTAATAAAGCATTTATTCATTTATTCACACAATTAATGCCAGTGTCACTTGTTTGTGTTTTAATAAAAATTGTAATTCAATTAAACAAAACCCTCTCCGTTTTTAAGAAGTTATATGGAGCAATTACACAAATAATCCCTAAACGATTAACAAACAAACATATACATGAATAATACAAAACATAAAAGACAATAAATAACAGTAATAAAAAATCAATATTAGATTTTAACTTCAAGTAATTCAAAATAAAATTGTTTCGCATAAATACATAAATTACAAAAAGTTATACATGAAAAATTAATTTCGACTTGAGTAAATTGCTTGTGTGTTAGAAGGAGATGTTAAAATTAATATAAAACTATTTTTAATGGTAAATAACATAAAAATATTAACAACTTCTTGATTATCAAAATACGTGTTGATATTACTTAACACTTAAATAGTTATGTATGAATTAAGAGCGTAAAGTAGGTCTTTGACAAAGATGCTTTATACTCTAATTACATGCACCATTTTCCGTACAATTGCAATTTTGGATATCAAAAACATAAAAAAATTCAAATCCTTCGATTCTTCTTCTTCGTGCTCTGCGGAATCCACGAGATTGAAATTATAAATACCGATTCAGATAGCTTGGTCTAAAGCAACAATCGATCAGCTATTTATTACTACTTTAGCGAATGAAAAGGTAATATAGTGCGAGAGAAAAAACTGCCAAACAGAAAACAGCTATTTCATGATGTATGGTTAGATCGTGAAGAATCACTTGAGGGCGGTTTTAGGAAAATAAATTTACGCATATACTATATTCATATAACCGACGGTGCTCATCTTTTATAGATGTTTACAAAGTGACATATGAACACAGTGTAAGTGTAAACATATTTTTAGGATTTGTAAGACCTATTTTCTTACATCCGGCACAAAAAAATATAACAGAAATTCATTTGTTAGTTCGTCTCAAACAGAATAATATGAATTAGAATATAATTAGAGTGACTGAAATATTATTGGCTGGAAGAGGGGTAATTCCTTTCAACATAAATCCAAAACTTGATCTTTATCTTTTACCTACAAGACAAACGACCGGATCATTTGACTTTCAGAAATCTGTTAAACTATGAGATCGTCCTCAGGGAGTTGCTGGGAAAGTTTGCCAAAGCGATCCATCCCTCACCCTCAGGGAAGTCACAAATTCCCACCCAAGTCCCAAGTCATAGACCTTTGATCAGTGCCACCGATATATAATGTGACAATAATCTAAATATTAAACATTTTCAATCCATCCAAGTTAAAAAGCTAGGTAATAAATACATTTCATCATTGTCTTACACCTGAAAACTGAAAGAATTTTAGATTACATTTAGACATATCTATTCAGTATTTGTTCTGCACCACTAACCAATGGTATCAATAAATACTTAGATAGTCACATACATTAGACTCATATTTAAATAAATATACATTCATAAATGAGAGGGTTGGTTCTCTTAAACCGAAAGTTCGACTGCCATCCCCTGACGTCTTCACGGACTCGCTTGGCCTCTCTCTAGCTTCTACGACGACAGCTTTGTCTGTTCTCTACAATCCTCTAGCTTTTGAGACGTTAACTTTGATTTGACTAATACCTAGCAACTGGTCCATCAGTTTGAGTTTGCCAAACATATCTCTTGCCTTTGGGACAAAAACTTGAATTTTACTCATCCCTAGCATCTGAAAGTAGGGTAGAATGGAGTCTCCGACCCCAGGAGGGACAGGAGGGCCACCCCCCCCCACCCCCCCCCCCTCGCGAATTTTTTTTTGCGAATTTTTTTTTTTGCGAATTTTTTTTTTGCGAATATTAACCTAACCTAACCTAACCTAACCTAACCTAACCTAACCTAACCTAACCTAACCTAACCTAACCTAACCTAACCTAACGTAACGTAACTTAACCTAACCTAACCTAACCTAACGTAACGTAACCTAACCTAACCTAACCTAACGTAACCTAACCTAACCTAACCTAACCCATCCTAACCTAACCTAACCTCGGATCAGTTTTCTGATTGCAGATTCTTGTTCGTCTAGTCGAGCCGAG
>OY776113.1:122089711-122299711 GCA_963675035.1 Allygus modestus
TATTTTTTAATTTTGAAAGATTTCTAACAGTATCAATAGAGACGGGAGTGCGCCAGCTCCTAGGGTTAATATGTGTGAGTTAAGTAACATTGACCCAAACCCCACCCCCTTCCCCACATAACGCTACGAAATACCCCCTCTCCCCCCCTTAAGTGCGTTACGTAATATGTGTATGGCCCCTAAATCAAATTTTAAAACTAATATATTCTCAGTGTACAAAACAAGAGGTGAGAGATAAATATGCAACACCAATATTAATTTTCTATATACAGTAGTCTCGATTATCCGACCTTCCGTGTTTTCCGACCGTCCCCGTGCACGATCAAACGATCAATTTCCGCGCTACTAGAAATAAAAAAAAATCGTTTACTTTTGTTTTCATTATTTTCTGTGTTTTTGACCGTCCCTGTGCACGATCAAACGATCAATTTCCGCGCTACTAGAAAGAAACAAAAATCGTTTACTTTTCTTTTTATTATTTTCTGTGTTTTTGACCGTCCCTGTGCACGATCCAACGATCAATTTCCGCGCTACTAGAAAGAAAAAAAGTCGTTTACTTTTGTTTTTATTATTGTCTGTGTTTTTGACCGTCCCCGTGCACGATCAAACGATCAATTTCCGCGCTACTAGAAAGAAAAAAATCGTTTACTTTTGTTTTTTATTATTTTCTGTGTTTTTGACCGTCCCCGTGCACGATCGAACAATCAATTACCGCTGATAAAAACAAAAAAATTACATTTTTAAATTTTTTTTATTATTTTTTGTGTCATCCGACCTTTCCGCTTATCCGACCTTGGTGCGGCCGGTATAGGTCGGATAATCGAGACTCTACTGTAACTACCCTATTTTTCAAGATTAATATTTACTCCTCTTTATGCTGACGATTCCTCAGTCATCTTAAAGGAGCCTAATGTTCGATCACTTCAAAATAAAATTGCCACAACAATAGTAAAACTAAATGATTGGTTCAACGAAAATGAACTCTCATTAAATGTTCTCAAAACAGTAATTATCCAATTCAAAACTCACCAAAATAAGAATGTTCTACAACATTTTATTTTTAACAATTCAGTGTCAAGCTCAATAAAATTCCTTGGCCTCAAAATAGATCAAAACTTAAATTGTAAAGAGCAAATAACACAATTAAAGGCTAAACTTAACTCTGCTTGCTACGTTCTGAAGATTCTAAGGGATATTGTAAGGGGTTTTACATTAAAAACTGTTTACTATGGATACTTTTTCTCTTTAATGAAATATGGAATACTCATTTGGGGTAATTCAAGTAGATCTATTAAAATATTTAAAATTAAAAAAAAGGCATGAAGAATAGTTACAGAATGCCCTTTCCGAGCCTCCTGTAGACCTTTATTCAATAAAATACTGTTTCTTACAATGCCCAGCCTTTATTTATTTGAAATTTTGATATATACTTATAAAAATAGATCAACTATTCATTCAAGTAACCAGTTGTGTCACTCTTATATGACTAGGCACAAAGACAAATTACAAGTCCCACAACATAAATTAAAAATTCTAGAAAAGACATCACATTATTCTGGCATTAAACTTTATAAAAATCTTCCTCCTTGAATGTGATGCTTTTAGTTGAAAAATTACAAAAATATTTTAAAGGATAATTTTTGAAAACATGTTTTTATTTAGTTAATTAATTTTTTGAAGGTCTGGAAATAGCATTACTTTAACTTTCACAAAAAAATAGTTTAATAATATATGAGATATGGCTGCTTACGGGAAACATAGATCTAATTTTAGTAACTATTTACTAATAACTAGTTTTATTTCTATTTTTCTATGTACATTTTTACAAATGTAACAATCTTTATTTTATTATTGTTCTATGTCGAGCCACCTGCTTTATGTAGTTTACTTTACTACCTTGTAAAAGTGTTTTGTGGCAATAAAGAATTTGTGTGTCAAAAAGGTATAATAAAATTGATTATTAAGTCTCATTGCATTTTAATTGAGAGCTTATTTGAAAAATGTTATACACTATTGTAAAATTCAAGGAGCTATTTTACATTAGACTGACAAAAATTTTTGAAACTGTTGCTTTACAAAATTATCTTATCAGCACCATCTGGGGCTAATTACAGGGGTTTTATTCTTCTGAGCCCCAAATAAAGCGATGGAATTTTATAAATATGTATGTTAAGAAATGATGAAACTTCATGTGTTATAGAGTTACAAACTAATAAACACATCTTAGTACAATGAAAAACACTTATTAATTGCATTTAGGCTTTCTATCATTCACTTTTTAAACGGTAACTAGAAAATACCATCTCATTCTGGCCTTACAAGTTTAAAATACCCCCTAAAATCTCTTGATTTACATTGCTTTGAAAATCACACCTCTTAAATTAAGTATTGAAGGTTGTTACGATAGAAATATAAGCACTTTAAAGTTAAATGTTAGTACATTTTAAATTGATATGTTGTTATTTTAGTCTTATATAAATTGCCCTTTAAACTTGCAAATAAAATTGTATGAATTTCAATTACAATTAAATTTGTCAAAATCAAAAATCAAACAGAGTCCTTGAAAACATGCCTTATTTTTAAACTTCAGGACCAACTAACATTTTTGCTGGTGGAGGGAAACTTGCAGGCTCTGATTAACTATTAGGCTGACTAGGTTGCAGCCTAGGGGCACCAGTCAGCTGAGGGGTGCCGTAGGGACTCAAATCCTTTTTAAGTAATATTGGAAGTATGGCGATCAATTGGCTAGAGGGAGTTTTAGTTCTGCGCACCCTTTCCTGTCGCCACACCTGCATTAGTCTCAGTTTAACACTTTTGATAGAAGGTTAGTTTAGTTGTTCCTTAGCTCCTATAGATTAGAGATGGGCAGGTCCCAACATTTTGGGAAAAAATAATCCCATTTTTTCTGGCGGGATTTATTTTACTCGGGATGATTTTGAGAAGGGATTATATCTTCGAAACGGTCATCTGCGGTGCAATCAACAATTACGGCTGTGATTACGCAATGCGGTCATCATTTACAGTCAATATCATGTGGTCCGGTCGTCTGTTTCGATGGATAGCGGCGCGATCGTCTATATATTTCTTGTATAGATAGTGTCAATGTGATCGTCATTTATAGCTGAAGGCACACGTTGCAATCATCAATTACAGCAACTTATGACGTGGTTTGATCATTTATTACATTGATGGTGCATGATCCGGTAGTCCTTTATGGCCGATATTACGTGGTGTGATCGTCAATTACAGCTGACGTTGTGAGGTGCGATCGTCATTTAAGGCCGATGATACACGATTTGGCTGGCATTTACGATGGAACTGAAACCAAGAGATGGGTTTTCGAATTCGGTTTTCCCCATAAACTGATAAAATTGTTGAGAACCGAAACTGAAAAATCTCGAAATACTTTTAAGTCTTAAGTTTTGAATCCTTTTCCTGGTAGGTTTTTTTTTTTTTAGGGGGGGCGCCAAATCAACCCAAGCCTACAGGCGCCTCATCTCTTAATCCGGCCCTGGAAACTTGGTAAACAATATATGGATTTTCTATTAATGTACATGGTACATGGTTTATGTTTTTGAAACTATTCAAAATGTTTACAAAATAAATGAAAAATAAGTATTTCGTAATTATGATACCAGGGGGAAAAATACCGTTGTACATAACACCACCGCCTAGAACTATTCAAATCAAGAATCCTCATGCATCGAAAATTAATTCTTAAGAAATCTACCTGGCACAATTAAAAAGGAAGAAAACAAAGTTAAGTTCATAAAGAAGCTAAAATTATATTGACTTAATCTGGATCCTTAGTAGTATTGAGGAATTCCTGAATGCTAAATTTAAATATGTTAATTAGATACCTAATACCTAATTTGGTTTAGTTATTTGCACATTGTTATTTTACTGTAATTGAAATAGCCTTGGTGTATTTTGACACTATTCATGTACATGATTGTATATTGTGAATAAAGAAATTTTGAATCTTGAATCTACTACATCAACTTGCAATCAGCTGACATTAAATAGGCACAATTATTCACTAAACATTATTTCTACAGAACATAAGTGTATAGTTGTAGTGATGTGTCGCTTCCAATTTTCTTCAGTGTTATTCATGAAATCCAGTCCTCAGTTCCCAATTCCAATATTTTTTGAAAATCCTGTCCAGAATCAGTTTGCCTTTAATTCTTGCCTGAGACTATATATAAAAAACAGACCTAACACCACACAGCAAAGTTAAATAATTTGGTCGAAAAATATTGAGATAGTATCAAACCAGTCATTATGATTAAAAATATATAAAAAAATGTAATTTACAAAGTTGATTGTAAACTGATAAGAGATCAGTGAACTGCATTGATTAACGGAGGTAAGTATAATTCCTTTATTGAGGATAGCACAAATAGAGTGAGAAATCTTAGGAAACTGCGTGGCTTATTATCTCAGCTTAAAGGTGATCAAAGGTTATAATACGAGAAAACAAACAAACACACATTTGGACAAACATAAATTAGAATTTTACAAGAACAAATCTACCTGTATTGGAAACAAATTCTTTAAAGCACTTTCACATGAACTACGGCTAGAAAAAATATTGATGTACGGTTCGGATGTACGGTATAGAAGTATATTGCTCAAGGTTGGTTTAATTATTTATTAAAATAAAAATTGCAAATTTATTTGACTGAACAAGCTTTGTATTCTTATGAGTGGTTTTAGGATAAAAACAAAATATAATTTTACTGTAAAACTTTGTTTACTGCTGATTTTTAACTTTGTATACTCATAATTAGTTCAGTATAATTAAGGATTGTGACCATTTAATGTGCAGTGTAGGCCCTCTTAACCGACCTCAGATCAACCACCCATCGGATTAACTGGCCGTCTTCCAAGAATACACAAACTTCCACCGTGGCAGGCGATGTCGCGATATTGTTCCGCAAATAACTTTCAGGTCACAACAGGTCGATTACATTTTTCTGTAGAAAATCAAATTCAGTCAGTTGCTCTCAATATGTTTATCATATACTTCAAAAGTTTGATTGTTTTTAACACTTATTGTGACTGTTACCGGTATTATTCGGTTTAACCGACCTTTTTCGCTATCCGACCATGGCCCGGTCCCATAGGGGTTGGTTAAGGGAGCTTCTACTGTATACTATGTAGAAGAACAAATGAAGAGACTTTTGATTTAATTTAATCTTTGAGTGGTCTGGTCTGACCACTTAACTCGATCAAGTAATGATTATTATTATGCTTCATGTGTGGTTTCTTGGCCAATATTACATGTTAAAGCCACAAATTATAGGTAAGACTACTCAGTATATTTGTGATTTTTGGCTAACTGGTAGAATCTAACTGATCATAAGATACTGAAACAGTCCGAGAATTGGGCTATTGTTATACAATTTAAGAATTTACGCACAATATTTTGACAGACATTAAGTAGTGAGTTTCAGCTGATGTTATTTGCGTGATTGGTGCTAACGATTGGTTTAATTTTTTACATCCAAAATAATGACTCCCGGTGTATTTTGGCTGACATTATGCAGTACAACCTCAGTATTTCAAGCAAACCCGAAAACTTAATATGATTTGTTTCCCATAAACAAGCCACAAAACATAAATCACAACTGGAGCGTAAGATATTCTTAAAAACACAAGTACAAAAATCCTATGAAGTTCCAAAAATCACGACCTAAATCAATTATAACATTGCCTAGTTTTAAATAGTTACTTACTGCTATCCTAAGAAAGTACACCATTAATGATAACTAATCATACTCTAGTAATATATTCAATTTGATTAAGAATTTTTATTTTTTATACTTTTATACATTTTTTTGCTTGAACTCATTGACAAATGATTATCTTTATGTGCCACAAGAATGTATACATCATTGAAGATGTCATAGATTAGAGCTAAAGCAAAACCAAACATTTATATATCTAAATAACAGATATGTGAACCGCAGTACAAATCGGGTAAAAATAGATCCAAAACTGGAGAACAGTAACCAATATATTTTCCAATGCGACAAAACTGCATTAATCATAATAATCTTTTTAGCAACAAAGAAATATTTTAAACTATAGAAGAGATTGTCTACTAGCCAGGAATACAATTTACTTTTAAATGTTTTGAAAGGATACAAACTATTTTTTTCTAAGAAATTATACATTTTTAAAGACATTACAAAATGGCTATCACACATTTTACTTAATAACGTTTAACGTGATAAATTAATTACAGCATTGCTTTTGTTGTGATTATTGAACCATGAAAAGAATGTTTCAAATTGTACAAATTTGGTTTCTGTTTACTCATTTGATTTTTTGTCTCTCTCGAGTTTAGAATAATGTCCTGAGCAAACAAACGAATAATACAAACCAGTTAATTACAAACAATTCTGACAGCGAGCACTCGTGTATTTTGTTACAGATAATGAGGACAGCTAATTAACTGATAATGGGAAAGGGGTTTTCAAATTTAGTCTTCAATTCAAGACATTGTTTACTTCAAATATTCGTTTTTATGAGTTTGTAACCACACTAGAGTAGTTAAAATATTGATAGAAGGTTGATTTTAAAAATAAAATTACAAGTTGTAAAAAGGGTTGTTGTAGTTGCGATCTGAATAAAAAAGTGCTATAGAATATTTGAAACAAACAAAAAATGTGTAATTTTTAACATTGTCTTAAAGGGGTTCAGGAAGATGCATTAGGTCCAAGGGGCTCGTGTTAGTGAAGTATGTAGAAGTGAGGTTCAAATTAAAAACTGTGCTGTCTGTTTTAATGTTTTAAGCTCAATACTATGCCCTTTAATTTGATTTAACGCTGGAAATTTAAAGTAATCGATTTGTATGCTCTTGTGAAGCTATAAAAGACTAAACTTGAAATTAATTGCATTAGACCTAACTGCTCATTGCATAATATATGGAATGTACATTGCATTACTCTCCAGACATCACTGTAAACCTCTGTCTACTTTGTAAGACAAATTTATGTAATTGTACTATCCCTATGTCCAGACTTTTTACACTTATAGCCTGGCTCAAGTAGATTGTCGTATCAGCTGGTCAAGTACAACCCCCACTGGTTAAGACCAAGTGTACCCCCAACCACCCTTCAAACTCATTCCTTGAGCATGAGCTTCATTGGGAGAGTCTGAAAGTTACAGAATAGATGTCACTAATTAGCTCTTAAAATCGTTACTATTACAGTACTTGAAACTCAGTTAAGTAATGTACCTTTTTTTAAATACGTAAATTGCTTACTTTTGTTTGGACAAAACTAATTTGTGGCAATTTTACAAAATGGGATTATGAAAATTGTTTGAGCCATGGATTAATATGCTGTAAATAATAATTATCTTTACAATTAAAACAAGGAAAGCTGTTTATTGAAATTTTAAGTTTAAAAACTGAGAGAGACAATTTAAAATGAACAAATTTCACAAGTGTCTTATAACTACATCTTCATCAACTTACATAATAGAAGATATCAAGAAAACTGCTGACCATAATGTTCTATGTAATATATAAAATTAATAACACTTTCAGATAACACGCGATATATGTTTTTCCTGGTAACTTCTTAAAGCTATACAACTATTTATACAGTTAATCATCAAGAGGATATCTTCAATAAAGTATAGGTTTACTAGCAACATTTAGAAAATGTTAGTACACTAAGTTCAGTATAGTAAAAACCCTGCTTCTTCGATTGATTGACAGTTATTAAGTGTAATAAGCAAAGGACACGTTTATAGGTAGAAGTTAACAACATTGACTAGTGTCTAGACATAAATATAAATTAAAAACTGGAAAAATGAAATATTTTTTCAGCCAGCATTACTATAAATATTTAACAACTACTTTTAAGTATAACAATTCTAATATACACATATTTATGCATCTAAATCTAAATATAACTGTTATAACATTTCTGTGACTATTACCATTTTATACTATCAATAAGGTATATAAAATATTCACTGACTAGCTTTTACCCAGGTCAGTAATACAACTTTTAACAATATCTCAATTCCACACACAATATATGATTATCAACAGTAAAATAAATATAAGCTCGAAGTTGAGAGATTGCATGAGAATTGTTCCCACAGAAATTTTACATTTATGTATTCGTAAAATGTACACCTTCCTTAAATTATGACTAATGAGATGAAAAAACGACAATTTATTAATGATGTAGAAAGTTATTAGAGATTATTGCCAACTTACTATCGCTGGTAAAAAGAAAATGAGAGGATTTTGGACACCTTTTGAGAGTAATAGAAATACATAGGCTATAAAAGTCTCTTAAACAGACATAGGAACATAAACTTAAGAATAATTAAGACTGTACTTTGTATACAGAATAATCTGAGAACTCTCGATCGTGCTCACACATATGAATATTCGCAACAAATTATGACAAAATTTCATACAAGGTCGACACTTACAAGACATTTTTAAATATTCATTCGAGCGTAAACTGTTAGGCGATAATAGGGTAGATATCGGCTTAAAACACATGTACATTCGGAAATAAACATTATAAATACTGAGGCATACGGAATGTTGAGAAGAGGACGAGACAGGCTAAAAAATAAATAAATCAA
The DNA here is from genome assembly GCA_963675035.1 of Allygus modestus. NCBI lineage: Eukaryota > Metazoa > Arthropoda > Insecta > Hemiptera > Cicadellidae > Allygus > Allygus modestus. The sequence goes on from OY776113.1 coordinate 122,098,337, forward strand.
ACCAGTAAAAAAAGGATTGGAACAAATAAAATAAATAGGAAAGGAGGGAGAAGGGGGAAGGGTGGGCACTGTGCACTGATGGCGAAAACCATTGATCGGGCGACTGACTCTTCCTCTCCAACTAATCGCCATTCTGTGGTGGAATGCCAAAATACTATTAGACACTTATACGTAACTAAAACACTTATACTCAACACCTGTAAACATTTGGTATCTTGTACCAAACACCCTCTCTCGAAAAGAATTGTGCGGAAAAAATAAACAAGTTTGAAATAAAACATTAAATTTCGATACTTTTAATAAAATCCTAAAGGGTAATTTAGCACGACAGTTACGAATCACTATAATGTGCTTTTTCAAGAATGTTTCAGTAAATTAAATATATATAAATCAGGTTTTTTCTATTGATGAATTTGTATTAAAAATAGGCAAACTGATAATTGAGACATGTGAATTGATTAAAACACATCGGATTAAGGGGGCATGTTGGAGTTTAATTAAAGTAAGTTTGGACACAATTATATTTTTTTATATTTTATATTCTTAAAAGCTCAATGTGATTTCTAAAAAAAGATGTAACAATAAGAATTAACCAGATTTGTATGCATATTTTATAAACTATACAGAAAATCTAGCTAAACAATTCTTGCACAATTTTTGTAAAACTTTTTTTACAAAAAATTAAAAGCACGGAAAAGAATGAGAGTTCTACGGGTAAAAATGTATTTTTTATTTAGGAGAAAACAAAAATATAATAAAATATAGTGATTCCGAGTGGAACGCTTGTACCAAATGAGTACAGTGGGAGAGTGATGATTTCTTTACCTGTGTCTGTAGTCTAGTTAGGCCACGGATCCAGAGGATTTGACCGGCGCGAGGCTTCTTGTCAGAACCTTCAGTGTCGTACTTGTCCTCACCCAGTGCGATGGCCTCAGTGTACTGCTCAGGGTGACCTCGGCCCCACCTGTCAACCAACAACTCTGTCAGATAGATTGCTGGATTAGGAAACCTCAGCAGAGCCACTAGGCATGTCACCAGAATGAGAGGAACTACCAGGGATGGAAAAGGTGGGATGGGATGGAATTGCCAATCAACCTTCTAGAGGGCACAACCGCGACTCCTGTGACAGCTGCTCATCAGCTCTCAAACAGGTGTTCTGCTCTGCCCTTCCAGGCTGACTGACAAGAGTAACAAGGTATCCATGTTTATCAGCAAGGGCCCATATCTTAGATACAAGTTACCGTCCCCTGCTGTCTTCAAACATGGAGGGATCAAGGTGAAAGGGAAGCTTGTCATAATGGATAGTCAAAGGACTTAACCACATGACATCTTCATTTGCTGAACCCATCAACCTCTCAATTGGTATAAACCAGTCTGAATGTCATCCTAGCACCAAGGTCACCACCGTCAATCAAGGCCCACTGCGTGCAACCACAGACACCCTCTATACACAATAAAACTTGGCTCGTCAATACTATACCAAAAACTTACTTTATTACGAAACTTTCAATTTTCTGTAAGTTGGAGGGATCTGCAAGTACAGTCAAAATCAACATTAATGGTCTTTCCCCAGGTAGCCCCCTCCGTCCTAATCCTCTGTTACTAAACTCCCCCATTGTAGCACGCTCGGAGCGCAGCCAACCGGTTAGACAACAGAAGCCATCCTCACTGCCCGCGACTCTTAGAACTTCGCCCTCTCCCTAAAGCAGCTAATAATTGAACCATTGCACTCTAATTAACAAATGATGGCTCATTTTTTTGTCATGGTTGGACGAGTACAATAAAACTTGAATCACAATTCTACAATGTTTTGAGATATTTTCTTTGTTAGTCATAGTCTAGTTATTGGAATAACTGTATTTATCTGAATTACAGAATGTTGTAGAAATAATGGGATTGTTTCGTAAACTAAGGATTAGGATAGACCTTTTAATGTTGATTTTGACTGTACAACCAATAGCCCTAAATGAAAGCTTAAGTAAAAAAGTACATCAAAACAAATCTGACCTGAAACAGTCAACTGAATGTGAAATGATGGTCAAAGTTTATGTTAATGTGCACTCACCTAAACTTCATACTTAACAATGATTTTCAAAAATTACTGCAAGAAAGTCCAAGAGAATTCTCGAATTACCTGTAGTAAGCTTAGAGTATATTGTATATAGTTTCTAAAGACTAAGTTTGCACACTGTTGCAACCCAAACCTGAGAAGGTCATAAATGGTGGTATTATAAAGTTGATCTAATTGCATGGTAATACGCTTAATTTGTTATTCATGTTTAATCACGATCATTGCATGTTTCCTTGTTAAGCGACTGTGGGAAATTCTGCCAGCTGCAATGAAAGTGATAAAGGAAACTTTGACTAGAGACTTGCCATTTCGACTCAGTTATCTATAAAAAGTCAAACTTGTGGCATTATTGGCCCATGAACAAAAACCTTTCATTGCCGTACTCACCTCCTTTGCATAAATCTTCAGATTTTTTAAAATTTTCAGTCCCTCTCAGGTGATAGATGAATAGTTCTTTGAAGAGTACATTTTTGGTATATTTCTAAATATAAAATGGTTCTATGTATGGAGAAAATATATAACCATACCCAGAAATATAGAACACCATATTTGGCATATTCTTTTTCTTTCTGTAATAGGGTAGATTAAAATATGTTATTTTTCTCACAGCAACCTTACAAGGCATATCAATTCCATTGGCTTGTTCCTTGTGCATAAATTCCTATGCATAATGGAACAATCGGATTTGTACATTCGCTGTTTTCACAGTACCCAAATTCAAACTCTTGTTTGCCTGGCAGGCAAATAAAGATGGCAAATTCACTGTGCTTATTCACTTTTATCTTGGCTGTGGATGAATTCAGCTTTCTCTCTATCGCGTGAAAATTTAATAAACTCACTTTCATTCACTTAGTTTTTTAATATTGCAGCTAAGCAGTGGTGAAACAATAAACATTTTTCAAGTTTTGACTAAAGATAAAAAGGAGTATTTTTCTTATGTACAAACACATACTTTAGTTTTTATTATGAAAACAGTATTTTATCATAAAACATAAATATTCCAAAGTGTTACTTCAATTTACTTGAAATTTAAGTGGCATAAATTTGCCAAATGGCAATTTTAATTTGAATGCTGGGTTTTTAGATTTTTTTTAGATTTTCAAATTTGCTTTTGAATGTTAAAAATCATAAATGTAGTTGAACTGAAGAACCTGTATGTACTAAATGGGAGCTGTGCAACCAGTTGAAAGTTCAGCATGACTAAGGTGACCAGACGTCCCGATTTCGGTGGGACAGTCCCACTTTAGCGAGGTATGTCCCAGCGTCCCCATGATTCCTGTGGGGACAGCCTAATGTCCCACTTTCACAGTTTGACTTGAAAATACTCTTGGATTCATAAAAAAAATATAATTTGTTTAATATGTCAAATACAATATTCCCAGCGACCAGCATTGTGTTGAATGGTTCAAACACTTTGAAGCAAAGCAAAAGTACCGGTTTTTTAACTGGTACATGCTTTGGTAAAGGAAAAAATTTTTCCTAAGCTTTTAATTGAGCTAGTGAACTCTTTGTGCATGGTACCTATGCACCAGTGGAGAGAGTTATCAATGCCATGAACAATTTATGGACCGAGCACAAGTCATACTAGTTAAAACTAGAAACAAAGAAATACATGCTGTTGCTAAAAAGTTATGTGAATTTAAGCTGAATTCAGCTTTAGTTAAGATTTAAGTTAATGCTAGTTAATGAAAGCTCACCCAAATAATTAACAAGAAGCACGAAAAACCAAGAAATAAAATAAGTAGTGGGGTTTGTTTGCCTGCGTGCTTATCTAGAAGTGTTGGACACTCCTCTGACAATTATCAGAAATTTTGGTCAGTATTTTCCCTTATTAGTTAAGTTTTGCATATCATAGTGATGGTTCAGTATTGTATAATGAATTTACGAATATGATTACAAAACCTGTTGTTTCAATACTAAGTAATATTTGGGCAAAAACTGCACAAAACTCGCAATTTCGTCCCCGGTATCTAATTTTCTAAAACCTTCCAGTGGGAGCCACCGGGCCCCTCATTTTTGTAGAGGGTATTCTGTACCCACTTACACCACGGTATTTCCAGTTAATTAAACTATGTCCCGCTTTAGGCTTCTACAGATCTGGACACCTTCAGCATGACCACCACCTCCAATTATCCATCACAAAGTGTAAAAGCATTTCCTTTGTTTATCCATTGTATTCATAATATTTGCCTCCTTGATCAATATGACTCGGAAAATAAGGTTACATACCTTGCTGTCATCAATCAACTAGTTTCGGGAAATGAAACGGATTGAATACAATATGAATACTGAATACAGTGGAGCCCCGCTAATCCGAAATAATTGGGACCGGACCCATTTCGGATTAGCGAATATTTCGGATTAAGCGAACTATTATTAAAATAAAGATAACAATAAAATACAAAGTGCAATTACATAAACTAAGCGCCGAAACGCCGAATCACGCCAATCGTGGTACGAGAAACGGCCAAATCGCCAAATTTATACTGTACGGCAATATTCTGCAAGATAACCGGTTGAGTACGTAGTTGCGAATCAATCCGATAGGTATCAGCGTAACCAGAGTTGTAGAAGCGCCGCCCATTGCACCCTGGTGGTGATTTGAGGAAACAAATTGCAAGAGATACATGGTAGTACGGCAGATTCAATGTTCCCCAGCAACAGCTGAGCTCACACTGGCTACGCATTTTCAAAAGAAAGAAATCTGACGATCTCGACCTACACATATGCATGGTACGGGTCAAGTGAGTCGAATTCAAACACGTAGCCGTAAAAGTATTAACACGTCGGCTGCGGGCTACGACAATTGGCGATCAGCAAATTGTAGATATGGTTTTGAGAGAACCGGACAACAACACGGCCCAAGACGACAGTGAAGGAGAAGCAGACGACGACAGCGAGCAGAGAGTATCCCATACGGACGCCGCGGCTGCCTTTGATCTAGCGCTACGTTACGTAGAACAACAGTCCGCCGCGACCCCAGCCGATACCTTGTTCCTGAGGCGCTGGCGGTATTACGCTTCAAAAGAGAGGTATTCTTCTCTTCGACAAAAAAAGTTACAGACTTTTTTAAACCAATGTAGTTTGTTCTGTAACACTGTTCTGTTTTGCTAATTACATTTTCTAACTTTGAAACGTACTGTAATATTCAGAAATACACTTAATTAATGTTTTTCCTAGTTTTTATTTATTCCTTAATATATCCCGATTTCGGTTTCGGATTAAGCGTTTTTTCGGATTACCGGATTTCAGATTAGCGGGGCTCTACTGTACAAAATTTTATGAATCGTAAATAAATAGAAATTGTTTCATGTTTCTAAGTTTCAAGTACATATTTGTGTTTATTATTGAAAAATGTTTTAAACTTCAAGACGATAACAGTTATTTAACTTCTTTTGATATAAAGATTTGATAATGGGACAGTACTAGTTCTGATCTAATAAAACAGTGGATTGACGACAGCAGGTGTGTAACCTTATTTTACAAGTTAATTGGTATACCCAATAATCACCATTACATCACCATAAATAACTATAAAAAAACACTATAAAAAACTACATAAAAACTCCCAAGAAATGCAGTAAACGGGAGAAATTAAATATAATTATTTACTTATTTAGTTACTTATATAGTTTTTATATTTACTTCTGATAATTTATAGAAGTGCAAAAAGAATTATTTAGATAAAGGATGTAGGTGAAAAAGAATTAACTATAGCACAGAAGGACGTTGTATCCCATTAGAAAACATTGAGATAATGTTTATGATAAACAGTTATGCAACAACAGTAATCATCATTGAATATGAGAAATATTTGCTAAAAAAAGCAAGTGACAACAGCTTTTGGCCTGATCACCATACCTCATAAACGTTGCATGCAAGTTTAAAATAAATACCATGCTCTTGTAGGTTCAAGACTAAAGGCGGTCCCACACTTCTCGCTAACACTCCGAACATTCGAAGTTCGGCCGATTGTTCGGGCGTGTTCGCGAGAAGTGTGGGACCGCCTTAAGCTATGGTCTGGTTTGTTGGGGAGGTACACATGTAACACATTGAATCCTTTAATAATACTCCATAAAACCTTCATCCGTATCTTATCTAATTCCACTAGAACCAATCATTCCTGGCCACTTCTTCAACAATTAAAAATTCTTCTGATTAGAAATCTATACATATTTAAGGTTTTAAAGTTTTTTTACATAAAAAGTTCCATGACCAAATTTAGCTCTTTTTAAGAATCTTTATACTTATGATGCGCCTTGTTTATTTAATTTACTATCACCACAAATTGTAAACTATGGAACAGTACAATGTTTTTTGCGTGGTCGGTAAATATTTTACAGTCATTGGAGAATTGTGATAACTTATTTCAAACATTGCAATAGAAATGTAACTCCCATTGTCTCACTACTAAAGTGCAGTAATTTGTTTACCAGCCTAAATGTGATTTATCTTTTATTTTGTTTTGTAGTCAAAGATGTACTTTAGATAAATGATTTTATTCTCACCAGCCCATTCTCTATTTATTAGAATATTGTAAATCACATACTTCCTACATCTAGTAATACACTTTTCATTCTGTTGTTTATAATTGTAAATGTTTATATTAAGTAGCTCAGATTGCTAATTATTGTATTAATTTTTAGTACAGCAGCAAGCAAGTTTGTTGTTGTTGCCCTTTATTTTAATTTTCTCTTATTTGAATTTTGTTTTGAACAACATGTCTTCGCTCTTAGTAATTTGTTTTTAAGTTTGCTGAGTGATGGATATCTCATATGAGCTTTGAGCTTTTGAGATATTCCTAATTTATTTTCACTTTCTTTCTCTTGTGTATCAAACAATTAAAAAAAGATCGTTCTTTTGTCATTGTGTACATATTTCTGTATATTGTGTCCTATATATATATATATATATATGAGAAACTTGCTGGGGGCTTCGGTTGGTGTTTGGCCTCAGGTTAATGATGCCAAACCTTACGTTCCTAGCCTAAGTAGAAGTGGTGGCATATCAAGTGACTCAAAACCGACATATTACTACTGCTCATACTATGAATACGTGGAAATAAAACCTAAAACTGGTATATAATTCTATTATAAAAAGAATGGTGTGTAATCTTCAACAAATTAAATATGTGGTCTCTCAAGGATCTGTATTGGGCAAAATGCTAATAAAGACCTAAATTATACAAAAATCATAGGCTTTGATTTGTTTGAGGGGTTTAAATCATTAAAACTGATCATTTGCCTGTAGTTGAATGCTTCTTGACATTGAGATATATTGTATGTTAAATTTAAGCCTACATTTATTACCTAAGTGCTTGGAAAAAGTTAAAACCCTAGCCTGGATTTTGTAATATAGCCTTTACAATACTTATATTAAAACTTATAAGGGAAAAACCAATGTTAACAATCTAAATTGCTATATATTTGGGCAACTAAAAGCCCTCTGCAACAAATAGAGCATTATTAATAAGTGCTTATACCCTCGGCAGAGTGCAACATAAAAAATATACCCAAAAAACACAAAAAATCTACAAAAGTTCTAAGTATTTGTTTTTTTCGGGTGTTTAACTGATAAAATCTGGGTATATGACTGTTGCTAAATACTTATTGTAATGTAGGAAAAATGTGTGCCAAATATTAGGCCTCTTAAGTTCTATATTAGAGCGACAAACTATTGAAAACCAAAAATAAATCTTGATAAATAGCTGCAATTTGAAAAATCTAGCATTACCTAAGGGTTAAGGGGGGCGAGATACGGCAAAAAGTCATAGGGCCAAAGTTGTAGATCATCTAAAATCCGTGGCACGTGGTGGTCTCTATTTTTCAATAGGACAATCTGTTCGGCAGCTAGAGCTCAAAAAAAAAAAAAAACACTACATTTTGATTTTTTTTATTCGCAATTATTTATTTTTTTGAGATAGTTAAAACAAAAAATAGTAGGATTTGAGAATTTTCCCAGGGGTTGAAAGGTGCAAGGCACATGCATGCCAAATCTCACGTTTCTAGCTTAAGTATAAATGGTGTCACGTCCATTCTAACCGTCATTTCCTTCCTACTTAAACTAAGAAAACAGTCAAATCTAAAGATATTTAAAGTTTTTTTATTTTCCAATAGGTTTAAGTAATCAAAGCTGGTCATATGACTGCTGTTATTTACTAAGTGTGATGTAGACATATTGCGTGCCCAATATTAGGCCAATATTAATATTATATCACTTTAATCAAGTATATTAAAGTGATAAGAAATAAAAAATCATCTAAAAATCTTGAAAATATGCCGAAATTTGAAAAATCTAGCGCTACCTAAGGGTGAAGGAGACAAGATACGACAAAGTCATAGGACCAAAGTTGTAGATCGTCTAAAATTCATCTGTTGTAGTGGTGTCTGTTTTTCGATAGGACCATCCGTTCGGCCACTAGAGTCCAAATAAAAAAATACTATTTTTGAGAAATCCAAAATTTCCACCATTTTTATTTTTTATGAGGAGGTTACAATTTAAAATTGTAGTTTTTAGCAATTTTCCCGGTGGTTTCTAGGTGCAAGCTATGTGCATGCCAAATTTCAAGTTCCTAGCTTATCTAGAAGTGGTCTAGATTTTGTATCTCTGGGTGAGTCAGTTTAACATGCGGTCCATAGTACCCTCCAAAAGATTTGAAGAACTACGATATTAGTGTGAGTTTGTCTGGATTTGTACAGGGTTCATGAGCCATTTTCTGAAATTAGGGAATAGCTATCTCTACGGAGTCTAAACTTGACATTTTTAATATAGAGCTTTCAACTTGAAAATATGTATCATGTGATACATTATGAACAAAACTATGACATAGTTTATGTATAAACCAATAAATTTGTGGTTTGGGCAAGTGTTAACCATAATAGGGAGATGATTTTATAACAGGACTAATAGTATATACAATTAACAGGAGGTTACTGATTTAAATCATATTACAAACAATTCCAGCAATTATTGAGGCTGGCATTTGTAGTTATTTCTGGTTTTTGATAAAAAAAGGACAAAACAATATACTTGGTCAAGGATATTCTTACAATTTTCAAGTCTTGCCAAAGCCCAGGTCTTGGGTATGATTCCTATTTTTTACAACACAAATGTAAAAATATTCTAGTATTTCAAAGATTACTTTTTTAGGGAAAATGTTCTTTTATTATGCTTGTAAATCTATTTCTTATATGTAAGGGATTTTTCTCAAATAAGGTCAGACGTTGTAGGGGAAAATATCTTAATATATTCAGCACAGGACTTCTTAATTATCTGAACGATTGTTCAAATGAATTATGTGGCTCTCAAACGACAGTTTAAAGAACTTTCTTCTTTTGTACTCAATAATCAATAATCAACGTTTATTGTCAGACAGCACTACAATTATGCAAAAGACATGGTCAGGCAATATGCATGCAAATGTTCAGAATTTAGTTATAATATAAAACAAGAAATAACAAAAAGCAATAAAAACAAGCATTAGGCCAAGGTAATAGAATAATAACCTAAATACATGCATAACAATCCATAAGTCCAAATGAGCAATTACAGTCAACAGTCGGCATTACAATTTCAAAAAAGAGTAGACAAGCACTCTACGATTAGAAACAAAATTGTGAAATTCAAACTTAGGTCAAACATACGTAATAAAAAAAATAAATAAAAAAATACAGGTCATTAACAATAACAATAAAATGGTACATGCAAAATCCTTAAGCGTAAGTACTGAACAATGAAAACATCTGATTTGGCAAGGTTTCAAAATTGGCCAAGCTCTAATACTTATTTTTCCTTATACAGTATCAGACTCAAAAAACTCTCTTATATCATAAAATGGATTCTGAGTTAGCCAATCATAGATCTTATTTTTAAAAGAACGAAAAGGTAGCAGCTTTGGGTCAACATGCAGCTTGTTAAATAATTTAAGACATAAAATAGGGTAACTATTGGCACAAACACTTAATCTACTATATGGCACATCAATGAAAGACTGTTTTCTCGTATTATATGCATGAACATCCATTCTAAGGGGGAAGTCAGCAGAGTTTTTCTTTACATGCAATAAACATACAAAGATATACAGATTGATAACCGTCAGAACCTTAGTTCTAGCAAAAAGTGGTTTACAGTGCTCAAAGAAAAAAGATTTAGTAACAATCCTGATTGCCTTTTTTGCAGCAAGAGTACATTTTTAATGTGACAACTGTTTCCCCAACTACCCACAACATACCAACACAACTGTGTTGTGTGTACTAGCAATTTCCATTAGGTTGTGCTTAAGAAGTTGTTCCAATTGGATTAATAAGGACAGTACCATCTGCATACCTAAGCACTGGTTCGGCAACAGATAATGAACAGTGAATAGTTAAGATAAAAAAGACTGAGCCCTGAGGAACACCTCGTATTTTTCTGGCCAGATATTTGTACATTGCACCTCTATACTCACCATAAATGTCTAACACCTGCTGAATTTTTCTGAAGAGCTCTTTAACTGCTGACTTGTTAAAATTCCAACAAAGATCCCTTTTTACTTATTCAATCAACATTTCATGACACAGTCAAAGAAATTACAAACCTCCATAATCAATAAAAACACAGTTAGCTGAACTGTTTGTTTCTTTAGTCCATGTTTTATGAAATAAAGCTGATAATCGTTACTGCTGTTAAGTACCTTGACGCAGGGATTCAGCTGGGAAAAAAAATCTTTGAGCAAAAATGCTACAAGCTCTTAGAGACTTGTAGCAAAAATATTTTCCATTTCGCATTTTTATGGCGTGTAATTTTTTGGTCTTAAGTTGTTTTTTGCTTGTATTTGTTTTTAAGGTTTAACATTTCAATACCGTAATATATAATTCAGCAGAGTCTACTTTTCTTGGTAGCTTATCCATTTATAACCATTAAAGTCTTAATGGAAATATACTAAACATTCTAATAGAATAGGCCTAATAGAGCACCAGAACAACTAAAACTCACTCACCCCAAATATTACACACTCTGAAACATAACCTCAAAGCATATCGCAATCGTATTTGCACATTACCGATTTCGAGTTGTCTGTTTTCACTAAGGTACCTCTACACTTTCGCCCGATCGTTGAGATTTCGAGCGACTCGTGCTCGTGTAACCGTCCAAATTCTGCAGCGAGTCGAGGCCACGAGCGGCACTAAGTATGGAGGACCTGCCGCTCGTCTCCTTTGACTCGGTAACAAAAACCGACAAGAGTCGGTGCGATTGCAAGGCGAGCGCAGTCATCCCTTCGGTGGCGAACTAGCACTTGACATTCTCGCATTCGCCGATTCGCTCGGCTAGACTCTGCTACTACAGAGTGCGCGCCAAACTGAATCACAGCGGAGCGCATGACATCTGCTAGGGGATTAGCTACTGACACTACAAATGTCATTTCAGTAACTCGCCCGTTCCGTTTACACGGTACGCAGTTGAAATCGACAGCAACTGTTTACGTAATGTAGGCTCGTCTCCTCTACCACTCGCTCAGAGGCGATCGGTAAAGTGACGTAGTGCAACCAACACAACGTTAAGCCTCTACAACATCCCACCTACTCTTCTAATCTTTTTGGTTGTGGATCGTGATCACGGACTTTTAATACAATTTTTATTGTTAAAACCAGATTTTCTGCAATAAAATTTAAAAATGTCTTATCCTTTTCTTTGTAGCAAAAAAGCGACAGCCTGCCCAAATATTCTCGCATTTTCGTGATGCATGTCGCATTTTGCGACAAATGCGACCGCAGCTTAAACCCTGCCTTGACGTTTTTCATGTGTGAGGAGTTTTTTATTTATTTACAAGGTTAATAAGTTGATTTAAAGAAATTTCGATCCTGATACGAGACAGTTTGACTCGCCTCAAAAGTATGCCTAATTTGGTTTTAAAGGAACAGTGGACAAATAACGACCACATTATTAACCTGTGTTGGGATCTGTTTTAGTATTGGCTAAGTGCTGACGGCTTCAACTGACTTCCGAACCACATTTAAACTGGAAGTGCAGGTGGTAAGGATCAAACAGCCTGTTAGCTCAAACATCATGGCAGGCTTGGGCAAAAGTAAGGTAGACTTTTCAAATCAACTTGTTTGTTATCCTAATTAGTTTAGCAATCCAGAGTTATATAAGAGACTCTTCAGAACAAACTACTTGTTATTTCGGGTTGGATAGAGGAAGTAGAAAATTAAAGCAACTTATATTCCATGTCAGATACAGACAAGTTGATTTGCTAAAGTTACTTATCAATGTATGAAATATTTTCTTTTAAACAATCTGCAAGTACTTTAACTTTTCCCAGGCAAACACATCCCATTGTAGTTTGCGCCAAGGTCACTGCAATCAAGAGTTAAGACGCAAGACACGAAGCCAGGGTTAAGAGAATTTGATTCTTCAGAAACAGCAAAATTGCTGACATCTTGTGAGTCTGAATCAAAGCTCGTCTAGAATTTTGCTGCTTTATCACTGCGCTGATCTTGGCCAATCTTGAAAGTCACTCTCAATTGGGCGCTTGGCCCAAAAAGAGAAATCAAGTTGCACACAAACTAGCCACAATGCAGATAGTATTGGCTTTTGTAGGGCCACAGCGCTCTTTTAGACTAATCAGAGAGTAATTTCTTTACTAGCATGATACGTGTTGTTACAACTAAACAGGATAAATAAAATACATCTTACAACACGATAAAGTATATTTACACTTATACTGTACTTACATACAAGACGGTAAAATATACACAAAAGATGGTACAAGGCGATCGATTTCAACCAGTTACACCGGTCATCATCAGGCCCAATCAGAGAATACTCAGAGATTCTCTGATTGGGCCTGATGATGACCAGTGTAACTGGTTGAAATCGATCGCCTTGTACCATCTTTTGTGTATATTTTACCGTCTTGTATGTAAGTAGGGTATAAGTGTAAATATACTTTATAGTGTTGTAAGACATATTTTATTTATCCTCTTTACTCAGAGAGAACATATCTTGCCTGTACACCATATACGAGAAGAATAGGAATGGTGGTTTGAGATTCCTCTTTTGAGAAATGAGCTTATTCTTCAATCACCATCTCGAAGATAAGGTTACAAATCTTACACGTCAACAGATAAACAATCTAGCCACAGGGATATACAACATGAGGAACCATATACTGAAAAAAGGAAAACATTAGACCCAGTATGAACCAGTATGGGAGATCTGAAGCGAATGCTGGACATGTTTTGTTGAACTAGATTGGTGCAGGTATGGGTTGCTACTCTTTGTGCCAAGTGTTCATTAACAAGTCAATCAGGCTTCTTAGGGACTGACTAATTCACAGCTTTGTGATAACACTTCACTACACCAGGTTTGTGGTCAGCACTGTTTGAATGTTATCAGTTTGTATGTCTGTCTCTCTGATCTCGAGCAGTCTTTTTGATCGCATTAAACCGAATCATTAATTTATATGAACCGTGAGTTGAAAAATCACCTTTATTCTTTTCCAGATTTCTAGAGAAGAATCAAATCCAGAGGGATTGGCTTGAAAGCATTTTTTTAAAATAGTCACTCTCCCGTCATGACTCTGCTGAATTCTGAACGACTGTTTGGCTACAAGGTAAACAAACAACCCCTGTAACTGTAATTTTCATATGACAATTAGTTTAAAATATTTTCAGCAGCACTCATTTTAATCCTGGTACTTTGTTGCAATGCACTCGCTACTCTGATTTAGAGTTAAAATAGTTGAATAAAGCATACTCAAATGTTTTCATACTAATATTTTGAGAATGGCTGGTACCTAAAACTCAAAGTTTGTTTTAAATTTATAAATAATTAACTTACTTTTCAAGTAAGAATATTTCCAGGTAATTAAGGTGTAGTATTTTACCTGTTGTACATGTGATTGAGCCATTTAACTTAAAAAGACAGAATATACTATTCCTGTTTCATCTATTAAAAAACCATATTGTTTGTATTTTCTTTGTATATTTTAACTTGATACAACTATCCATTAATACAGTTCCCTTTTGCTAGCAGTATTTTCTGTCCCAGTTTGTTCTAGCTCTTGTTCAACAACAAGCCATGTAGTCCAGTCCCCACAATATTTGTAAATAATTGACGTAGAACAAGTTCTAATATACAAAATTAAATTTCACTTGTAAAATAAAAAACAGGTACAGTAGACGCCCTCTAGTTCGGCTTCGGTTGGATCGGCCGCCGGATGGTCCGGCCGGTCCTGAGGGTGAGTCATATCCGCCGCGCCGCCGCGCCGTGGGGTGAACGACATTCGACAGGATTTATCTTGAATGTTAAGTTTCCGGCCGTAGAAGTACAGTAAACTATTTATGTCAGTTTAGTTTACGGGCGAGCTTGTAATTGGTCGGTCGCACTCACTTAACCTGTGACAAACTGTTTGGTTATAGTACTGTACAGTGAGATTGATTGATGTGTAATTTCGTGTGCGAGTGTTTTTTGCTGTTTAGTATGTAGGACTGTTTTCGGGAGTAAACGTTGTGAGTACAGTAAGTGTAAGTTGTACATGTGCGAGTTAGCTTTTTTTACAGTACGTAATGTGTTTTTCTGTTTTATCCTTAGTACGGTATCGGTATTTACTTTTTAATATGTATTGCAAAAACGTATCTATGAGTGGCACAACATGACAATTCAACCAAGAGACGTCCAAATCTTCTCTTTGGTAAGTACATAATGTTGTAAAAAGTTTAAACAACGTCTTTTGTTGATTTTTAAGCATAGGTAATGCATTTAATAGGGATATTTAAAATTTTGATAGTACATCCGAATAGTCCGGCTTTTGAAGTCCGGCTGGTGGTCCGGTCCCGAGGTGGCCGAACTAGAGGGAGTCCACTGTAATACAAAAATATGGAACAATATTTTATGATTTTCATCTGGAGTAATATTTAAAATTGTTTTCGTGTTGCATTTGGGAAAACAAGATCTTCTGCTGGAGGTTTGGATATAGGTACGTTGCAGTTATCACTACAGCATACAGCCACTATGGTGCAAGTATAAATTGTAGGCACAGAGTAATTAAGGCTTTTCAAGCCGTTTTGATTTTAGACTATATATAAAATGTGGATGCCAAAGTAATCTCAAAATCTTGCCTGTTCTCTAAAGTAGTTACACTCAGTTCTATAAAACAATATTTTGAAAATAAAATCCACACAGAAACGCAACTTCCATCTTATAATTTGTGAATGCAAACAATTCACATGCATAGTGGGTTATGTTTAATATAACATAATAATATTGTACTGTAATTTGCAGTTGATTTTTATTGGAGCCGAGTTCACTTATTAACACCTGATAAATTGATAACTATTATTTACGTTATTTAATGACCTAAAAGTTTCTGAGAGTCCCTTCTCTAAAGTAGTAGGAGAGTTAAGAAGAACTGAACATATTAAATATTCTTATGAGAAGTAATAAGGCAAATGCAAAAACAAATATTTCTCTTCAAGGTCTAAATAAAAGGAACTAGGTTTAACCGTGTCAATGATTCTTGTCATTTCCAGGCACAAAACGCTTGCAGCTGCTCTGAATCATCACAAACCCAATATATTTTTGAAAGCGTTAACATAATGCACAGTAGCTTGGCTGATTCACACACATTGAAATTATTTCAACATTAAAACAACTATACTGTTGCTTTTCTTCAGTACCCAGATGTTCAGTATAGTGTGTCTGCTATCTCTTATGAAGAAACGACAGTTGTTTTTATGCAATGACGCAATTATGCATTGTTATGCATCATATGTAAGAACAATCAGTTTTCTTTGTTGTCTGTGTTTTCTTTATATTAACTCTGAACATGGTACATTGCTTTAAAGCTTACTATATTTAGAGTTAAATAGCTGTAATGGATTGTTATTTCCATGGGTAAATTACAATATAATTAGTAATGTCTCAGCTTATAAGTCAAGAGATTAGACTAACTTGATGCCTATACCAGTCTAACTTCGAGCTAGTGCAACTGCCTTAAGCAGTTTGTACACAGAAAATTACTGGTTCACAGCAATCATGCAGATTTCAGTTCAAATTGCATCCATTTTGATCTGTGATCAAAACAAAATATATTTCCATGTCATTTTATTAAATGATTCAACTAAACCAAAAAATAAGTAAAAAATTATCAAATTTAAATTAATACACAATTGTTTCTTTTTGTTGTTTTTAGTTAAGTTTTTTTCCTAAGTAAGGCACCAAACCATAACAAATCATCGTACTGCTTCAAAAACAGCTGTTTTCAACACATGCATTGAGATGTTAAGTTGTTCTTTTTACTCCTATGATTAACAGCTGATGACCTCGACCGAAAAGTATCATTTTGATGATATTTTTCATCCTAGGATTAAAAACATCAATGGATGACACTTTTCAGTTGATGTCATCAGCTGTTAATGTGAATTATTCAACTTGTCAACAATGAAAACTTGTGTAACAGCTGTTTGTTTAGAGTAGTGATGTGTCAAAACCAAAACTCAAATCTCAAAACCACCAAAACTTTGGAAAAGTTTCGGTTTCGAGATTCGATCGGCGAGTTTCGAGAATCAAAACTCAAAACTGCCGAGATTTTTTGTGTCGTTTTTTTAACAGAAATCACGCCTGGGTGTGGATTAATAATGTGAAGGTCAAAAGCCTACTGTCATCGGTCGTCTACCTTCACCTTTTGTGGAGTATTGATTTTTTATTTGTGAAAGAACAACTCTAACCAAAGTTTATAATTAAGCTACAAATAATTGGTTCACTAGTAGTTCTGAAACTAATATTTTTCTAGGAAACCTCGAGAATGGCACTAAGTTAACTGGTTTCATTGGAGTAACTGGATTTATTTTTCATAACCAAAACCAGGCAAGTAAATAGGATTTTGGAATTTGACTTTCGAGTTTCGAGATTCGATTTTTTAAGTTTTGGTTTCGGTTTAGAGATTTGAAATTTCTGGTTTTGACCATCACTAGTTCAGAGTAGCAATAAGATCAATATGGAAGCAAACTTTTAATGGTAAAAAAGTAAACAAAATTTAGTTTTTTAGAAATTGTTGATTTATTATTGTTTGCAGTATGAAGAAAAGTATAGTTCATCACTAGGACCAAAAGTGGCTTTATGATCCTCGATCATTTTCCAGCCTCGGAAATTAAACTTGAGCTTGGATCGAAAAGCATCACTTATGGTCCTAGTGATGAAATATACAATTACAATTAGATTGACAGACTACATTTTGGTGATATTAAAAATGCAGAAAGTGGATTCTACATTACAAGGAAAAGAGTGAGGGTGTTTGTACGGTTAAACTGTTGCAAAATAACTAACTACCAAATCAGTCTGGCTGGCAAATTTTAGTAAAAATTTACTACATAAATACTACGACAACTGAAGTAAAGTAACAAAAGTAATCAATTTATTGACAATCAATACAATCATAATATAATAGACATATGAAACCATCCACCAGCAGAATGTCATAAAGTTTTATTTTCCAGAAATAAAAATATGAAAATATTTTCATAAAAACTAAATATGTTTTAGTATTTAGATTAAATTTAGCTAAGCTGTGGCAGGCATATTTTTTACTCCATTACTGGAAAGAAATTTACTGTCTACACCACTATACCAGGTGTCTTGGCTCAAATAACTGGATATTTATAATCAAACAAATAATTATTACATTTCATAGTTATCTCTTTTATAAATATATCAGTCATGTTCCAAATAGGGTACACAAATCTTAAAGGACATTACAAATCTTAAATGTAAGCAGAGGTCGAGTTAAATATAGGTAATGATAAAAGGTTTTTTGTATTACTCATTGCCATACAAAACATTAAAACAGAATTCCGATTAAAAATTACAGCTATTTCAAGTCTGCATTGAAATTTTTATAAATATCTTTAAAATTCTACAATTTTCAACACAATAATCCCCTAAAAGGTGTGTATTTGTAGGGCAACGTGTTCTACCAACAAAGGCCTTTTAAATGATGTACATATGACCTAAGCTTACCTTAAAAGGTTCAAGACTTCCCCAAATAGACATCCCTTAAGGGAAGACTGAAAAATATCCTCAAGTGTATTTTCATAGCTCTGAACTAGTACTGTGCATTTCTGCAAACTTTACCTTGGCAGCACATCAACGTTTCATACCTTTTTTAGTGTGAAAGTTGCATTTTAAAGCTATTATCGATAGGCTGCCATTTCCGACTCATTTGACTGTGCCAGGTTCACAGTAATGAGTTCTACTAACAAATTCAAATACCTCCGTCGCAGCAAACCTGCGTACTCGGCGAATTTCCAATGCATGCATATGTTTCTCATTACCACATAAGGCCACTTACCAAGTTCCATAAAAATACATAAATAAATAAGTGATCTATAGCATATTATTTATTCTCCATAAGAATAACATTAGGGCTGAATACCTACGCAGGTTTATTGCAAAAAATAAGAGAAGAAATATTTGTTTGTGCAATTATCAATATTACTCAACCAGGTAAAGCTAAATACTAAGTTTTATTAATTTATGTTCATAATTAAGGGAGTTATAAAACTTGACTTATTCTCCATAAGAATAACATTAGGGCTGAGTATGCAGGTTTGCTTTTACGGGGATAATCAATAAAAAATCAATTTCTTGTGCAAATATCAATATACCAGTACTACGTGAAGCCACATACCAAGTTTCATCAATATACACTCATAAATAATCGAGATATCAAATTTTATTTACTCTCCATAAGGATAACATTAGAAAACGTGTCCTGTGTTTAGTACTTTGAATATCTCTGCAACGGATGGACGTAGAATCACAATTTAAATACCAAAATGATTGTTTTATGGAGCTGAACTGATTGGTAAAAGCAAATGTCAGGATTACATTGAAATTAACAGAGGAAAAGCCAAAAACCTTTTTCCCATAAGATTAACATGGGAGATTTTATGAGCAGATTTTTTTGGATTTTCTCCGCAACCACTTAACCTAGGTTAACAATTCAAAATACGATATTATTTGTTTTTTTAAGCTCTATAACATGGTCAAAACCAAAATTAAGTGTTTTAAATATGTTAGGGTAAAAAATGCAAAAACTTATTTTTGGAAAATTTAAAACCCCCATAAGCCCCCTTCTTCCCATGGTCCGATTTTTCTGGTTTTCAAACTTAAAGTTATAAATGTCACTTTACACATTTGAGCCAAATTTCATCGAAATCGGACGTTTTTTACTCAAGTTATCGCACACGCACGCACACACACACACACACACACACACACACACACACACACACACACACACACACACATTATATATATAAATTTGAAAGAATAGTGTTTTTGGCATCTGGGGACCTCAAAAGCATATATATTTGTTTTACTTTTTGACTAGCAAAACTTAAGAAGTCTATAATTTGTTCTAAAAATAGATCTTTCTAAATAAAGTGCAAATTATAGTTTGTGCTTACTTAAATATGATGCTTGAAATGGGGCTCTACTTATGGAAAATACTTTGTTTCCACCTGCTTTTTCAATAAAAAACACTTGGGTTCAAATCATCATGTCCTTGAAAAGTGTTTAAAATTTGTAATTTATAACTGACTCCCCAGGGTTGCCACCAAAGTCGCATTTCAAAATTCATGCATAATTCCAGGTTTTCCAGGTCAAAATCTCAAAGTTCTAGGTAAATTCGTCGGCAATTTTTATGTATTTGCGACACCTACAACTACTTGCAATATAAATAAAAGTACTATTTTAACAAACAATTATAACTTTTTACAAAGTATATTATTATTTGTTATTAAAGTTATATCTCATAATTGTTATCCATTCCACAAAAAATGGGTAAATACACTGGGCTAATTATTTATATTAATGAACTTGATTTTTCTCTCTATGTAAAAACATTACAATATTGTAATTCATAGGAGGGGAAAATTATGTCATCAGATATACCCAATTATATAAAATTCCATTTAACTTTAGCAATATACTATCTACTAAAAGAATAAGGAAATAGTATATACCAATCTTTTTTTGTGTGTCTATCGACGACAAAGGCATTTTTCAATGTTCTTGATAGGGAGTGGGCCCAAACCCTGATCTCGTTATTAACTAAACTAAATATTTTCTTAGAAAGCATTTATATGGCAGCTGGGTCCAGTTTTGAGATTTCCAAACATTTTAAAGATTTTTGCTAGGAATCAATCTGACAACAGATTATGAAGCGACCGCCCTGACCACTTATACATTACCCAGCCAGTTATGCTTTAACAAACAATCGAGAACGCATCGCTAACGCCGCCAACCAACGGGAACGCAATGCTAACGTCGCTGATCATGGAGAACGTATCGCTAATGACGCTGTCAATCGAGAACGAATCACTAACGTCGCCGATAGGGTTCTCAATCCCAGGATTCGGGATCCCGGTCGCTTTTGGGTACCTGATAATTCCGGGATTAGAGCCTCTCAATCCCGGGATTAACGGGATTGCAAACAAATAATTGTTTCACAATTTTTGCGTGATTTGAATGTTTTAACTACTGCAAAAGTCGTCTTAACAAACATATAAACATAAAAATGTTTTAGGTAATTAATATTTCAATATTAATAATTCATAGCAAAGTTGTTTATTTTTTTAATTCACGTCCCTTGACTGTTATTTACCTTTCCCAAAGTTGACTTTGTCCTAAACCAAAATTCAATTCAACAATGACAACCTATTTCTGGAATATAATGGGACAGCAGTGAGACAGCACTGAATAGTTTCCTTATCGCTCCGAACTTCCGTTGCAGTTAATTCCCACAAATCGAGGTATCCCACGGCCACACGACACAGGCACAGGTGACTTTATTTTGATATTTTTTATCTTACTGAATTTTGTTTATCTTAGTTGCTATCGGGCTTTCGTGAAGCGAACATCTGTGCGAGTTGTTATTTTTATTAAACAATATATTATATTGTTAAAAAATATGTTTAATGGTTTTTTTTAATTAATTGTATTAAATAATTTGAAAAAATATGATGTTTCAGTTATTTTTCACCTGTTGTTCAGTATTATTTTAACTTTTAAGCAAACACTATTTCTATAGCATTGGTGAAAACTATAAACTAATTATAATAATACTGTATAAAGCCAAAATCATCTGAGGTTTTTATCCCTCTTTATTTGGGCTAAAATAAATAGTTTATCTAAGGAACTAAATACAAAAGGAGCAGAATGATGTCTTATCTTCCCCAGAATTGGAGACACGTGAGGTACAGTCAAAAGTGCACTGCCGACATGGTATTCGGCAAAACCGTCAATATCTGATAGCTGCAGCCTTCAAGACAATAGTCTAAAATACGTCAAGCTACCCAGATTTGACGAGTTTGTAAGATAAAATTATAGTTAGTTTATAATGTTAATAACAAATTCTATTAGCGTTGTCATCACACAACAATATATTCTAGATATGTATAAAACGGGAATCCTGGGACTGGTCCCAGGATCCCGGGATCGGCTTTTGTCAATCCCGAAATCCCGGGATTGAAATTTAGGTCCGGGATTGAGACCCCTAGTCGCCGACCAACAGGAACGCAATTCTAACGTCACCGACCATTGGGAACGCATCGCTAACGTTGCCGATCATCGGGAATGCATCGCTAATGTCACCGAATATCGGGAACGTATCGCTAACGTCACCAACCATCGGGAACGCATCGCGTTACACAATTGCCTACGATTGTGACCTGAAATTCCCGGTTCGGCTGAAAATTCCCGCATAATCCACACATTTTTTCCCGGTCACCAAAGTTCACGCATAATTCCCGGTTTTCAGGTCTTCCCGGACGGTGGCAACCCTGCTCCCACAGGTAAACAATTTTGTTTACCATTGAGACAAAAAATAAATTTGCAGTCCTCAGTGATACGCTGAACGCTGATGGCCCACAAATCTTGTCAGAAAGCGAGACAAACCATACTAGCTCTGGTAAAACCATTAAAATGCAACAAAATAAGAAGAAAAACATTAATAAAAGACTTTTTTCCTCATCAGAATATAAATTTGAAAACAATGTAAAGGGAGAGCGAAACCATAACAGAAACAAAATTATAGACTGTCCTGCGATAACAGCCACTTTGTGCACGGATAGCCAGGGGAGAGGTGTATCTGCGAAACTTGAGTATCTGAGCAGTGGGAAAATCAACTCATTTGGATACGTACAAGCTCATGCAAACCTCATCCGAGTGTAGTGGTGATGTAATAATACTGTTGGCAGGCACTAATGATAGTCTGGATAGCAATTTGCAAGAGATAAACTCGTCATTGGAAGATAAACTAATCTCACTAAGTAAAAC
Organism: Allygus modestus; assembly: GCA_963675035.1. Lineage (NCBI taxonomy): Eukaryota > Metazoa > Arthropoda > Insecta > Hemiptera > Cicadellidae > Allygus > Allygus modestus. The sequence continues at coordinate 122,120,727 of OY776113.1, forward strand.
TCGACCAGTTTTTATTTCCACCGTTCCAATGAGACATGACAAGTCAATAGACCATATTGTAAATGATGAATTGAGAGAGATAAATAATTACATAGTAGAGTTAGTCAAAAGAATTGACAATGTTTATATAATTAATCTATCCTGCTTAAAGAGGTATCATTACATTGGGGGGGGCGTCTAAATAAAAGGGATAAAGCCAAATTAGCACTTCTCATTATAAATTCCATTGAACTGCATACATTCAGCAATGAAAGAGAGTCAACAGCCACTTCAATTACTGAGAAGAGGGAGAAGGTTTTCTCCTCCCCATCCAACATTGAATCTGAAAATATCACAGTTGTTGAAATGGATATGAGGGATGCAATTAGAAAATACCAAAATGACAAGAAGGTAGCGTTTGCCCACACCATCTCAGCAGACCTCAGTTACCCAAGAAACATGAGTGCTGGAGTGGCAGTAACATTTCGAAAAATATTTGGGAGACCCAAAGTTGCAGATTGTATGAATAAAATTATCTTGCCTACCAGAAAACTCAGGGAGGTGCGAGTGTTTGATTACGAAACCTGAATTTAACGGGAAACCTACACTGTTAAGACTACGTCCTGAATTTTTTCACCTGTCTGAAGATTTCAGAGCCAAAGGATTGAAAAAGTTAGTCTGTTCAGCTGTGGGCTGTGTCAGAGATAAAATTTCACCTGATGATTTTGTCAGAAACATTTAATCTTTTCATTGAAAAACAGGAGCTACAGTTGAAATAATAAGTTTTCATCAAATGTCTGCAAGAACACTATAGAATGGCATGAACCACAAACACTTTATTAGACGTTTGCGTCAAACTATTGCAGACCGAAATCGACAGAACACATCACTCGTCAGTACCTTAGACCTCACAACAATGGATACAAATGAGCGTGCTTCAGACAGGATATTAACAGCAAAGAAACCTCTACTACCAACCAGTCAACAGGGCAGTCCAATTACTCTTCCTCAACATCATCTACAACAAAGGCGAACATCAACCAGCACAGTCGAGAGTGGTAAAATGGGCAACATGTGTTCTAGTGTTGTGAGTGAGGGTGGGGCAGTGCAAAGCGGGTCCAATTCTACAATATCTTGTGAATTAAGTCAATTAATTTTTTAGGAACTCCAAGTCACTGGCCTCCTGTAATATTAAGCTTGTAAGTAGCTCTTCCACTCTATCAAAAACTAACATTAATTCAGGAACAACTAAAAGAGAAGGTTTTGTGCAAATTTTTCATCAGAATATCCATCATTTCTTATCTCGAAAAGATGCATTAGAAATAGTTCTTGAAGAGTTGAATCCCAATTTAGCAGGACTAAGTGAACATAAATTAAAAAATAATGAAATCAAATTTGTTAAAATTAATAACTACACTGTGATATCCAGTTATTGCCGAGAAACTTGTGGAGGTAGAGGAGTCATGATTTTTAGCCATGACTCTGCACCTATTCAGGGTAAAGAAATTAATATACCTCAAATAAATAGATTATGTTCAGATAAAGAGTTTGAATGTTGTACTGTTGTATGCAGAGCTTTTAAATTTAGTTTTGTCTTAGTTGGATTGTATCGAACGCCAGGCACAGCTTATGACACCCCTTTTTTAAACAAACTTGATTTAGTACTGATTAAGTTAAACGAAATGTATGAACGTATAATTTTAGCTGGTGATATCAATATTGATGCTCTAAATTCTTCTAAAAAGAGCTATATTGGACTGTGTAATATTTTAACCCAGCATAGCATGCAATACCTTGTAAATTTTCCAACTAGAATAACTTCTGAGTCTGAAAGTGCTATTGACAACATTATTACCAATCTACCGAATGAAAGATTGCTAATTGAAGGCTTGATACAGAATTAAGTGATCACGATGCTCAGTTACTAAAAATAAATATAAAAATGATAAAGCATCTGTAAGTAAAGTTACTAACATGAGTAGAAAATTACACAGGGAAATATTAGCTTGTTTAAAGATATGTTATCTAATGAGAATTGGATTGATGTGTATAACTCCACGGTAGAGAATAAGTACAATGTTTTTCACAATATGTTTTACTTCAATTCATGTTTTCCTTTGCTTAAAAGTAGAGTCAACTTTAAAAGTGAAAAGTGGATAATAAAGGAGTTAATAAAGGAGAAAAATGGAAATAGAAGCTTAAGCCAAACTGCTAGACTTACAAAGAATGCAGGAATTAAGAAATTACTAAAACAGAAAAAAAGTCTTATAATAAAAATATATGGGCAACAAAAAAAGAGCATATTGAGAATAAAATTAATAATTCTGATAATGCTAGTAAATCTACCTGGAAAGTAATTAAAAAGGAGATTAGAAATGATGATACTGGTGGATGTGATAATGTAAAATTAGTTGTTAAAGGTAAGGATTACAGTGATCCAAAAGATGTTTGGCAAATTTTTAATAACCATTTTATTAATGTAGTTGATAATTTAGTAATACCTAACCTGTCACCAAATAATGTAGCTGGTACTACTAGGGAAATTAATACTAATAAAAGGTTTACTGCTAAAACTATTAGTGAGGATGAATTAGATAAAATTATTTCTTCATTCAAAAACAAACGCTCAATGAAGTACCAATTACGTTTATAAAACAAGCCAAAATGGTCTTGATAAACCAATAGTTGATGTTTTAAATTCATCTTTAATATCTGATATTTTTCAAAAAAAAATGAAAATATCAAAAATCATAACTGTATTTAAAAAAGGTAATAAAACTGAACCTGCTAATTATTGGTCATTATCTATTTGCCATCAATATCTAAAATTTTTGAGCGTGTTATGTACCTGCAATTAACTGAATTTCTGGAGAAAAATAATTTTTTTGATCAAGAACGGCTTTAGAGTAGGTAAATCCGTGATAACAGCTGGAATTGAATTTGTGGAAAACGTTGATGCTATCGATAGAGGAGATATGCCACAGGAATTTTCATGGACCTTTCAAAAGCGTTTGATAGTGTCTCATATGAACTTTTGCTTTCAACTTTTAAAAAGCATTGGAATTGCTAATATTACTTTAAATTGGTTTAAGTCATACATTTATAATAGGCCACAATATGTTCAGTTGAAGTACGTAAACAAACAAAATCAAATAACTTATGAACATTTTTCTTTACAAACAATTACAAATGGAGTCCCACAAGGATCCATTTTGGGACCTCTTCTCTTCCTCTGTTATATAAGAGGTATTCCATCAATTCTATCGGGGTCACAGAGCAAATTATGTCTCTGTGTAGATAACTCTAATTTGATAGTTACCGGTAAAACAGTGAATGAAGTTGAGGTTATAGCAAATCATGAGCTTGAGTTAATTAATAACTACCTCAGCAGTAAAAAACTGTTACTAAATTTGGACAAAACAAACCTTATATCTTTCCACACCAAACAAAATAGAAACAAACCAAAACCAGATGTTGTTGCAATAGATAACTAACTATAAAATACTCCAATCTAAAGAAACAAAATTTTTAGGGTTATCATTAGATCAAAATTTGACTTGGAATATCATATTATATCAGTAAGGAAAAATATTTCTTCTGGATTATAGCTCTTAAAGCGATGTCTAGATATTGTTCATTAGAAAAATTAAATACTATTTACCATACTCACATACATTCTCATATATCTTTTGGAGTTGTGTTGTATGGGGCAACTAGTAACAAAAATCTGCTGACATTGTTACGGCTTCAAAAAAAAACAATAAGAATAATTATGAATTTAAATAGTAAAGATTCCGTACAAGAATTTTTCTCAATTAGGGATACTAACAATTTTTTACAGCACAAATTTTTGTTATAGCCTATCAAATGTTTGACTGTATGCCTGTAAAAACCTCAATGAGACATAATTATTAATTTTGTTATCTTGCACTAAGGGAGAACTAAGTCTTTCTCCCATTGGGTTTAGGTTGATAGTGGAGGTAGTAGTGATGTAAAATACCCGGGTATTCAAAACTCGGGGTAAATACCCAAAATTCATAAATACCCGGGTATTTTTGGGTATTTATGATACTTTACATAAAAACGCCAATGTCATTTATATCTACCCTTACTGGCCTTGTTATTTATCAATGTACAACATATGAGGATAATTTATTGATTACATTTATTAATTATTTTACTAGGGGCGTGCGAGTACTCGAAACTTCGAGTTTTCGGCCGAGTATTTTAATACTCGAACTCGACTTGAAGTTTTGAAAACTACTCGAAAGTTCGAGCGAGTATTTCCCGCCGATTTACGGACGATCGCTAACGATTGCGACCGGCCAAAACGCGTAGTAATGGCCGCAAAAGGCAATCGCATCACGTAAAATCGGCCGAAAATGACGACTGCGACCGGCTAAAACGCGTAGTAACGGCCGAAAATGACAACCGCAAACGATTGCGGCCGGCCAAAACACGTAGGAACGGCCGCAAAAGGCGATCGCATAACGTAAAATCGGCCGAAAATGAGATTGGACCGCGTAATTTCAGCCATGACTAACGATTTCGTCATTTAATATTGATTATAAGAGATGTCTGGACCAGGTGAAATTGGCCAAAAGACAACCGGACCCTGATGTTTCATCGGCTGGAAACGAATATCAAACCGTGTTTTGTTTGTCAATATCCAGTTTGATTGTACTGGCCAAAACTTTGTATTGCTACTCATGTACAGTAGACGCTCTTTTATTCGGCATGTTCGGGACCACGCCCATGCCGGTAAATCGATTTTTCCGGATAGTAGAACTTTTTAGTTATTAATGGGAATACAGTAATCTGAGAGTCTGTCATCTCGCTACAGTAATGAGCTGTGGTCGCGTGCGTTGGTTGACCTTGGCACTGCTCCGGAACACCTGCATTTGTGGATGGATAGACAGACAGACAGACGGGTGGTCAGACAGCCGGGCGGAAGTTGGCGTCTAAAAATAGGTTGAATACAGTAGTGTACTGAGCAAAGTTTACGAACATCACTGAACGTTACTGCTTGAGACGTAAACAAACAACAGGTGACTAAGAAAAAGGCGGGAACAGTCCAGCGCATTCGCAGTACGAAACGGAAACGACCGAAAATACCTGGAAAACCCGGGTCGCCTGGTGCCGGTTAATAGAATGTGCCGGTTCATAGAATGCCGGATAAAAGAGCGTCTACTGTAATAGTTAGAAACCATGTTTAGATTATCAAATCTAGGATGGTATCCAAATCCCAATACACTATTTTAAACTACCAACTGACGGTAATTACTCGCTCAAAAATACTCGAAACTCAAAAATAATTGGCACTACTCGACTCGACTCGATTAAAAAATTCACTACTCGCAAACCCCTATATTTTACCAATAAATAAATAATAACATGGGAATTTTTTTAAAAAGACCTGTCAAGCTTACAAACCACACCACTGCCGAACTATGAAGGAACTGGTTAAGTACGAGACATTCTAAACAAATTTAAAAATATGTAATTTTATAATTGGACAAATACAGAACAATATCACAATGTTATTGAGTTTCAATTGTTTTCCTCCAAAATTTTAAATTTATTAAACACTCCAAAAGACCATCAAAGTAGTAAACCCAGTCCTGGGTATTTATCTCGATCTTGTTCAGAATTTAAATGTTTGTGGTAATCATGTTATACTCATTAAAACGTTTTTAGGGTCATTTTATAATCTTTACAGCATGGGAATTTCAATGAACCTAGTAAAAATACCCTAAATGTTATAAAAATCATAAATACCCACATTTTGGGTATTTACCCGGGGCTTGGGGTAAGTACCCGGGTAAATATCCATTTTAGCGAATTTCCCCTATAGGGAAGAAGCTATTACCGTAGTCGGTATGGTAAGACCTAGGCCCCGGACCATGATAACTTTTCGTTTTGAGGTCCCCAGACCCCAAAAACACCATTCGTTTGAAACTGTATATATATATATATATATATATATGTGTGTGTGTGTGTGTGTGTGTGTCCGTGGGTGCAATAACTCTCGTAAAAAAGGTCCAATTTTAATGAAATTTGGTATAAACGTGTAAAGCAACATTTATGACTAAGTTCGAAAACCAGCCATATCGCTCTACCTTAAGGGGTATTTTGGGGGGGTTTTGTACCCCAAAAATGGGTTTTTTGAGCTTTTTACATATAATTTTTGAAATAGTCAAATTTTAGTTTTTACCATTGGATTCAAATTAAAAAAACACACAATTTGGTATTTTGATCATTCCTCTACGTCAATCGGTTACCGAGATATTGAAAGTGCTAAACACAGTACGTTGTTTAATGTTATTCTTATGGAGGAATAGAAAAATGTTATATCTCGCTTATTTATGAACGTATGCTGACAAAAATTGGTATACGGCTTTATCTGGTTGGGGTCTATTGTTATTTGCTCAAAAAAAATTTTTTTTCTAAAGGTTCCCGTAGCAGCAAACCTGCGTACTCAGCCCCCATGTTATTCTTATGGAGAAAAATTAAAATGCTATGTCTCACTTAATTATGAACATAAATTAATAAAACCTCTTACATGACTTCACCTAGTTGAGTTATATTGATATTTGCCTAAATACCCACTTTTTTCGTTCCTTATTGTAGCAAACCTGCGTACTCATCCCCCATGTTATTCTTATGGAGATTAATCAAAATGGAATATATCGCTTATTTATGAATGAATATTGATGAAACTAGGTATGTAGCTTCACCTAGTTGAGTTATATTGATATTTGCATAGAGACCAATTGTTTATGTTCCTTGTTTCAGCAAAACTATGTACTCATCCCCAATGTTATTCTTATAGAGAATAATTATAATAGTATATATCGCTTATTTGTGAATATATTTTTATGAAACTTGGTATGCGGCTTTATGTGGTATTAAGTCATATATTATGCATTGGAAATTCGCTGAGTACGCAGGTCTGCTGCGACGGGGGTATTTTATTTACCTACCCATACCCAGCCCACATCACTAGGAGGTAGTATCCAATAATATACGGCGTTTTATGAGAAGGCTGTTTCTCTTGGCACACTCATTTCACAGAACCCGAAGAACAAAAAGGAGCCAGACCCACCTGAAATTTCAATGTGGGTGGCCATTTTTCAAAATGGAGGATCAATATTTGTGTTAGTGAATTTTAAATTTGTTAGGGCAAATAGAATAAGTTAAATTATATATATGCTCTTTAACCTGATGCATATACTGTTATCTAAGAACATGTTAGTAAAGCATATTCTCTATTGTCTATAGTTAATTAATTTTAACAACTAGAACGTGGCAGTCATAGCTGAGTGGGCTGAGTACTGGCCTACCACCCAAAAGCCCTGGGTTCAATTCCTGGTGAAATCCAGAATGACTTTTGAAACTCAGACTGCCACTGCGCTTCGGAAGGCACGATAAGCCGTTGCTCCCGACCACATAAGTAGTCAAAAAGTTTCATGAATAAAATTAACCTTTAAAGATCATGAATACAATGAAAATAACCTTTTAAACAAATTGATATCACCTATCCACTCAGTTGCAATTTTAGTTAGTGTGAGGCATTTTAATACCAATTATGATTTTGATCAACTGATTTTGAATTTTCTTTGAATTTCTATTTATTATATGTACTACTTATTCCTTATTTTCTGCATACTCTGGCCCTATAGACATGAATGTTACCATTTGCTTGTACAATTTTGTAATGAGCTAATTTCTTAAATACTATTATATCCGTTAATTTACAAGGTTTTTTTCTCTTCTCTGTACCCTTTCTTTCATAGTAGGATTTTGTCCAGTTAATCAAAAAAAGCGGTTAAACTTATGATTTATGATTTATGATTATTGAGGTGTTAGAATCTTTAATTACAATTAATTTTTATATCATATTTCAATGCTTTTTATGTTTTCAAGATGAGGAATGAGTCAAATGAATTTATTAATATATAATATAACAAAAGGGCTACTCAAAGATCAAACTGTTATAAAATTATGTTTTAAAAAAGTTTACTTATATCGTTTCAATTTTGTTAACAAACCTTCATTTTACAACAGTCTGAACTAGAATTGAATTTTGCAGTAGAGAACAAACCCCCAGTAAGCTTGGGCTCTTTTTCGAGGGTAAGGTTATTAATAAAGTTGTTAATTACATTCATATTGCAGATGTTAAATTAATGGGTAGTTCAGATTTTTACATGTGGAGTAGTCTCACACAAACTCGACTCCTGATAACTTGACACTCCGGGAAACTCGATGCCTCCGTTTTGCGATACGTACCTAACGTGCGGCTGGCACTCGACTGTATCTCACGCGCCTCTGGATTCTTGACTGTACCTCATGTGTCTCCGATTATCGACCTGACTTTACACGCTTTTGTTGTTTTGGTCATTCTTGGAAAATTTGAAATTTCCACAGACTGTCTTGCACTTTTTAAGTACATCAATTTAACCCTAGCAGTGGCCAGCCAAAAACTGTAGAATGGCCAACCAATTTTGGCGATTTTGCAGACATTTTTTTGAAAATTCGTATAAAATTGAAATGAGAACTAAACATAGCCAACCACATATTATTTTTGTTCAGAAAGAACAGGGGTATCTGAAAATAGTAAAATAGAAAAGATCTAAGAGGTAGTTTTTTCAGCAAAGTAAAAAAAATAAAAAAATATTGAAATTTTTTTTGAAATTTCAAAAGCAGCCTCGGTAAAACTTTTTTGTCAGATTTTTTATGGAAAATTCATTATATACATTTTGTAGACAATTTAATTCTCTACATAGAAATGTATAATATGTTGGGGAAAGAATTTTATTTGTAAGTATTATGTAAGTATATACGGAAAACCGCAAAATGTGAAAATTGTACAGTGTTAGTTAGTACTGTAAATAGGTAATGTAAATATGTATATGCTAATAATAATATGTATATATATGTAAATATAATGAAATAATAAATGTAAAAAAGTCATAAAGTTGATGGTAAACAATTTTTATCACTTATGATTAGATGAATTTTGGAAATTTTAGGGTATTCGGAAAAAACAAAATTCTACGGTATTTAGTATATAACTTTTTTTTTAAATTTATTTCTCCAAATACTATATATACATTTAGTAGGACATTCAATTCCCTACATAGAAATGTATAATATGTTGGGGAAAGAATTTTATTTGTAAGTATTATGTAAGTATATACGGAAAACCGCAAAATTTGAAAATTGTACAGTGTTAGTACTATAAAAAGGTAATATAAATATGTATATGCTAATAATATGTAGGTATATGTTTGTAAAGATAATGAAATAAGAAATGTAAAAAAGTCATAAAGTTGAAGGTAAAAAATTGTTATCACTTATGATTAGATGAATTTTGGAAATTTTAGGGTATTCGGAAAAAAAATTCTACGGTATTTAGTATATAACTTTTTTTAGAAATTTATTCCTCCAAATACTATATATACATTTAGTATATTATATCTATATATTATTCCTGCAGGTATTTAGAAACAATAAAATATATAAATATACATATACACAGGGTAGTGGCATATTATATAAGAGATAACGTGTGATTGTAGGTCCGGTCACCATATAGGAAAAATTACAAAATTGTTATTTTTATATTAGGCCTACTCAATAATGAAATATATCCTACCTTACAATTGTAAAAGTAATAAAAATAAATATAATTACTCACCCCTGTCCCATTATTATGTTATCCTGTTGGTTTATATCGCACTCGTATATTCGTGACATTGTACGAAAAACAATGTTTTTTTACAAACAATATTTCACACACTTCAGTAATATTTATGCATAATAAAATGCATAAAGATTACTGTTATATATACACACACACTTCACTAACACTAACACTCCGAAATAATACAGGATTTAGCAATAATTCGCGGATGACAAGCGAGCGCGAACTCACATAGCACGGCGACAAAATGATGTGATGGCGACTTCTACGCATTAGATGTCAGAAGAGTGACGCATTTCCTTCGTCTTCCACAGCGCAGGCGGAAAAGATGATGCGCAAGGCTGCCAATGTCAAAAGCTAAATTTCTTCCTCTTCAAAATGAAATATTATATGACTAGTATTTATAACTTGCACTGGATGTAATTCGTATTTTCAAAACTATCGTATTACATCTGTTGGCCAACTGTTAAAAAGTCAGAAAACAGCTGTGTTCATAAAATCGTAACTGTTGTGCAATCAATATTTCGTTCTAAAAATCAATACCACAGTGAAACTAAACTCTTTGGCTATGCAGTGGTACCACCCGCAACATCCTAAGACAAAAATTACCCGAGCAGGGTAATTCCAAAGTAGTCGTGTTTTTACATTTTCCGAGCGTCGACTGCAGGAATGGCGTAGCGGCAAAATTTCATTGTAATTATAATCATCGTGACATTGTTATACAACTTGTAAACGGTTCATTTATGTAATAAAATGAAAGTTCAGAATGTGATCTTTCGAATGGTATAAATATTGTTCACTTCTGAGTTGACTATTAATGTTTTTTTACCGTTAAACAAATTTCGACCCGTACTATCGTATTGCGATAGTGGCCATTTTAAGGCATCACGTGAATCTATCGCATTGCGACCTATGGCCACGGCTAGGGTTAAGGTTTACGGTTTTAGCGAATTTCCCCTATAGGGAAGAAGCTATTACCGCAGTCGGCATGGTAAGACCTAGGCCCGGGACCATGATAACTTTTCGTTTTGAGGTCCCCAGACCCCAAAAACACCATTCGTTCGAAACTGTGTATATATATATATATATATATATATGTGTGTGTGTGTCCGTGGGTGCGATAACTCTCGTAAAAAAGGTTCGATTTTGATGAAATTTGGTATAAACGTGTAAAGCAGCATTTATGACTTTAAGTTCGAAAACCAGCCAGATCGCTCTATCCAAAGGGGTATTTTGGGGGGGGTTTTGTACCCCAAAAATGTTTTTTTTTTAATTTTTTACATATAATTTTGGAAACAGTCAAATTTTAGTTTTTCCATTGGATTCAGCTTAAAAAAACACACAATTTGGTTTTTTGATAATTTCTCTACGTCAATTGGTTACCGAGATATTGAAAGTGCTAAACACAGTACGTTGTCTAATGTTATTCTTATGGAAGAAAATAAAAATGTTATATCTCGCTTATTTATGAACATATACTGACGAAACTTGGTATACGGCTTCATCTGGTTGTGAACCATTGATATTTGCTCAAAAAAACAATTTTTTGCCAAGGGCTCCCGTAGCAGCAAACCTGCGCACTCAGCCCCATGTAATTCTTATGGAGAATAAGTAAGTATTATTTCCCTTAATTATGAAAATAAATTAATGAAATTTGGTATGTGACTTCACCTAGTTGAGTCATATTGATATTAGCATAAAACCCCATTTTTTGTGTTCCTTGCTTCAGCAAACCTGCATACTCTGCCGCCATGTTATTCTTATGGAGAATAATTAAAATGTCATAAATTGTTTATTTATGAATGTATATTGATGAAACTTGGTATGTAGCTTTATGTAGTATTAAGATAAATATATATGCATTGGAAATTCGCTAAGTACGCAGGTTTGCTGCTACGGGGGTATTTCTATATTTCGTAATACCACACACAGTACTGTAATGTGTTTAGGTATGATCTAATATAAAATTTAAAGCTAAAGCTTGGGTTTTATCCCCCCCCCCCAATGTAACTCTGGGAAACTCGACATCCACCAAACTCTACAGAGTTTACGTCCACATTGTGTCGAGTTTGTGAAACTCTACTGTAGTACATTACTGACTCAAAAGATAACACTCACTGGAATAATTTGATCACATTGAACATACAAGCAGCTGTTTAAACACAGATGGGTTTGCTTTGTACACCAGTAGGTATATAACTACGCCAAAATGCAGGGGTTTCTTTATAAATTCATAACAAATTAATTTTTTATGTTACAAGATAGCAAGTTATGTTTTTTTAATTGAAATAAAATTGCCTTTAATAATTTGTATGTTTAAATATAATAATCAGTATCCAAAAAATATTGTTGGCCTAAAAAATAATATATATATATTGAAAGCATGACAATTGTATATGCCTAAAAAGCTAATATCTATTTTTCTTTACACCAACATATATTCAGAATGTAATTCCCTACGTAAATTACTAAACAAATAAAAATATATAAATAAATAAAAACGTTACAGTTGTTTTTGTAAAGCACTACAAATTTAAAAAACCTCAGGAAGGGGAAAACAATAATTATTGTTAGCTGGATTATGTAGGCCCTACAACAATGGGTTTTTATTTAATATTTTCCAATTTCCATGCATTAATTTATAAACTAACTGAATACATAATAAAATGGTTTATTTATTGATTTATTTTTGTTATGCACGCTGTAATATTGCCCGCGAACTATATTTTGTGTCAATAATACTTCCCGCTAACAATCAGCTGTTTTAGCGAATTTCCCCTATAGGGAAGAAGCTATTACCGTAGGTCTCATGGTAAGACTTAAGTCCGAGAACATGATAATTTTTTGTTTTGAGGTCCCCAGATGACAAAAACACTATACACTATTCGTTCAAATTTATATATATGTATATATATATATATATATATATATATATATATATATATATATATATATATATATATATATATAGATATATATATCTATATATATATCTATATATATATCTATATATATATATCTATATATGTGTCCGTGAATGCGATAACTTGAGTAAAAAACGTCCGATTTCGATGAAATTTGGCTCAAATGTGTAAAATGACATTCATGACTTTAAGTTCGAAAACCAGAAAAATCGGACCATGGGAAGGGGGGTTTATGGGGGTTTTAAATTTTCCAAAAATCAGTTTTTTGCATTTTTCACCCTACAATTTTTTAAAAACTTAATTTTGGTTTTGACTATGTTATAGAGCTTAAAAAAACAAATAATATAGTATCTTGAATTATTAACCTAGGTTAAGTGGTTGCGGAGAAAATCCAAAAAAACCTACTCATAAAATCTCCCATGTTAATCTTATGGGAAAAAGGTTTTTGGCATTTCCCCAGTTTATTTTAATTTAAACTTCACATTTGCTTTTAGAAATCTGTTCAGTTCCACAAAACAATCATTTTGGTGTTTAAATTGTGATTCTACGCCCAACCGTTGATGAGATATTCCAAGTGCTAAACACAGTACGTTGTCCAATGTTATCCTTATGGAGAATAAATAAAATTTGATATCTCGATTATTTATGAATGTATGTTGATGAAACTTGGTATGTGGCTTCAAATAGTACTGGTATATTGATATTTGTACAAAAAACTGATTTTTTGTTGGTTATTCCTGTAGCAGCATACCTGCGTACTCAGCCCCCATGTTATTCTTATGGAGAATAACTAAAATGTTATATAGCGCTTATTTATGATTGAATATTGATGAAACTTGGTATGTGGCTTCGCCTAGTTAAATTATATTTATATTAGCATAAAAAACAATTGTTTGTGTTCCTTATTTCAGCAAACCTACGTACTCATTACCAATGTTATTCTTATGGAGAATAATTAAAATCGCCTATATGTGAATATATTTTTATGAAACTTGGTACGCGGCTTTATGTGGAATTCAGACAAATATTATGCATTGGAAATTTGCTGAGTACGCAGGTTTGCTGCGACGGGGGTATTTTTTTTTTTTTACAGAGACAGTAATTTATATGTTGTTCTTAAGCAACCAAGAATACAGACCATAAGAAATAGTATAAACGAAAACTTTACTAATGTTAGTAATAACATAACTAACTGTATTCATATTTCCCTGACAACGTAATATGGCCAAAAAGAACAAACCCATAAAATGTAATCGATTGTTTTTTTTTACACTGAACCTTTGTTATTACTTTCATTTATGTATTTATACATTGTTTTATTCATATTTAAGAATATTCGGGTGGTAAACGAAGACAAAATAATTAATTTCAGTGGCATTGTACTCATCACCAAACTGTTCCGTGATATAAGGCCAATGGGTTAATCAATGTCTACTTATCCTAAGCAGAAAGCATCGATTTTAAAACATTATCTTTAAAAACTCTGCCAAACACTCCACACCCATTAAGTGGTGCCAACATCCTAATGATGTTAAAAGAGGCTTCAATAATGAGTACTGTCATTTCAATGACAATAGTGAGGTAACGATAAATCGAAAATAACCTTTACAAAGTTTACCAGACACTTGTATCAGTGTGCTGGGAAAAGGTAAAAACTTGCGAGTCGATAGGAATACTGAGATCAGACACTTAACGTTTTCGTTAGATTCTAGATCCTTTAAGTGGATATGGGTAGAGTGAAGGATCTGTCTTATGAGTCAAATTCACAATTATTGTTCCCCAGGTTCAGAGGTGTATGATTTGTCCCTGCCATTTCAAATCATTTTCCTGACTTTCCCTAACCAAAAGAGTCAGTTTTCCTAGACTCTTGCCTCAGAATGCACACTTTATTTACATTTACAATTACAAATAATTTTGGCATCCACCTTCCCCAAAGTTATCCAATGCTCTCGTTTATTTTTTTTTATTTTAATGTTTATATTTTGTTTTTGTCCAGTACATTTATTGCCTTTACCAGTTATGGTTCACTTTTTCTTCGTTGTACAATGGAAACTGATTTAACAAAGATCTAACAAGTTTTGATTTTAGCGCAGTATTGTTTTGCGTTTACAATTGAATAAAAAACTTTCCCTGACTTGGCATTTCTCCAACTTTTTCCCTGACCTTTTTCAAACTCCCAGGCAGAAAGTGTGAACCATGCAAAGGCTGCATGTTTCCTTAAAAAATGCTCAGGGACCTCATGAAAGAAGTGATCTGTATAAGTGGAGGATTTTATCTCCTTCGCCGTTGATGGAGATAACACTCTAAACAGACTTAATCCTTAACACCTTTTGTTGTCAATGACATCAGCCACTAACAACAGTTTTTTTACATGAGGCTCATGTAATAATTGATTTAACTTAACATAAAGACGTTTTTATCTTGTTTTAATTTAAATTAGTATGTTCATCATAAATGATTTTTCTCATTTTACTTAATAACAAAGCTTATGTTGCAAATATTTGATTTTATTATTTATTTCCTAAATCCTTAACTTAATTCTCAATTAAACATTTAATTCTTCATCTTAAATTGAAACTTAATTCTCTTGCCACCATTATAAAATGTTATAAAACAGGCATAGAGAATGATTATGTACAGGGTTTAGTTTAAAAAAATACTGTTAACTTTAGATCGTAACACAGTAGAAATCCTGTTATCCTATTTTCTATAATGAAAATTCATTGATTTTTGGGGGGAAATTGAACGTTATTTTGTATAAAAATTACCTCGATATAAGTTATCTTCCCTTGCAGTTATTCTTTCAAATTCTGTATAATTTATATTGAAATATCCAATCTGCATCACATTAATTTAAATTAACAAACACTGTCTCTAGAGGGTTAAGGTGCATTCCACACATCCAAAGCGGTCTGACCCCCCATAAATAGGATAATTGGAGTTCTACTGTATTCAAAAAGAAACACAATACACACATGCACAATAGATAAAGAAGCGTAACATATTTATTGGTTAAACATTTCGCAACAAGAGAACAACTTAACATAACAAGGTAGAATCACAGTATGAACATGCACAAGAGAACGGTACAGTTTAATGAAAACAGTGAAGCGCTTACGAGAGGATCTTGGGTATTCTCCTGGTAGGGACGGTGGTGACAACTTGGCCCCAGAGCAATGTCCCGACGCCGAAGAATAAGCACCAGCCCCATTGCTCTACTGTTAGGCTCTTGGTGGAGAACGCTTCTCGTCCAAACTGGATGATCACCACCTGCCGTCACAGACAAACATCGATATCAGACCTCGGTAATCAATTCCTACAGTAGAACTCTGCTAACCCGTCACATATGGTACTAAGAGCATGGTCGGAACAAAACAAAGGTCGGATCATCAGAGGACACCATAAATTACATGAAAACGTGATAAATGATTTACAGATTTAATATGACTGGAAATCATGACTAAAGTATATTGTGATAAAAACTGCCAAAGGTCTACTAATTTACATCGTCAATGATAAGTCATTGACAGGAGAATACGTAAAACGGATACCTAAACAATAACAACCACCGAAAACGTCACGGTTGGAGACTGAGCGAGGAGTTGGACCATCTGAGGTCGGATTAGCGTGATTTTACTGTATTGTTTTATTTTTTTAACGGAATATATAATTTATGGTAAAATTCAAAGCCAGATATTTTGTTTATATACTAAATATTAAGGACCCGTCCTGAAGATTTTATGTTTCATATAAATAATGCTGAAACTGTCACGGTAGGTTAACAAAGATAACCTACCGTGTAATTTATGTTATGTAGCCTATTTTGTTTTGTGTCCAGTCATATTCTGTATGACAATATTTTATGGGGGAACAATGCTGGTGCTGCTTGAATATTCTTATGGCAGAAAAAGGCCTTGCGGATCATTGCGGGTATCTCTAGTAGGGAGGATTGCAAACCGCATTTTGTAAAATTGAATGAATGACTTTGCCCTGCAATTTCATCCTTCAAAATCTGACGTATGCGAAACAGAATTTGGTACAGTTCTTAGAGAGAGCTAGAGTTGACAGTTATCAATCGAGGTATTGTAATGATCATGAGGTGCCACAGAGCTCCAAAAGTTGTAAAAAGCTATAAGGTATTCCAGGTAAATATGTTTAATCGATTGCCCCTGGTAAGTTTTGACTTTTTAAGTCCAAAATTACAAAGTGGCTATCAGATAGTGAGTTTTACTCTGTAGATGAGTGTATTTGAGGTTTAACGAAATACCTCTTACAAAGGTTTAAGTCTGTGTTCTGCATTTTGTTGTTATTGTTTAGTTTACAAAAGCTGCTTTAGACCTAAGAGTTTGACTCTGTTTAATACACTTTGTATTTGTGTTCAATGACAATAAACTCCTTCTATTCTATTCTAACTCTCGTTACTTTTGTAAATACAAATTATTAGAAAAACGTGTCACAATCTTAGAGCCATGACTAAATTAGCTAAGGGGCTGAACACGGCTGTGTTTAATTGCTAAGGAAAAGTCAGTTTTGGATCCAGTCAATCAGCCGTACATACAATGGCGAGTTTTACACATACTAATAAAAAACGCTTGAGCATAATAAAAATATGATAATGATAGTAGAAAATATACCTGAGAAAGGGCTGTTCCAATCCATATACAGTAGAAAATTGGGTTTGTGAAGAGGCCTTCAAAGACGTTTCGCTGCCCGTGGATCTTTCTTGCATTGATTTCATTGAATAAAGTCATCATAACAAAGGTATTAAAAATAACAGTGAAATGCTGGGTGGGTTCGGCTCCTGCTTTGCCCCCACGGCCAGTGGGGATATCCAGCATCCTGTCACCTGGAACGTACAACAGCGCTGTCACCAGTTCCTTCAACTGCATACTATACAATTAGGTTAATAATCTACAATTAACATTTCAACATCTTAGCCATACATGATACACCATAAAAACTAAATTGATACTGGGTTTTTAAGTATGTTATTTGCTCGGTGACATCGCATCAGGTGCTCCAATCTAGAAACCAAATAATCAATTTAATTTATTAAAAAATATTTTATTAAATAATTGTTATTACTAGTAGTAAAAACTCTGTAAATTTGTTGTCCTTAGGACATGGACCCGAGTATTTATGTACATAAAAACTTACCTGTTACTATTTTAATTTCAAAAACTGTACATTTCTGTGAAATTAAAACAACCCATTATTATCTAAAATATCAATGTTTTAGTAAATACTAGGGATGAGTCGATTCCAATTGTCGATTCTTGATTCTACCGATTCTCAGGCTTAGAATCGGAATCGAGAATCGATGGCCCAAAGTCTATTTAGATTCTATCGATTCCAGGCCGTCTTTACCAAAAAAACAACTTAGCGTGGGAAACAAACAGAAATAAGCTAAACAATATTTAACAAAATAAGTGGCTGAAATAAAACTTCTCCGCACAACTAATCACTTCCTTTCCAGTCTCAAAACTACTCTCAACTAAAACAAAAGAAGAATTGACAGCGAATTCTATTTATGGATGTACGATAATGAAGAAAACAGATTGATAAGGAAGCAAGGCAAGGCAGAGTCAGTCGCCCAGCAACCCTATATTTTTTGTCCCATTCTCAATGGCTGGTGTATTGTTTGGCATCCGGTTGAGGGTATTGGTTTATTCAAGAGTTAAAGAGTTTCTAGTACAAAATAAAAACCAAAACTAATTGTCGTACAAAGACAAACCAAAAAATGTCAATCAAAGTTGGGTGACGTTCTGTTCAAGAGATAATACAATCACTGTTTATCAGTTTTATTATTTTCCTCGACTATTCAAACTCTTCTGTGTTGATTTCCTTCTTTCCCGACATTTTGTTTCTTTCTACTCAAATTCCCCACATTCCCAACTTTTTCGGCTCATAGACATCCTAATTTATTTTCATTCAATTTATTTAAACTAGAAATTTAACATTACAGTATACTTAAAATCGTTGATCTACAATTATTCAAAATTAATTATTTTAAAAACAAATTTTGCTCTCGAGTTGTTATACAAAATGTAAAACCTCAAATTTAACATTAACATTACAAATGTATTTTTATTGGTCAAGAATAGTTAACATCCAAAGTGATTATTTTATAACACAACAAACCAATTTAAAAAAATATCATGGGGAGATTTATGTAACTTAAAACACAACAAATATAGGAAATATAGGCCTATGAAAAAATAAACATGCAATTCAACTTAGTTTTTTTTTTAATATTAAGTTTATTTAATTTTATTAAATCATCACCGACCGATTGTCTCAATTTGTGAGGTGGAAAGCGAAAAGGGACCTCTTGTCGGCAAAGTAAAATTTTCAGTACAGCTAAATACAGCAATTTCGGTCCAAATCATCGATTTTCGGTTTTTTATCGATTATTATTCAATATTTTGAGTAGAAAAGGCGTGTATCGGTTAAAAAGTCGAATCAAAGCTTAAACAAGTCGATATAAATCATTTTGTTAGTCACTGCATGCCCTGAGAAAAGGTACCTCTTGTCGCTTATGGGAAAATAACATGGCCGACAAGAGGTCCCTTTTCCACAACACACTTCGTAAAGAAACATTGGTTCAAAAAGTAGTCTCTCCTGAATTCTAGCGGACACTTAGAGAACTAGGACGAAGTTCTAGTAAAAGCAGAACATCGTCTGATTATTTTAATACGGCCCCGACAAGAGGTACCTTTTCTATAACCGAGGTTTTGGTTAAAAAACGTTGACTTTCCTATACAGTCCTTTAAACAGTGGACTATCGATATTATTTTCTAATTAGGATGTTAATTATACTTCATTTTGACTATATTAAACTAATTATTGGATAAAACACTTAAACAACAATGTGGCAGCAGTAAATGTTCAGCCTTGAAAAGGTATCTCTTGTCGTTATGGAGATATAACACGGGGCCGACAAGAGGTCCCTTTTCAGAAAATACCCTTGTGTACTACATGTTGCAATAAACACAGTATAAGCCTAAATTATAGCGTTAGTTAAGGAAACTACTAGTGTTCTTCCTAAAGAGGACATTATAAGCTTTGCATTGATACCAAAAGCATCGCTTAAATATGAAAAATATAGATTCTGAGTTTATTTAAACTTTTTGAGGGCGTTTTCCTGAAAATGCCCTTCACCCTTCGAGAAAGTTCAAACGTCCATAACTCAAACAAAAAAAATCGTAGAGACAAGAAATTTGCACCAAACTGTTAGGAATTTTAAGGTGATAATAAAAATATCAATAACTCAAAATCGGAAATTGCCGACAAGAGGTCCCTTTTCGCATTCCACCTCACATTTATTAAATAAAAATAAATTATTGACTAACTTATTGTCTTTAAATCATTTTTAAAACATTACTTTGCTATTTCACCTGTTATTAGAGATCGACTCATCCCTAGTAAAAACCTGTTTCACTTATTTCAAAATTTACACAGCAGGGTCAAATCGTCATGACAAATTTAGAGTAAAGAGTTAAAAACAGTGTATTGGTAGAAGCTGCTTACAATCGTCAGTCTTCAAGAGGTTTATTATTCAACAATTTAATGATACAAAACTTGCTCATTAATACTTGAAACTCGACTGCGATTCGACTAGATCCAACACAATCACATCTTGCACACCTATAATTGTAATTAAAATAAACTCATGGCTACAAGATGGGCAAAACAACAAGGGTATTCTTACCAACAAATAGAAGAGCAAAGACGACAGTTAACTGGTAAATGGCCTGGCCTAAAATGTTCTTCATCATTGTTCTAGAAATGAGGGGCTTTGTGCGACCATAAGGCTTCCGAAGCAAAAGATCCGGGGTAGGCATTTCTGTGGCGAGAGCCAAAGATGCTAACGTGTCCATTATAAGGTTCACCCATAACATTTGTACAGCCTGAAACACAACAGATTATGTTAAATATACTTTTTTAATCTACCTAGCTTTAAATAAGGGATATTTCAGTTCTGATTCTCGGTTTTTGGGGGAAAAAACCCTCACAGTTGGATTGCACCATGTCCAGGGCAGGCTAGACCGCATATCAGTTTAAAATAATCATTGCATTGCACAAAATAGGCTGTAATTGACGATTGCACTATAATATATCAGCCTTAATGACAACTGGTTCTTGCATCATCACCGTAATAGATGATCTTTAAATGACGACTGAACTGCATTATGTTAGCCGAAACATTTACTATGGGATATAGACTGAGACAAATCTATCGCATAACATCGGCTAAAACTGCAACCGAACAACAGTTCGTCAATACTGATGCCTTTTACTAAGCGTTTTATATATATATATGTATGTATCATAAAGGACGGTTAGTGAAAACTGAGAACCGAGAACCAACAACCGTTTATATATAAAAAAAACCAAACCAAAACCAAATCAAAGAAAATTGGAACTGACACATCCCTACTTTAAATGAATAAATTTAAAAAGACACTTGGCATAGCGTAAATTGTATACACTGGTCAGTAGTATCACAGAGAAACAAATCTATACAGAGAGTTGGAGATTAGTTCCAGTAAACGCCGCACAGCGCTGGGGGCATGGTTTAGGTATTTTTCGTTCCCGCCACTATTCCTTTCGGCCCAGCTGTTGCCAAATCGACGTCGCCGGCGCGGCGGAAGCCCCTCCCCTACTAACTATACTATGCACCTTACTATACCTGCTCCTTGCCCTTGCATCTTGTATCTTGTACCTCTCCTCTGCTTCCCGGGCACGCCACAGCGGCGCTACACATTGCGCGCTCGTTGTTACAACAAATAGTAGTTTAATTGAAGATTTAATTTACAACTAAGCAAAGTATACTTTGTATTGCATGTTATAAAGAAGTATTGAGTAAATCTAATTAGTTTTATATTGTTCTAGCTTTTGCTCTTCTTTAAATTACTTGCTTTCAAGCATAATTGAATCACCAAAACATTTAGGCAATCGTTTCTACAAATTTAGATACAATTGAAATAACTATGAACTATTCATGTGTATTTTAATTTATCTGAAGCTATTTTTATAAGATCAGAACAGAAAATAACAAAAAAAATCATGATTCAATATTATGGATTTTTAAATACATTAGATGGATATAGATATAAAATAGTTAATTAATGGTAGCGCAGATCCATATAACTATAATTCCCTATAATTAGTTCACTATAATTTCTTGAGCCCATTTGCCGTAATTAGCAAGTCGAGTTAGTTTATTTCGCTAGTCTCTTCACATGACGGATGATTTCTCAAGATGTAAAGTGAATTTACTTAACATTTTCAGCTTTTATATCAATTGAATTTGCTTCGCTCGCCCCTTTTTCGGTCTGTGCAAAGTGAAATGTTACAGTGTGGGCAAAATGTTGTAATTTAATAAATATAATCATTAGAGGGGCACAATAAGCAATGTAGTTTTCCTAAAATCAAATCCCATTCTTCCTCAAGAAATTCCAAGGAAAACTGCTTTAAAATATTCTCTGCGTCTGGGGTTGCCGGAACCGGGGGGATTTGCGGGCCGCGCCGCACCGCAAAGATTGCAGGGTGGTTTATGGTAGGACCGTCACTTTTGACAGCTTCTAGGGGAAGTCCCTTTTCACACCTCATCTTAAAAATATACCGCCAGAGTAAACTGTCAATCTGGACGCACTTTGAATCCGGTGTTCAGACTGTCCAATTTGCGTCAACAATGTAGTGTAGAAGATGTAGAAGGTGCTTCTGCTACTACATGAGTTTTGTGTTTTGTAGACTATTGTTGTATTGCCAACTACTATCTTCCACGTGTAATCTATTAACCTTTTCCGATTTAATTATTAGTTTACTTTAGTTTTATTTTGTGTGTTTTTATATCTTCTAAGATGACGGGTACTCGTTCGTACAAAAACTGTTCCAGCAGCAGGTTCAAGACCAAGGGATTAAAGATGTTCGTTCACATTTCCCTCACGTAACAATTGTACTTCCTAAAATTTATAACTCAACAATATTAGTATAATGATTCCCAACAATGTGTATAAACAGGGTGTCCCGTAACTCACTGGAGAAAGGTATATAGCGTTATTCCTTTGGTCAACTCATTTTATCATGTGAACATCGGTCTCCCGTGCTTAGTTTTCCGTTTTTGCCTGTATATTTTACACTTTAAAGTTCAAATTTCAAAAACGACGGATCGAACTCAACCAAACTTACGTCAACTGTTTATGGTGATAGGGTCTATCAACACAAAAGTTATGGTGTAATTATCTCTGACAATTTGAAAATGGCGGTCATTTTACGTTTTCTATCCTAGATGGCTCGATAACCAACAATTTTTCTAAATATGTAAAACAATAACTTCTTTTAGGGAATTATATGGCAAACCTAACGATACTTAAATGATTTAAATCGAGTAACAAATAGCCGAGCTGTTGCAACTCTGGTTATTTATTCCATTGCTGCATTGTGGAGAAACCAAAGATGAGCTACGTCCGGGTATCAGCTCAGTTATTGTTACTTGATTTAAATAATACTTTTAAGTACAGGGTAGTTTTATTATAAAATTTCCTAAAAGAAGTTATGCTTGAAAATATTTGGTAAAATCACTGTTTTTCATGCCACTTAAGATAAAAAATTTAAAATGGGCGTCATTTTGAAATTTTCAAAAATAATCACACAATGAATTTTTGTGGACATACCCTATCACCATTAGTTGACGTAAGTTTGATTGAATTTAGTTCCGTTGGTTTTAAAATTTAACTTTCAAAGTGAAAAACACATACAGACAGACAAACGGAAAACTAGGCACTTGAGACCCATGTTCTTATGGTAGAATGTGTTTGAACTGACCCAAGGAATTACGCTATATACCTTTATCCAGAGAGTTGCAGGACCCACTGTAAAGGAAAAATATGAAATACTTCTTACTAAACAATTAAAATTTCAGAGAATATTTTTATGTCGGGCTTAGACGAACTGTAGCACTAGTGTTAGTCCACTCTGACAGTTCACTGAATCCGACAAAAAACATTCAACCAACAACATCCCGAAACAGGCCCCCCCACAACAAAAAAAAAATGAGCCAGGTTCGCCCAGCTCATGGGTGGGGGGTTTGTACAGGTTCGGTTTTGGGCTCTCCTGTATAAACAGGTTTTGTGATTCTTTTAGCGAATTTCCCCTATAGGAAAGAAGCTATTACTGTAGCTTCATAAGACCTAGGCCCAGGACCATGATAACTTTTCGTTTTGAGGTCCCTAGACCACAAAAACACCATTCGTTCGAAACCGTGTATGTATATATATATATATATATATATACACATATATATATATATCTATATATATATGTGTCTGTGGGTGCGATAACTCTCATAAAAAAGGTCCGATTTTGATGAAATTTGGTATAAACGTGTAAAGCAACATTTATGACTTAAAATTCGAAAACCAGCCATATCGCTCTACCTTAAGGGGTATTTTGGGGGGGTTTTGTACCCCAAAAATGGGTTTTTTGAACTTTTTACATATAATTTTTGAAATAGTCAAATTTTAGTTTTCACCATTGGATTCAGATTTAAAAAACACACAATTTGGTATTTTGATCATTCCTCTACGTCAATCGGTTACCGAGATATTGTAAGTGCTAAACACAGTACGTTGTCTAATGTTATTCTTATGGAGAATAAGAAAAAAATCTCGCTTCTTTATGAACGTATACTGACGAAACTTGGTATACGGCTTTATCTGGTTGTGGTCTATTGATATTTGCTAAAAAAACAATTTTTTGCTAAAGATTCCCGTAGGAGCAAACCTGCGTACTCAGCCCCCATGTTATTCTTATGGAGAGGAATTAAAATGCTATGTCTCACTTAATTATGAACATAATTAATAAAACCTCTTATAAGACTTCACCTAGTTGGGATATATTGATATTTGCCTAAACACCCATTTTTTCGTTCCTTGTTGTAGCAAACCTGCGTACTCATCCCCCATGCCATGTTATTCTTATGGAGATGAATCAAAATTAAATATCTCGCTTATTTATGAATGTATATTGATGAAACTAGGTATTTGGCTTTACCTAGTTTAGTTATATTGATATTTGCATAGAAACCAATTGTTTATGTTCCTTGTTTCAGCAAACCTATGTACTCATCCCCAATGTTATTCTTATGGAGAATAATTAAAATTGTATATATCGCTTATTTGTGAATATATTTTTAAAAAAACTTGGTATGCGGCTTTATGTGGTATTAAGTCATATATTATACATTGGAAATTCGCTGAGTACGCAAGTTTGCTGCGACGGGGGTATTTTTATTATCTTTTCAATACAATAGCCCAATTTTATTTTTTGTATTGGTTTTTTTACATGATAGGCCGGTGCCTGAATAATGTGTGTGACCAAAATGAGTGATACAAGGGGTTTTATTACTGATTCTGAAATTAATACATGTGCTGTATCCGAATATGACGGGTGGTACTTCGGTACCCTTGAGTATTTTTAGATATGACGTCAACTCGTAATATTGGAACTCGTAATACAATTTATTTCGAAGGCACTTTATACTGTATAGTCTTGTGTGGTATCAAAATAAAGGCCTACAAGATCTACTTTATATAGTTGTACTGTATAACAAATAAATAAACATGTCTTTGTGTGGGTTTGCATACAGGAAAACACAGTATGGTATAACTTAGAAGGAGGTACACCACAGATTTTAACTTTATTTATTTACAATATGTAATGGTTTTTTACGTTTTACTATTTCAATCCTAATTAAAAGTGCTTAAAATTGGGTTTCTTGCATTATTCTAGTGGAGGGGTTTAATTTGATACCACAAATAACTACCCCGCGGTGAATATTTAAAGTGACTTCTGAATAAATTATGATATGAGTTCCAATATTTTGATGACGTAATATCTCAAAATGCTCAAGGGTACCAAAGTGGGACCTTTCATATTCGGATTCAGCACATTTTTAAAATTCAGAATCAGCAAAAATAATCTTATATTCTGAAATTGTTTACCTTCTTAAGAAAGGCACCGCACTATTATTTGATTTTCCTGGGGTTGAGAGCTGTCTACAACTTATTTTTATCCCAGAGATTAGTTATTTCCCACATTTAAAGGAAATATTTGGAGCCGTTTTTGAAATCAAATATTCAAGCAACTAACCAACTAAACAAACCTTACTCATATTGGAGTATATGATAATATTAATATATCAACTCTCAATTTATCTATTTAAATTATATTTAAACGCATAAGCTATTACAGTAGAACCTCACTTATATTATTCAAAATTAAGGGGACAGTAAATTTATTTAGAATTAAAGGAAGTTTTGAAATATCGAGAGTTTGAATTATAAAGGTTAATGTGAATAAAATTCAAATCATAGAAGCAAAGAAAGAAAGCAACCGACAATAAATTCAGATCTGGAGGAAACTGAGTTTACGTATTAGTTCATGTTTCAATAGGCTTGTTTTTCCCCTTAAATACAGAGGCTTACGGTATCACAGTCGTACTGTAGAGGTTGACTTTCAAAGCCCGTCCCTCTTCAACAAATTATCCGAAATCGTGATAAAAAAACTTTTGCGATTTCAGTGAGCAGATTATCTATATTACATGTAGTTCAGCCATAAAGAAATCGTAAATAATGAATATTTCAAAATTGTACTAAACAGTTGGTATTCATCAACAATTTGATCACAGTCATCGCTAGGTATTTTTTTTCTCTCTTTATAAATTGAGCATTATATGAATCATATTCGATACTTTGTTCAGGAGGAACGGGCCTCAAAATTTAACATTGGTCTTATGGAGAAACCAGGTAAAACCCCCAAAGGTTTCGTGACTGGAGCCCCCTATTAAACTTAGTTTTAAAAAGATGAATGAGCAAACAGCAATCGACAATGCACAATAATAGCAGTTTTGTCTTAAACACAAGCATTGCCTATTATTAGTAACCTCCATTTAATGAAACAGGTTATGATTACCAACAAAACGTGATTTGTATGTTTTAGATTTATATGTTTTAGATTTACAGTACTAAGGTTATAGTAACAAATGAAAAATATATTAAAAATACTCCTGTCACAGCAAACCTGCGTACTCAGCGAATTTCCAATGAATATATATGTATTAATAACACATTAAGCCACTTACCAGGATTTATAAGAAATATATTCACAAATAAGCGATATTTAAATATCGGCCCCTCGCGTGTGTGCCTTTTTCTCCAGGGTCTTTGGGTCTTGAGTCAGCCAGAACATTAATTTTCTCTTCCGGTAATTTGTAGTATTGTAGTATTTTTTATCCACATATTAAAAGGTAAAACGTTACTCTATACTATAAACGTCGTTCTACATTACATTAAGAGAGGCAAGAAAACTCATCCCACGCAATAGGTAAAAATGCCAAATCAATTTAAATAATTCCATATCTGTAATGAGTAAATAAATCGCTCCTAACATTGTAAAAATTGCAGCCATAATATACGAAATAATGTTCTACCAGACATAAAAACACTGTCCATATGTTACAGTTACACTGTTGCAGTTTACAATGTTTTACAGTTATTAAACAACACTCACAGAAATAAATATCTGAAAATATACAAAGAGTAAAGAGTTTTGTTGGAATCTTTAAATAAGTTGATTTTACTTCATTTGAAGATTGTTCAAGACACCTAGTTGTTCTGATATGATAAGCGTTAAATGTTGAAAAGCTGAATAAACATTTTGGTGTAACCGAAAGGTAGTGTGTAAAAGTAGTTGGGGGAAATGTGTCCTACTTGTTGTTAAAATAAGCTAATTATTCTTTGTTCAAACTTATATTCAAGGAAAAAATAAAACAATTGTTAATAACCAATATATTTTGCACTGAAACTCCTCTTTATTTTTAATGTGGATGTTAAGATGATACCTATAAGGGTCATTCCCACCAAATGGAATAATTTAGGTTAAGGAAAATTTTTAAAATTAAAATTGTAAAATTGTCTTCTACTATTGATTGTTTAGTCTCATACATTTTTGGGAACACTCCAATGCTGCAGCAGACCACAATTTTTGTTTTTTATATGAAAAAACCAACATTTTCAGTGATCGGTCACACTCACTTAACCTCCCACAAAAAACGAATTTAAGACATTTTATGCAAACAACTGACAGAATGTTTAATTAAATAAACAATAACAAAAACATAACGTGTATTTATTTCCTGATTCCATCATTTTAACCTTTAAAAATTAAAAATGGTATTGAAGTTGGAAGTGTATCATACTTTGGTACCTAATACCTAAAATTTATTCATTGGAAACAATTTTTAAATAATGATTTTACTATTGTGAGATGTGAATACATTTTTTCATCAGTTTTATGTAAATATATATATGAATAAAAATATATTATCGTCGTTTAGTTAGTATTTTTACCCCGTGACCGGCCTGTAGCAGACGTGACTGGTCTGTAACAGACGTGACCGGCGGGTAACAACAGTGACCGTTTGGTAAACTCACGTGACTTATACCACTAAAAGGTAACATAATACATCTAAAAGACAATAAAACTTATTCATTACTATAAAATGTGAAACTTACAATTAAAGTTATAGATTTCCTGAAATATCTACAAAACCAGGGAAGAATTATATTGTATCTCAATTCACAAACAGTACGGTCACACTTATAAATTATAACATGTTAATCTTTTATGAAAAAGCTAAATATATCATAACAAGTTAACAAGAACTAAACACAACCTCAAAACGTGGTTAGCCTACAAAGCTTAACTGAATGACTATTAAACATAATGTCTCGAATATACAGATCGGTCACACATAACAATACCGGTCACGTGAGAGATCTGTTCGTGACCGATATGTATATTCGAGACATTATTTTTAATAGTCGTTCAGTTAAGCTTTGTAGGCTAACCACGTCTTGAGGTTGTATTTAGTCCTTGTTAACTTGTTATGATATATTTAGATTTTTCATAAAAGAATAACATGTTATGATTTATAAGTGTGACCGTACTGTTTGTGAATTGAGGTACGATACAATTCTTCCCTGGTTTTGTAGATATTTCAGAAAATCTATAACTTTTTCTGAAAAAAAACTACACTCATGAAACAAACTATCAACTGTTAGAAGAATAGATCAGATGTTTCCTGCTCTTTTTACCGCCACACCTTTTTCTGGACACTCCGTTAGTTTTACGCGTCCTTGAACCACGGACATTCGGATACATTACTTGTCAATAGGAAAAAACCATTTTTCCACTCAACTTTCTCCAGACCGATGTTAACGTGTAGAAGTGCAGGTTACATTGTCATTGGTTATACACCACAGTCGTTGGCAATCGTCTGCTTGACATATTTGTTTTGATCAGCATAACCTCCAAGCCAGTTGGAGACGAGTGACCGATGGGTAAATAAAGACATATTTAATCTTTTACACTTTATTTATTTATTATTTGGAATGTAGGATAGGGTTGAAAGGTAGGAAAAAAGGTTGTTTAATCAAAACAATAAAGGTTTTTAAAATATATAATTTAATTTTTCATTTTTCTCATGGAGACCTAAGTTATCCCATTTGGTGGTATTGACCCATAACTGCATTTAAACAAATATGTAGTTATGACTAGCTAGTCATACCTACTCATTTTAATTCGGTACTTTAAAAATTAATATTTTAAGAAAAAGTTTTAACTATACTATTAAAACTTATTATTAATTCATATTTTAGTGGACATTCCGATTCGAATTGTATTCTTGACTTCATAATTTCCCGTCGTGAGATGAAAATTGTCAGTTAGCAATCGAGGAATATGATACAAGAACAAGCCTATAGCCCGTAGCCAAGTGCAGCACGGCGGTATGGGACGGTCAGCTGTCCTGCGCTGTTCGCTGCCTGTAGTGGCCAGCGGGGAGATGGGTTGGGAGGAGTGGATTCTCCAGGTCGCTTTTACTCGTCGTCTACGGCGGTCGATGGTGGCGCGCTGAGTGTTCGACATGGCAACTTTGTGTCGGCCATGTCGCTGCCACACAACGCTAGCGCTCCTGGTGCTTTACGTGGGAACTATGTCAAAGTGCAACTACCAGTTCCTTTGTCTGTGGTCATATGTAACACCAAAAAAAACCAAGGTATCCCTTCTCCAATTGCCTCCAGTTATTTGAAACAAATGTTGACTGGTAAGTCTTTTTTTAGACAAGATTAAAAATAATTTGTTTTTATATTCTTGTTAGTTGATTGCTGGCAACTGTACAAGGAAATTTAAAATGTGACACAAATCACGTTTTGCTTTTCTAAGAATAAACCGGAGGCAAGTATGAGTGCGACCTAAACCTACCGTACGCGGTAGCTCAGAGGTAAAGTGCCTGACTAGCAAGTCAGACGTGGCCGGATCAATCCCGGTCCCGGCCGACTCCTGTAAGATCATGAGCCGTCACTTCTGGCTTGCCCATGTGACTAATGCCGTTACGGTACCTCGCTGTCTTTAGTTCACCACACAGGTCAATAGCCTATGGTGACGGGGCAGTTGAAGTTTTAAAAAGAAATATTTAAAAACATACATATTTAAAAAATCAATAAGTTGTTCAAAGTAATTACAATAGTGATCAATAAATGTTGCTCAGAGAGTTTATCTGGTAAAAAAAAAAATTGACTGAATCTTATCTATTTTCTTCATATTTGGCAAAATACAACAAATCACACTTGAACTGTACCCAATTTAAAACTTATCTGTTACTGTTAAAGTAGGTGAAACAAGAAAAAGTTTATTTCTCAAGTAATAATATGCACAGGAATTCTACATAAGAAATTTTTAAAAATTCCCATGAGTTTCTCAATGGAAGTTTAAAAAAAAACACACAATAACAATGACCAAACGACAAAAAATGTAAAAACTACTAACAGAAACAAGCAACCAATTGTTCTATTTCGTAACTTGAACAGTATTATGAATTGATATCAAGACCGGATATTATTTTAACACCTTAAACTGTCACTTAAACATAGAACTGTGTAAAAAGTGTGAAAGTACCTTGAGAGGACTGTCCTGAACAGCACAAGCACCAATAAAGGCCACAATAACTGCCACTATGTTGACAGTGAGCTGAAACTGAAGGAACTTAGCTATGCTGTCATAGACGTTACGCCCCCACATCACCGCCTTCACTATACTGCTGAAGTTGTCGTCAGTGAGGATGATGTCGGATGCTTCCTTGGCGACATCGGTACCGGCAATACCCTGCAACAAAGATAAGAAAAAGAATGATTTATTTCCTCCAATTTTACATGATACATAGTATTTACAACATGTACACATGTTTTTCTGGTTTATCGATTTTCTCTCAGAATAAAGATAAAAAAATGAATACTCTACACTAATTATCCTCTTATGTGACTCTAAAAAAAGGAGAGGATAAACTAGAGATGTGCGAGTACTGGTTTTTTAAGTCGAGTCGAGTTTCAGTCGAGTAAATGGCAAAAGATTTGAATCTCGAGTTCGAGTAGAATATACAAATAAAAAAACACATGGGTCGTGTTGAATTGAATCAAAACAGTTTATAGGGTTCCATTTATAAATGTTGTTATTAAAATATACTTTTCTAGTCACTATGACTTGAAAATAACAATAGTAAGTAAAATAAATGGACTCCTGCTTCATTGGAAAAATGTAAGTACATTTATCTGAAAATAAATCATACCGAAGTAATTGCATAACATTTTGCCATGAAGATAAAATATTTTTAATCTGTTGGTAATGTTGTTATAGCCAATATGGTCTTAATAACAGTTTCATTAGAAAATAATCTCAGTTTTTTTATTTTATTTCCTCCTTTTTATTTATCCTATGTTTTGTATATTATGTTTAGGCCTAAGCTACATCTTTCTACGAATGGAGAAAATAAAATTACATTTAGGCCTATAAGTTAAAATAAACTTATTTTGAATATTTAAAAGGCCTATTACATGGTAAAACATTAGCCTACTTACTTACCACACAAAATGTATTTACTAACATATCTTAGCATTAATTTTAACACTAATAGTCCTAATTTTAACAATAATAGTCCTAATAAGAACAATCAGTTAGTAACAACATGAAGATATGTTTGAAAATGCCTGGCAAATCAATTGATGAAATTGAAGCCATGTCTTAAAGAGAGTTTTAAAATATTACAAATTATTTAAAAAATCATTAATGAAACTTAAACAAGGCCAAAACAAATCACTTGTCTTTAAAAACAGCTCAATGTCAAAGGACAGTTGAGCCTAAAATTAATGGATTGACTCAATTTCAATTATTATGGAACAAAATACAAGCACAAACTTCTTATGCTTACCAATTAGATTTCATTACAGATATGTTTTTGATATTTTACTTTAAAAAATGACAAGGTTAGGTTAACCTAAAAGTGGCAGACAGTGTTCATACAACTCAATCTGAAGGTCCTGGTAAATCCTCCATTTTGGTGTAAAGAGTAACACAAATTTATAAGCCACAACTTACTTATTTATTAATAAAACACTAAAATCCACATCACAACTGTTAACACCTCAAATGCGTTCACACAATTTGAATTTACAGACGACGCTCGGCCGCGGACGACCGTTGGTAGCGCGGGTAAACGGCGGGAGTAAACTCGCTCGAAACTTTCGAGTTTCAGTGCCGAACTCGGCTCGAACTCGAAATTTTGAGTACTCGCACATCTCTAGAATAAACTAAACACAGTTTCACTGATTCCCAAAACATTAGGGTTACCAGCTGTTTATCAGGCCAACCCAGGGCAGTTGGAGGAACAATCAACAAACCCCCAGGATACAATATTATACTATACATACAACAGTGTTTTCATACAACAAATTACTCCACATCTAATAGATATCCTGGTCTATCCTACATATTAAAAGAAACTGGTGTTTTTTAATCCAACTATTCGAGTTAACCACTAGACCGGTTTCCATGATTATTTTTTTTAAGGAAAGAGAATTTTGAGTAGAAAGAAATGTCAAAACTATAATTTTTATTTAAAGTTATAATTTGTAGAAATTTGATTGAGTTAAGTTTGTCTAGCAGCCAATGCAAATAATTTAAGTTTGTTTTCAAAGAACTTTAAAATCACATGATAAAAATCATCAGCTAAGACTACAATTTTATCCATGGAACAAAATTAGTGGAGTGAGGATGGTTTGTAAACATAAGGATATAAAGTTAACATTGGATCTTAATGCATGGTCCACACTTTTATTTGGTTAGTGATTTCTCTGAACTTCCCTAACAAAAAAATTTCCCTGACTCTCGAATTGGAATGCATACTTTATTTCAAACAGGTAATACAGGGTGCAGCAAAAGCCAGTTAACCGCTGCAGTCCAGGTGTGCGACATTGTTCATCTCTTGCTTATCTTATCTGGTATTGCGGGTAGCACCAATCTGTTTTTGAGTTGGCGAGTATTGTGTGTTTTGTGTATTGAGTGGCCTGCAAGGTCATTAATAGGTTAAAAGACAATTTAACTTCTGTGAAACCACCATTCTGTTTTCGAGTTGGCGAGTATTTTGTGTTTTGTGTATTGAGTGGCCTGCAAGGTCATTAATAGGTTAAAAGACAATTTAATTTCTGTGAAACCACCAATCTGTTTTCGAGTTGGCGAGTATTTTGTGTTTTGTGTATTGAGTGGCCTGCAAGGTCATTAATAGGTTAAAAGACAATGTAATTTCTGTGAAACCTCCAAGTTTGGATCATTTGAGAGAACTAATAGCGGTTTCAACCCTTTACTTACACCACAGTTGTGTAGCAAAATGTGTAAACCAGTGATAAAAATGCACTATTAGTATATAAAAGGGTATAAAAACGAAGGTGGCAACTTTGAGCAAATTAAATTAAACTGTTATAATTTAGCAAAGTACATGTTATATCTAAACAGCATTTTTGGTTTAGGGACTTAAGCAGCACCCTGCATTTAACAAAACTATATTTTTTAGGGATGAGTCAAATCCAATTGTCGATTCTTGATCCCACCGATTCTCGGGCTTAGAATCGGAATCGAGAATCAATGGCTCAAAGTCGATTCCGATTCTATCGATTCCAGGTCGTCTATACCCCCGCCAGATTTACGCTGCTAACCATCGACAATTCGAGTCGGGTAGTTGAAAATTGCATAGCTACTCTCACTGTTTACCCAGATTTACGCCACTAACTAATGTTTTACAAAATATATGACTGAAATAAAGAAAAATAAGCCTAAAACCTATTTTTAGCTCATATGAAAGGAGACAATCATAAGTGAGTTATTGATGGATACTTGTGAAGTAAGATAAGTAAGAAAGGGGCAGGGCACGAGGAGGGTTTGGGTCGGGGGCAAAAAATCTGACCTTGGAGATAAGGAAGGAACACCAGACGGGAGGGAAGGGGGTGGGGTCCGGTTGAGAGCAATAAATCAGTCGGCTGACCAACATTATTTCTTTAAGTCATTATCTTACAACCACGTTTTTTCCCATGAATAGTTTGATAATCAACTACAAAAAGCTGCTAAATAATAACATTACAGTATATTTAAAAACGCTGATCTACAATTATTAAAAATTCATTATTTTAGCAACAAATTTTGCTCTCTAATTGTTATACAAAATGTAAAACCCTACATTTAACATTAACATTACAAATGTACTTTTATTGGTCAAGAATAGTTAACATCCAAAGCGATTGTTTTATAAAACAACAAACCAATTTCAAAAAATATCATGGGGAGATTTATGTAACTTAAAACATAACAAATATAGGCCTATAGGATATTTTTGTATTATTTTTTAAGTTTATTTAATTTTATTATTAAAAATAATCACCAACCAACTGATTGTCTCCATTTATTAAATTACTGATAAATTTTAATCATTTTTGAAACATCATTTTGCTATTTCACCTATTATTAGGAATCGATGTAATCAGAATCGAGAATCGATTTGTAAGAATCGGAACCAGAATCGGGATTAACAAAATTGGAATTGACTCATCCCTAATATTTTTTATCGGCCTCCACCTTCCCTATTGTCAACCAACCCTCCCTGTTCTGTTTATCATAGTTTTTGTATGTTCACAGTTTGTCCAATATGTTTATTGCCTTACCTTGTTTACTTCTTCTCCGTTACACCATAAAAACAACTTAACAAAAATCTAATAAGTTTTGATTACAAATTTTTGATGAAATACAAATTTTTCCCTGACTTGTGTTAAATTAATAAGCATTTTCCCTGACCTTTTTCAAATTCCCTGGCATTCCAGAAAGTGTGAACCATGTAATGTTTC
Organism: Allygus modestus; assembly: GCA_963675035.1. Taxonomy (NCBI): domain Eukaryota; kingdom Metazoa; phylum Arthropoda; class Insecta; order Hemiptera; family Cicadellidae; genus Allygus; species Allygus modestus. The sequence goes on from OY776113.1 coordinate 122,155,622, forward strand.
AGTTTATGCGGACAAGGCTGCGAAAAAGTCAGTATTTATGTTTCTAAACATCTAGTTAGGAAAGAGGTTACTGACCATAGCGAAACCGACATCAGCTTTCTTGAGAGCGGGGCCATCATTGGTGCCGTCACCCGTGACTGCGACCACCTCCCGACTCTCGCTGATCTTGCTGTCTATGATGCCCTTGACCAGAGTGTACTTGTCCGTGGGAGAGGACCGGGCCAGCACCCGCAACTTGGGCCACACCTTGTCCAGCAGGTGTTGTTGAACCTGCGATCAAACACACACCTGAACACCTGCCTTTGTACAAGTCAGAGCGAGTTTTCATAAACAAACCTCTTTTTATTAACCTGTTTTGAAGTTACAAAATCGACATTGATTTGTAACTGAGCAATTGTTTGTTTGGGAGGATTAGGAGGCCCCGGCATAGCCAGCTAGGCTTGACTCACTTTTTTTGTGATATTATGCAGCCACCGGAAAGAGGGGATTTTCAGGAACGGGAAAGGTAGGACGGGGTCAACCTGCTTCACTCCAGAAAGGGAGACCCTACTGGGCTCTATGGGTGACTGAACTGAACACCCCAGGACGATTTGCCCTCCAACCCGATTCCCCCCCCTGAGTTCACCAGACAGGGACTGCCATTGCACAGAGCCTCCAACCTCTCTGAGGTCGGGGGCGGGGAGGGGGGCTAGAACAGTTCGTCCCCAGCCCGAAAGACTGGAGACCATCGGTTAAGGGCCCTTACCCCCAGGCACCCATCCCAGGCTGCAAACAAGATCCACAACTCCCTACAAGGACTGAGACTAGACTGAGGATCCAGGCTCGACTGGGAGTCAAGCCCCTAGAAGAAACAGGGAGGAACCAAGGAATGGAAGTTGGTCACACTGGATAGCCCCAACAAACTTATACTGTGACAGATTAATTTTGTTGTACCCAATGTCGACCTCTGTAGGTACTAGTATAGACCAGTCAGAGAGCCATTGAGAGCCGTGCAAGAGTGTATTTCATCACTAAGAACAAAAGTGAAGCTTTTTGATACAAGCTCAAGTTTAACTCACGGGAAATTAGCGAGGATCGAAAAGCCACTTTTGGTCCTAGAGATGTAAGTACTACATTTTTTGTCACACTGCAAACAATAGCAAGATACAATTTTTTTTTAAATGTGTTTAGTTTTTACCCTTAAAAGTTTTGCTTCCATCTTGATCTTGCTACTCTAAACAAACAGCTGTTATACAAGTTTCCATTGTTTAAAAGTTGAATCATTAGTTCAATTCATATCTAACCCTAGCAGTGGCCAATGGTGTAAGTGGGAAATGACAATGCAGATTTGGCGACTTTGCAGACCTTTTTTTGAAAACTCGTATAAATTCAACCATAGAAGTAAACCTAGCCAACCTTATATTCATTTTGATTGGAAAGAACAGGAGAATCTAGAAATAGTAAAATAAAAAAGATCTAGAAAGGGGATTTTTTGGTAAAGTGAAAAGAATAACAAAAAATTCGAAATTTTTTTAATTTCAAAAGCAGCCTTGGTGAAAAGTTTTTCTACAGATTTTGTATGGAAGATTCATTATATACATTTTGTAGACAATCTAATTACCTACTTAGAAATATATAACATATTGGGGAAAGAATTTTTTTAGGAGCGTAATATAATAATAAACGAAAACCCGAAAAATGCATAAACTGTCCAGTGTTAGTTTGTGTTGTAAATAAGTAATATAATATATAGATATACTAATAATGATATATACATATGTGTAAAGCTAATGAAGTAAGGAATGTAAAAAAGTCATAAGTTGATGGTAAAAAATTACTATCATTTATAAATAATTGTAAATAAACTTAATGTTTTGATATTTTTGCGTATTAGGAAAAAAGATTTCTCAGTATTTAGTGAATCACTTTTTCACAAAATTGTTTCCCCCCAAACCAATAAAAACATGTTGTAGTATATTCAATTACCTGCATAAAAATGCATAACACCTAGGCTAAATTATTTTGTTTATATGTGTTATGTAACAATTTAAAACAATGTTAGGTAAAAACAAAACACAACACTTTTTATAAACACTATTTCTCACACTTCACTAATATGCATGCATAATATAATGCATAAAGATTACTGTTATGCACACACAAACACTTCACTAACACTAAAACTCCGAAATAATAACAAATTTATAGATAATTCATGGATAATAATTACCTAACGCGTACAAAGGAATAAACCAAGATGGCCTGGTGCAAAAGTCACGAAAACATATGACGAAATATATTGTAGCTGTCAGACGTTATGGCTAGGAGCAGTGATGCCAATGGCAAAACTAAATTCTTCTACATTTGTTCCTCTTCAAAATAACATATTATTTGACTAGTAACTATAACTTACACTGGATATAAATCCGATTTTCCTAACCCACGGGTTCTGTCGGTTGACCATTTGTTACAAAAACAAAAAACACCTGTTTTCATAAAATCATATTATCTATCCAATCAATATGTCGATCTAAAAATCAATACCAAAATGAAGCACAACTGTTTAGCAGTGCATTGGTACCAACCGCAACTTCCCGCGACAAAAATTACCCGAGCTGGGTAATTTCAAAAGAGTCGTGTTTTGACATTTTCCTAGCGTCGGCTGCAGGAATCGCGTAGCGCCAAAAATTCATTCGATTTCTAATCGTTGTGACATTGTTATATAGCTGCTACAAGGTTGGTTTATATAATAAAATGAAAGTTCAGAATATTATCTTTCGAATTATATATATATATATATATATCGTTCACTTTTGAGTTGATTATTAGTCAGAGCCCTATAACAAGGGCCATTTCTTTGTTCATGGCGCGTTGCCGCCCTAACCCCCTCCCGCCCCGCCGGACAGCGCTGTAACGTCACTGCGCTGACAGCTGCTCACCACACGCTTGGCGTAAATGCTAAATGAATACTGTTTCTCAAAAGATTTTGACGAATCTGTACGTCTATATCTTTTGTCCAAGGGCCCTTCCGTTCACTCGTTTCCTCTCGTACACGTGTACTGATATAATCAAATATAATCTTGGTATTTGGCTCAGAAAGTGGAAAGTGTTTGCTTACTAAGCACAGTGAGCTTGATCAGTTTAATTACTTCTTGTATTGTTTGTAGTGTTGTAGTGTTATGCGTGTACTTGTGATTGCCGTGAGTTTAATTATTTGTTGTTATCGATTTAGTTTTCGCCACTATTGTTTGTAAGATTAGTTTAAAGTCCTGGAAATTATTAATGAATTCCGCAATTATTTTAGTAAATATTTATGTATAATTAACAAATATTATTTGTACATACTAGGTATGACGAGCATCTAAATATGGGACATAGGACGCATTACAGATACATACAATAAAACTGTCTTATGAAATAATTAATACATTTTTAATTAATATTTAACTACGTTTATGTTTGTTTTCACTAAATGTGTATTTTATATAAGTCTGTTTTATCTATGGCAGTCAAAGTGACAAACATCTCAAAAGTTTTTACAAACAGTACTTTTAGTAAGTTTAATCATACATAAAACTATTCTTGTGGGAAAATGAATGACTGTGGAAGGTATGGTGACCATGCCTACATCATGTTTTCAGACATCACAGCAAAGACAGGGTATTAAGAGTGTACAGTACTAATATTGTATAAGCTTCTTTGTGACATAATTTACAGTAAAACAATCTGGTTGTGGTCTATTTATATTTGCATTAAACCCCATTTCTAGTCAGCCTCATTACAGCAAACCTGCGTAATCTTCAGTCATCCTCCATATTCTTATGGAGGATGACTAAAACTTTATAACTCGCTAATTTACCAATATATTATGATTAAACTAGATAATATAGTTTATTTGTTGGTGAGGTGTTGGTATGTTTGCATTAGAAATTCGTGGAGTAAGCAGGTTTGCTGTTTTCAGTGAAATATGGCTGTTGCATCAGAAAGATTGATGAAGAGTGAAAAATAAAATTAATTTGTAAATAGTTTATGTTAACATCTAGAAACATTTTATAATGAGTAAGATCTATATGAATATAAAATAAACTATAACTGGTGAGTGTTTCTTTTTCATTATCTAAGCACTTTATTTTTCTTTAGCAAAGTTGTTTCTTAAGTTCTCGCATGACTTCGCTGCCGCTAAAGGAGTATTTTTGTTGATTTAAAAAACATAATGTGACTTAAACTACCTTCCTTCATTTTTAAATTGATCAAAATCATTCTTCTGGTCATAGTATTTAAGTTTAATTTTTAAATACCGATAAAAAACTAATGATTTTTCAACGTGATTCCATTTAACATAATACAAACCTCTATTTCTTACTAAATCGTTTTATAAATAGTTCAGCTGCCAATCCTTTTGAAAATTATATCGTAATAAAGCCTGATTCATCTACAAAATAAGGGTGAAGTTGTATAATCACGGTGTCTAATAGAACACAAGTTTCAGCCATGGAAGTTGTAGGAGTAAAGCACTGGTAGCATGGCGCTTTGAGCTGGCTGTCAGCACGGTGACGTAGCGGGTCACGTGACAGAGGGGGTCTGCTTACAGGCGAAATGTTACGGCCCTTCTTACCTGGCCCTGTTATTAGTGGTTTTTTATCTTACAAAATTTTCGGTCACGAACCGACGGATCCCGTCAGCTGCCACTATAAGGCGACACAGCTAACCTATGGGAGCTGTGGGTTAGCCACTGCTAGGGTTTAACAGCTGTGGACCTTGACCAAAAAATGACATGAAATTATGTTTTTTTGTCCTAGAAGGAATAAAGATCATCAAAACAATACTTGTTTATCCAAGGAATAAAAAGAAAAACTTTAACATCTCAATGTGTTGAAAACAGCTGTTTTTGAAGCAGTATGACAAAAAGTGGTTTTCAATGTCCATTATTTTCATTCAAGAGATAGGCTGCCCTATTTTTTCCATAATGATAACATGGAAAACAATTTAAATCTGATCGCATATTACATAGTTTAAGCGATAAAATAGTTTAAAATTACAAATAGATTGTATAAGCTGAATATAATTACATAAACTATTCAAATGGCAATGCGATCTGTACAACTCTGGGGCTGAAAGCAAACTGACAAGATCCCAAGAGCAAAGTTTACCAAGTCTACTGAGGATACATCTGAGTCACTTCTTAAGACAAGAATGATCATATAACTTGGGCATATAACAAATTAAAAATCGTTAAATAAGCCTTAGCTTGGTTTCTATCAAAAGGTCTCTTTGTATAATATAATAATGAAAAATTAGACCAACTTTCAAACATGTTTATCGATTGTCCAAAAAATCATGATAAAGAAGAGTTTTTAATGGCCTTGTTTTTTTGTTTTTTGACGTTGCTTTCTGAACATTTGTTACAATGATCAAATAGACGTTTAGACCTGTTGATAAGTATTGCTTTTACCAACCCATCCTCTGCTATATGCGGATATGTGCGTTATATTTAAGTACGTACCCTGTGGGTAGTAATCATATTTTAGTTCACGAACGGAACGATAACTAAACCCATCAATATTCTATATTAACCCTTTGAGTGCTGCGCATCATGGCCATTTCTTATGCATAAAGTGTCGGGCTAATTTCAATGAAAAGTGTAGTAGTTTATATAAAATGTCATATAAAAATACAATTTTAGAGGTACCCTTGTAATTTTGTTTTTATTTTTTGCATGAATAAAGTCTTTAGTATGAGGTAACTATAATTACAAAATACACTGGGACAACAAATCATTTTTTGTTAAATTTGATTACAAATTCAGGGTTTCTACACATTTTTTATTTTCTATTTCCCTGACTTTCCCTGACCCTTCTGTAAAACTCCCCTGACCAACTTTCGAAATATGTCGTAGCATTTTCACTTTATAAACAAGCAAGTGTGCACAATTGTTACATATATATATATATATATATATATCATGTATGTCATAAATGTTAGTAAAACAAAATTAAACAACTTTATCTCAATAAAAACTCAATAATTGAGGACTACAAGATGTTAAGAATAAATTCCTTAGGAATCCTTAGATCATCAGCCAACCATTGGACTCCACCTGAAAAATACTACAACAGGTTGTATACAGCCTCGAGCAAAGCATCCCCTCGGTTTTTTCATCATCAGGGATCAGATGGAATGATAAAAGCACTGATGATTCACAGGAAGTTATTCTTGTTGTGATAATGTCTCTCAATTTTATATGATGACTCGCAGGAAGTTATTCTTGTTGTGATAATGTCTCTCAATTTTATATGATGACTCGCAGGAAGTTATTCTTGTTGTGATAATGTCCATCAATATTATATGATGACTCGCAAGAAGTTATTCTTGTTGTGATAATGTCTCTCGCAACATATTTTGAGGCTTAACAAAGATTACAAAATTAATTTTGTGAAGTAGCGTTAAGGTGGAATAGTAATCAATATTGTCTATAAGCTAAAAATGTATTTCATATCATTAGTATGTGGGGTTAAGACGTAACAAAATCAGCTTTATCTCTGGGTTCCCTGACTTTCCCTGACTGTAGAAACCCTGAACTTTAACTTAAATAAATTATGCTAAAAAATGTAATTTTATTCGTTTCAACCCAACAGAAAGAGCAGGAAATGCTGGTCAAAACTGATGTATAATCATCAAAATGAGTTCAAAAAAGTTTGCAAAAAATGAAATGAAAATATGTTACAATACAAAAAAGGCTCTAGGTCTAGGCTAAGTGGTTACTAAGCAACGTCGAAGTAGAATTTTGTAATATAAACAAATATTATCTTTTAGTTTGTTGTCAGTAAACCTGTTTATTATTACTAGTAAAAAAGCATTAGGCCTAACCAATGTATATGAAATAGATAATAAAATTAGAAAAAAAGGCATATGTGTACCTTTTATTTTCACCAAAACTTCGTATCTACAAACCTGACACTGTTTTCAATTTCAATGTAAACTAATTCCCGAAGGTTACTTATTTTGTTTGGATCTATTCTGTCACTAATTTTTGTTTCATAAGTAAATGGGAAGTAATAAACACTAAAACAACTTCTATAACAATAATATCAGTGATATATAGTAGTTTGACGGTAAAATCTGACAACAACAAATACAGACGACATCTACGACAAAGGTGACAAAAATATTGTCTGCTAACAGACCAAAGGCAGTGAAATTGCTATAGAACTGATAGCTGGAAGCTTCTCTACCAAAACAATGTCCTTTGAAAGCCAGTACCTTGTTTGGATATGAAGTACTATGTAAAATACCGGGAGTCGCTGTCTGCGACGCTCGGTAATTTATGCATAAACACATCACGTTGCTGTGTGCGATGCCACGGCACTCAAAGGGTTAAATCCTCCTAAGACTTTGTAAACATTTTGAAAGAAAAAATAAATCAAGTAATTAAAAATCATATACAATAGTACAAGAACCAACAAAAAAATCAGAAAAAGTTGTCAAAGGTTATAACAAAATTTTAATAAAAAAATATGTAACTGTAATTAATCATGTGACAGTTAACTGTAAGTAGATTAAACTGGAACATAACTCACTTCACCGTTGGCATCTCTGATCCGCCTGTTGAACTCTTTTCCTTCCAATATCAGGTAGTCCTCTCCCGGCTTGAGTATTCCGCACTTGGTAGCGATCGATCTGGCAGTGTTGATATTGTCACCAGTGACCATTCGCACAGTGATACCAGCCCGCTGGCACTTGCGAATAGCATCTGGCACCTGTAAACCGACACACGTTACAACGTGTTACAAATATGTTACAGGTTGACAACACTATGCGTGTATCAAGTCTTTCATAAAAGTATCATCGGTCCTTTAATGGAAACGATAAATTTAAAACACACACACATCGATTGAAAGCAAATGAAATTGATTTTAGAATAATAACAGAAAACTAGGATTGCTAAGATAAAATGGTAATATATATACCTTTAATTGTTAACCCTGCAATAAAAATCGGTTAAGCTCTGGAGTGGCAGTGAAGCAATGGCCATTAAAATTGTGCCATTGGAAGAATAATCGTGTAACTTTGGTGAAGTTTTATTTTATTTTGACTAAAATAAATATAAGGAGGTAAAATCAAAAATGGAAGAGAAGAGTTGATGAGTAAATAGAGCTACTGTCATTTATAGCCAATATTACATCTCAATTTACAGTAGATATTACACAGTGCGGGTGTGTGTTATTTATGGCTGATTTATGCACCATGATCAACATTTACAGCCAATATTATGCTAACCTACAAATCTAGTGTTGCTATAATGAACTTGTTGCTTTGTTATAACAAAAAGTATAACTATAGTTAGTTGTTATTTATCGCGGTTTACTTTTAGCAGGGTAATTTTTTGTTTTGGTTTTTTTCTTACATTTTATTTAATGCAAATAGTGTTAATTTCAGTGTGGAAAGAGTCTTGTTAAATAATTATACGGTATAGTTTATCTTCACACTCTTAGCGAGTTGCAGCACAAAATCCATAATTTTTTATCTTGCTACAATCGAGGATGTTGAAATAAATCAATTATAAACTGACTCAACAAGGACTTGTAGTTTAGTGAATCAGTAAACATTAGCTACAGACAAGCCATGTTTGGCTTTTGTAACGTTAAATTGTAGCTGTGTTCTAAAATTAATAAATTAAATGATTGAACCAGTCTTTCATACAATTAAGAACCAGAAATTAGACTCATCAATCAGTTCTCAGTTTTGATTTTTCCATAGAACCTAGTTTTTTACATTTCTGAGTCGAAGATAGCTTACCTCAGGGCGGACAGGATCTTCAATGCCAACAACGCAGAGGCCAGTCAGGTTATTGACAATGTACTCCTCATCATCCCAGTTGGGTTCCGCATCTATGTGAACCTGGTTGATCTCTGCTTTCCCCGGCACAAAGTCTCGGTAGGCGATGGAGATGGTTCGCAGTCCGTCACACGCCATAGGTTCTATCACATTGCGCACCAGACGGTCCTGCATCTCACGAGTGAACTTCTCCAGATTGCCGTCTCTTCCGTAGATGAAAGCGCATCTGTCCAAACACAAGATTTGATTAAATCCTCAGAGCTGTATAAAGGTTCACATAAACTGTACAGCAGAATTGTATAAAGGTAACATGATTCACACTTTATTTGGTTAATGATTTCCCTGACCAAAAAAGTTAATTTTCCTTGAATCTCGACTCGGAATATGCACTTTATTTACAATAGGTAGTATTAAAAAATCTATCTTTCATGGGCCTCCACCTTAACCATAGCCTCCTGTTATTAGTGAATTTTCTATAGAAAGTGAACTATTAGCATGACCCACACGGTGAAACTTAAGACCGGGACCACCATAGAAGTTCCTAATGTGACCCCCTGAACACGTTTTGGGGGTCGTTCGAAATGACATATATATATATATATGTGTGTGTGTGTGTGTGTGTGTGTATGCACACTAGCGGTCACATTTTTTGACCGACTTACTTCAAATTTGGTAGTGACGTTCCTTTCTATAATCAGTTGGACAAGTTCGTTGGGCAAAACAATCGTAAACTCGGATTAATCTTCAAAATTTCGAGATGTTGGGCCCTAAAAGAGTCAGAAAAGCCCCTGATGTAACATTAATGCATGTAAATAGATGCTAATTAATGAGGCGAAAGTTTAAGTTTTAAGCCTCTCTCGTCATTCTAGCATAAATGTTTACCGAATTATTAAACAAAATGTGTATCGACTAAACACAGTACGTTGTCTTATGGGGGTTTTACATTAGAAAAGCCTGTTATTCATCTGTTGATTAGTGATGTGTCAAAACCAAAACTTGAATCTCAAAACCACCAAAACTTTGGAAAAGTTTCGGTTTCGAGATTCGATCAGTGAGTTTCGAGAATCAAAACTCGAAACTGCTGAGATTTTTTGTGTCTTTATTTTTGTTTTTTAACAGAAATCACGCCCGTGTTTCGATCAATAATGTAAAGGTCAAAAGCCTACTGTCATCAGTCGTCTACCTTCACCTTTTTTGGATTATTGATTTTTTATTTCTGAAAGAACAACTCTAACCAAAATATATAATTAGTTTTAATTCATTTTTCTGGATTTATTTTTCATAACCATACCCAGGCAAGTAAATAGGGTTTCGCGATTTGAGTTTCGAGATTCAAGATTCGATTTTGTAATTTTCGGTTTCGGTTTCGAGATTCGAAATTTCTGGTTTTGACCATCACTACTGTTGATGTACTTTTACCATCCCCAGCAACTTCACGCCTACTTTCAAGCCTGACTGGACCTTCCCCTAACCATATAATGCGCAAAATTGTATTCCCAGCATTGCAGGTAAATGAAACCAGAAGCATCAGAACAGCCAGAAATCAATGTTTTCAGATTTAAATAAAATCAATAAAATGTATGTTTTTACACTGGTTTTGAGTTTTAAAAGTTTAGTATGCGGAAATTCACTTCACTCACGTCAGCGTGTTGCGTGCGAACTCGTTTTTTTTATTTTAATGTTGTCAGCTTGTTGTTGTCCAATATTTTTATTGCTTACGCCACTTATGGTTCACTTCCTTTTTGTTCTACCATTAGATCCGATTGAACACAAAACTAATAAGTTTTGATTTTTGCACAGTATTGCTTTGCGTTTACAATTAAATCAAAAACTTTCCCTGACTTGTATAAAATATCAAGCATTTTTCCTGACTTTCGGCATTTTCCAAATTTTTCCTGAGTTTCGGCATTTTCCACATTTTTCCTGACTTTCGGCATTTTCCAAATTTTTCCCTGACTTTCCAGAAAGAATGAACCATGTTTAACGTTGTAAATATAATTAAAATTCATTGCTAAATGGAATTAAAATTCATTGTTAAATAGAATAATAAACGTTTGAACTTTAAACACAAAATAATGTTTAGTAAATTAATATATTACCAGATCTGAGATGTGACTTTCATTCAAGTGAATTGTATTATATTATATACATTTATGAATACAGTGGAACCTCGATAAGTCGAACCTCAATAAGTCGAATTCCTTGATAACTCGAATTTTTGTCATTCCCCTTGAACTTGCCTACCTAATGCTATGTTATTTTACCTCTATAAGTCGAAGGGTTACCAGGAAACACCTTGATAACTCGAATTTTTGCAGTATTCTTAGCCTGTTACCGCACCTCTATAAGTCGAAGTTTTAGCTGTAGAACCTCTATAATTTGAATATGAACAATTGTCGTACCTCTATAAGTCGAAGTATTGACTAGAGAACCTCTATAAGTCGAATTTGTTGATTCACCAAACCTCCAGTGACTTTGCAGCCGGAAATTTCAACCCTCCCTCCCCACTAAATCTCTTTCCCGGGTGTTCCTGGTGTCGGTAAAACAACCGACAAATTTATGTTGATGAGCAACATGCATATCAAACACACTCATCCTCACGCATGGGTTTCACCTATGTGAGGATTTCATTTCATAAATAAGGAACAGTCTCATATTGTTGTAAATTATATATATTTTTTAAATAAAATGGTTTTGATTTGATGAGATTGGTGTTCTTAGTCGTTAGTTAGTGTGAGTTCAGAGGTTCTGGATGTAGTACGTGAAACATAGTTTTTAGGTTGTTTTTTACAAACTGTTTGCAGTTTGGTAAAACGTGTTGGCAAAACTCTACCCCACGAGGAGAAGTTCAAGACTATTTGAGGCTATTGACACAGGAAATAAAAAAAGTGACACCAGGAAGCAGTTTGGAACACCAGTGAACACTGTCGACAATTTTAAAACAAAAAACTCCAACAATGCTCTGCGACTTTAATTGTTATCATGTTTTGTTCCCTTTTAGTTTTGCAAATTATTTTAATAGCCTACAAGTACATTAATGTTCAGCTAAATGAAATTGATGTGTAGTTGGTCAGAACTGACTTCCATAAGGGGGAGAGATTTGTTTGGGACAGGTGATTAGAAGAGAGCAAAAAAGTATAGAAAATAGACAGGAAATGGTTGAACGGGCAAAACCACCAAAATACCAAACTGTGAGACATTATTTGTTTACTTTCCTCCTCTACAATATTTTCACTGAAGGAAGTATTTCGTCCTCTACTACGTTAACCAAAAAAGCTTTACAATATATTTCCGGGCTTATTTTAGACATTTAAAATTGTTCAAATCTATTTTAATTTTAATAATAATTATTATACGGTATGATTATTTTTGATACATAGCTCAAACTTATTTAAGGATTATACCCTTCCATGATCCATCTTTTGTTTTACCGTGACCCTCAAATAAGTCGAAGTCTGTGGAAAATCACCTTGATAAGACAAACTTCGATATTTTGAAATATTCGATAACTCCAATTTTTGCCGTTCCCCTGAAGTTTGAGTTATCGAGGTTCCACTGCATTATCGTGTAGGCTTCCATGGTTTGAAGATACACTCTTGTAATTCATTACCGGGTTAGTCCGTGTAGATGTCGACTAAGCTGGTGGCCGACATTTCGGATATATTACAATATACTTCTTAGGGGCGACGTGAATTGGTATACTAAACATGCTAAACAAACTTACTAAAAATTCCCTCATTGTGCTACTAATTCATATCACCCTGAAGATAGATATTGTAATATGTCTAAAACATTGGCTCCAACTTTGTCGACATCTATACGGACTAACCTAGAAATGAACTACAAGAGTGAACATTGATTTACAGTTCAGTTTTTACTGGTTCACTTTTGTCCAAAGAGAATTTATCTTAGCTACACAATATATTAACTCTACGTCTTGCTAAGCAGCACTGTCTACTTATTGTTAGGAGAAATTCACTTTATTATACATGTTATTTGTGCCTGCATTTTTCACCCCTTAGGCAAGTGGATGTACTGTAAATAGAGGGTGAACTGACTTTGTTGCTTGAATCTGTAAGTTTTCCAGGATATAAAATAGTTATGTAATTAGTGATGTAATAAATGTCATCCAAATTGATAAGTTGCTTTTAGGTTATGTTGACGCCTGGAGGATTTTTGATATGGTGGGACAGTATATTTCTGATATTTTTAAAATTTAATGATGTTAATTAATCCTTTCACAAAGTAATATTACAATAATGAAGAAGGAAAATCAAATTTTGATTTTGCAATTAAATAGCATTAAAGTAAGGACGATTACCACCAACTAATGTTCAATTTTTGTCCTTGAAGCATTCGACAAAGAATCATCATCATCATTTGGGATGAAAATTCACAGGAATTTTCTGTACTAATTTTAGAGAAAACATTACTCTTAACTACTATTTCATCTCAAATTCAAGAATAAGCAACCCAGTTTTCAACCTCAAATTTTCATGTGCCTATTTTCCACAAGTTATTTGTAATGTTTGAGGAACATCATAAATGTTTATTATCTTTTCAAATAAAACTACCAAATTTTGGATTTTTGTCAGAATTACTAAATATAGCTAAATCATATTCTGATGCAAGACTAGAATTATTTACAATTTTGCATAGATCAATAAAAATCCGTACAACATACTTACTTTTTAAGGACGATTTCAGATGCTCCCTTGGTGAATAACCTGAATCCACCGCCTTGCCTAGGGACGACTGTTGACATGGACTTTCTGACGGAATTGAAGGTGTAGACCCTTGTGAACATCTCCTCTGGCACATCGTCTCGTATTGTCTGATAGTTCTTGCCCAGTCCCTGCACGAATCCTAACAAAGAACACTCCGTCTTGTTGCCAACCTGCATATACAGTTGTCCTTCCTCCTGCGGTGGCATGAGCCGAGAAGTATACGCCGAGTTGATAGATATGCCGTGGATAATGAGATTTGCGACATTGGATGGAATGGATGAGAATTTTGGTGTTGTTTTGCTCAGAACCTCGCAGATGTATGACTGTACTACGGTCATCCTGTCGGAAGCAAAAAATAAAATGTCATTTAACGTTTTGAAACAATGTCATTCGATTTTAGTCAAAATCCAGTTGCAAGTTAAAGTGAAATATCCTCGAACAATCACAACTAAACTCTGAATGTTTTTAGTTTAGAAATCTGTTAGAAATTCCATGCTACCTTGATTAATTTATACTCACAACATTAACCATCAAAATATTTCCAAACATATATTTGAAATAAAACTATTTACAAGCTAAATAACATAAGAACTTAGTTACGAGACTGGGTTTATTCCATTTCAATTAAGGAATTTACAATGCTAAAATTTGTTTAGTACAGCAAGTCACATAGTTTAGTGTAAACAAATTTAAAAAATGAGTGAAAGTGACCAATTACCTATTGGTAGTGAGGGTTCCAGTTTTGTCTGAGCAGATGGCAGTGGCGTTACCCATAGTTTCACAGGCGTCCAAATGCCTAACCAAGTTGTTGTCTTTCATCATTTTCTGTAAAACAATTTTGCATTAATTATTGGAGTACACTGTATGTAGCACCATTATAACTATAACACTATTATAGATGACATAAGAAATATATGGACTGTCGGGCTGCAGTTTTTAATATGTTGTTCGCAAGAGCGCTTTTGGCGTCTCACCATTCACAATTGCTACTGATTATTGATGTTTTCTAGTCTATTTATGTGTTCTAGAATGTGCGAATTATAAATGGAACTCGGCCTTCCATGAATTTTGGGCTTTGGAGGCAGAGTGGTAAGCTATTGTCGTTAGCCTGCGCAACAGGAAATTTATAGTTTTTTAACTTATTAATAATACCTCACGGTTATAGATTCATCAACTGTTCAGAGTTTTGTTAGAATCTAAGCTTTTTGTACGGATCATTTTAGTGGCAAATCATTATTTAACAGCATCTGCAGAGTAATGTCAGTAAAGGGCCATTTATAAAGTTAAAATATCCTTACAGCAGCAAACCAGTATGACTGAAATGGAAAATTTCTCTGTCATTTGAGGCACAATTGCTGCTGCATTTAGAAGGCCAGAAAGTTTCTAGTTAAGACTGTTACTAATCAGGCTTCGCTCAAGTTTAGTCCAGTTAATAATGCAGGAAAAGGGCACCAAAAATTATCAGCTGAATATTAAGAGAATAGCGCACTGCAATATCAGCCGGTGAATTGTAAATAATATTGGTTGAAACCCATGGTTTAGGAACAGTTGTTATAATACACTAAACTGTGCTAATCCTTAATGGTGAACCTACTGTACACATGTGGTAATGTATACACCTTTTTATTTAGTATTTTTACAGTACACAAGTTAACAGACGTGGTACAGGTTATGCAGTTGCATAATACAAGTTAACACATCCGTTTACAGAACATTTCCCGAATTTCTAAAAAATCTCAAGAATTACACATTTCAGGAACACTCCATTACAAACAGAAAGAGATCTAAAACTTATTAATAGCATTCTTAATAGACTATGGTGACTTATTCCGTAATTTTGGGCCAAAGTTATGGCCAAAAAAATGTTGGTTTTTCCCAAAAGACTCAATTTTTAATATTTTTAATCTGAAGGGTTTTCACTGTTTTCAAAGTTTACTATCCATAAGATCGAAACTAGGAAAAATTTGTACTGTAGTGTATACTACAACAGCTGTTGGTACAGTAAAGCACAGTTTTAACAGCAATATCAGATAACACAGACTACTGATATGGCAACAGAAACTGAGTTACAGGTTACAAGGGTGCAGGTTAGGATTTCATCACAGTTTGTAGCGTGTGAAACTAATTTACAGTGTTTTAGAAACACTAGATTCTCTCTGTTTCGTTAATTGATTGCTTAATCGCTTTCTTAAAACGCCGACACAATCTTAGTAGCGTATTTAAAGGCGAATATGAATGAATTATGAGTGTATGAGCGAGATACCACGGATAGCCTAGTTACTGACACAGGGTGTCTACTGGTTTACAAATTTGAAAATCCGTGACTTTTCAGGCACTTTCAGGGATGAAACATTTTAGAAATCCGTGACATTTTTTGTAAAGGGTTTTCTTTACAGTTACAGAAGTCAGCCAATACCTCAGATAAATTTAAGTGTTGTAATCGGTCTTAAGCTAAATAAGTTATGTTTTCATTAGATCAATAAATCAGTGACAAGTTGATATAATGTTCCACAACAAATGCAAACTCTTCAATGATACAAACTTCAATTCCTTTAATAAATATGTAAATTTTAAAAATATAAGTTTACTAGGCCTATATCTTGTTGCTTATTTATTTATAATTTGTAATTTAATAAAAATAAAAGGTAAAACAAGGCAAAAGTAAGTTTTTATCTTTGATGATTTTTAAACCAATCGGCAACAACAAAACAAATTTGAATAATAATTTGACTATCCAAACCAAGACAAATATAAATCACATTTTAGAGTGCGAGTTGATGATACAGGCTCAACTGCTTTGTCAAAAGCATGCAGTGTCAACTGTTTGCCACTTGTTAGGTTGGTTTCTGTTTGTTTATGTTTTTTCCCCCCTTTAGAATGGCTTTTAACATCATCTATCCCTGAATGGGAAACGTCAATCAATTATTTACATAACATACAAAAAGCCATCTGAGGATCTTTCCCAGGTCGTAGCCATAACCTCCAATCATGTTCATCAATCCACACTTCATTAAATTGGCACTTTCCCATTAGGCCTGTGGTATTTTATTCCAAAGGAAAATACTTAAAAAACTAAACTTCAATTTAATAGTTAACAAACAAACTGATTGAGAGGGGAAATACGATAGAAGGTAAACAAAAATACTAAACACTGTTTAGTCAAAACAATACCGCACCACCATTTTAGACGATCAGTGACTCATTGCCTCAAACCTCAAAGTGATAGGTGATTCGCAAACGAACCGTTCAAATTGAACGAATCACAAGGCGAATCAAATTAACTTAATTTCTGAAAGAGCCGATTTGTAGTGCGAGTCAATTTCAGTTATTGAAAGAGTTGAGTTGACAACCATGATAGTTTCGCATATCAAGGTGTAAAGCGCATAAGCGGAAGGCCAAACTATCAATAACAACCGACTTTTTGGCATTCTACGGCGAGCAGAAAACGTGAATCAAATGAGTCGGTTGAAGATGCAATTCATTTGATTTAAGTGATTCATAAGAATCGATTCGCCAAGATGAATCAAACTGCCCATCATCACCTACGACTATTTCATCATTTCATGCCGTGTAATGAGCCCGTGTGGTTCCCTGACCCTGAACAGTGTTAGAGACGGGGATACGAATCAAATGGAAAGTAGTTGGGCTTAACGTATTTGTACAAACTTTTGTCCGTTACCACCAAGTATGGTGATAATTGATTTGTCTTTTTGGTTTCAGACATAGTGGCACGGTCATAAACGCATTAAAAATCTGTGCTTGATATTAAAAATACGGGACTTTTCCGTCACATCTGTGCCCCTTCACTGAAATCCGTGACTTTTCCGTGACATCCGTGATTTTCTGGGCCGGTAGACACCCTGTGACAAAAACCAGCTGCTTAATTTGTCAAAATCATTAATAGTCCAATGACCAAAGGCAGCAAGGTCATGTACCAAACCTTCACAGAATTTTCAGATTTTGCTCAGGAACGATATGGCGAACTTCAGATTGTGAAGCGAGCACGCTAACCACTGTGCTACCTGAAATGTTGTAGGATGTATGTGATAACAAAGTGGAAGCCTAAGGAAATATACCATCATAATCACGAATCTAAGAGTCAAGCCTAATATAGTTATGAAAGAGTAAAACAAGTTACAGTTGTCTTTCAGATGGGTTAGGTGACATTTGGATTTCAACCGAATACGTAGCTATTGCTAGGTTTTGACCACGTAGCTTACGTTTTAAATCTCTTAGGCCCAACATGTTAAGGTGATTATTGGCTAGTGCATTTTACTCTGTAGGCTTGAAGGACAGATTTGTTTCCGTTTGTGTTCTGTATTTTGCTGTTTTAATTTACAAAAGTTTCTTTAGGCTTAAGCTGATTTTGTCTATTACACTCTGTATTTGTGGTCAATGACAATAAACACATTCTATTCTATTCTCTACAAAGTGTCTCAAGGATATACAAACCTTGACAGAATAGGCCAATGAGAGCGTGACAGCGAGAGGCAACCCTTCAGGCACCGCAACCACTAGCACTGTCACACCGATGATCAGGTGTCGCACAAACTCACTAATGTAGATGTTCTTCCAAGGTTTGTTCTCAAAAACAAATGTTCTTATGCAAAACTGGGTCACCAAGATGACAACTGTCAGCACAGCGATTGTGGAACCTATTTGGATAAATATACATATTACACTTTGTAAAAATGTAATTTATTATCTTTCAAAATCGGTTTTGAACTACAGTAGCCTCCCTCTCAACCTTTTAACCGATAATCGCTTTAACTGGGCGGTCTTGGCCGGAAATAACGAACCACCTGATCCCCACCATGTACATAACTTGCTGACCTGTCAGGGTGTATCTAAAGACGTGAAATAGCCAGGAGTGTTCTTTCAAATTGACTGATTGAATTACTGGAGTGCACAGGTTGTCTGTTTTAGTAGTGAAACTATTCGTTATCAAAACGTGTGACTGTTGATTAAAGAGTGTTTACATTTTTTGTTTATGCCAAGTGTGAACTGTGATTACATAAGGTACGCTACAGCAGTTAATAATAAACTGATAGGCTGTACACATTTACAGTAGTAATTTGCTTTTTAAGACATCAGTTTAACCGGCTAAATTATTATTTGGCCAAGTCCCAGTCTCCAAATGGTTAAGAGAGAGGCTACTGAATATATTCATTTTTTAATACTTTGTATTCCAATGTTTTAAGGAGGAATTGAATGATAGCGTTTGATTAGACTGAGATGAGTAGAGTGAGCAGATGCTCGGTAGTCATGCTTGATTATTCGTAGGCTTTTTCTTCTATCTTGCCAAACAATTTCAGGACACAGCTAGGCTTTTAACGATGGAAATAGAATACAACCTTTGTTTCTTCCACCGTATGTTGGTACAGGAGCCAAACTACCTGGTGGAGCCTTGTGGCTTTTGAGGAGGAAGTAGACTGCAGCATTCAGCAGGATGGCCTGTTTTTTTTTTGCAAGACTGGTCGTTTGCAGGACTTGGATAGGCTCTAGCTGAGAGTAACTTCAGCTGTCACTGTAACCCAGCTGATCAAATAAACATTGTGACATCACCTGGTGGGTGCGCATAACGTGCTCAAATTTGTACTTCTGAATAGCACACCTTACCTTAATACACCAAGCTCATATTAAGCATTTGTAATGTGACTGAAAACCTTTGTAGTGTGTATAAAACCTCGTTAAAATAATGAATTATTTGACACTGTTATCATGTTTTTGTGACATTTCGCGTATAATCAACTCTCCGACTGCCCATTATATTTCTCTGAACTGCTGAGGTTTTTTCACTGTCTTGTATGAGGTTTTTTTGAAAATATATAACAAATATAAACAATGATTCTACCTATATCAACCATATATTCATTTTGATCAGCAAGAAAAGGAGAGTCCACAAAACTATAACCTGTTAGTGAATACATAAAACAACAGAGGCAAACTCAAAAAACTCATATTAAAAAAAAATCTTTATGTGCCATAGTGGCTAAAAAATATACAAGAAGTTTATAATTTGAAGATAGCCAAAATGAGCTAAATGATTCACAGATTGCAAAAATATATGCTTTGTTAGGGTTAAATTAATTATTTTCACTAAAAAATGGCATAAACCACGACCGTGACACTAAATGGCGCCAACAATGGAAAGACACATTTTGTAATTGGTTACAAAAATTGCAAAAAACACCGAAAGAATACTAAAAGACTACATCAATCTATTACAAATTCTATGTAGAATCATATGGCGCTGAATTCGGAAATGATTCTATTATCGATGTATCGCACAATAACAATGGATCATAGCAGGATTGGATCGCAATTGCAACCTTTGGCAGTTGGAGGGTTAAACTAACCTTAATTTTGCACCTTTTTTTGTAGTCACCCGGTATTATTGGACTTTTGTAAATTTTTTAAGTTACGTACCTGCATAACCGATCTGGATTGCCAGTTTTGTAAGCTTGGCTTGCAGTACGGACTTTTCCTTCTTGTGTGATGTCTCAGCATGCTCTGTAGGCTCCGGCTTGGTGTCTCCATGCGGCCCTCCATCCACTCCGGCGTGATTCTCTGCTGCTGCCACCCCCACATGGCCTCCGCCGACGTGAGAGTTGCCTGTCACCGGAGCCTCCTCATCCCCTGCGCCGCCTGTCACACCCGATACCATTACGTTACAACTCATACCTCCAATGGTAAGGGTACTTTTGCCTTGCAGTGACCTGATTTTTTTCCAGGAAAGATTTCTTGTGGAGTTACGACTGTGGTGGTGAGGTTAGGATGTGTTATTGAAAAATAACTATAACCTAACCTAACTACCACAGAACTGAATATAGTAGGAGGTCGCAACAGGCAGAAGTACCTACCGCGATAAGTAAGACTAATATAGAAATTCACAAGGTTATTTGAATCGGTAATTTACACACGTAGCAGAGAATAAACTGGAGATAATGATCTAACATGATAGAACTCCCTGATAACTCAAACATGAAGTCAGCCATCAGCTTGGCTCCACTAACTCACTAAACCACTAATCACAAAATCAGCTCGAGGGCCTACATACTATCATTGAAAATTGAACCTATACCGACAACTGCAATTAAACCCCACAAACCACTTAAGATCACCTCGACATCCAAATTACACACCTCCCTAGTAAGACGAAACAATACTTGAAAACTTTGACGGGCCAAGTACAATATGTAAAAAAGGTAATAATACGACATAATACAAACCACAACCCCTTTTTTGAGTTTTAGGCCTGTAAACCAAGTTTTTGAACTATGAATTTTTTTCCAAAGTTATTGCTAAGTGAATATCAGAATAGAGTTTAGTTTATTGTAAGTACCTAATAAACTTGAATCAGGGAAAAGATATATCTAGTGGTTTTACTAGGAGGCTAGTGGTAAATGTCAAAATTTTACACTAAATGGCCTCCATTTTGAATCAGATACAAATAATTGAGTTATATTTCCACCAAAATGCTCTTCGATTGGCTTTAAACAAATTTTGAACAGCATGACATATATTTATTTTTATTTGAAAATTCTGAGATCCACACTAGTGACAGGAGCGCAGTAATGGACAATTCGGGTCGTGTCTCAGCGACGACAACGAGCAGTCCTAAAGGTTTGGTGGGGGCATTCAAGGAATTCACACTCCCTGCCGCCACCATTACTGTACTAATAGACCACGCCCACTGGCCAAGGTAAACCTCAATAAAATATATAAAAAATATAAGGCAATCGTAAGGTAATTTTTAAATCACATACAAACAAAAATTAAAAATATACCTGACTCTACCAATTTTAAAAACTTTTCAAAGAATTTTTGATAAAAAATCCATTTTATTTTATTCTTTTGTAAAATTGTATTAATTTACAGGTCCATTTTAGTAATTTCGGATAATGTGAAAAACTTAGAATTATTTATTTTACCTATCATATGTTTTAGCTTTAGTATTTAAAGTTTGTACCACAACAATTTTTTGTTGCTTTTTGTCCAAGTTTTTCTTTTTTGTAACTGACACTATTCTGTCTGTACATTTATGCAACAATGAATAAATATATTCCTGATTCTGATACGACAATTTCAAACCCTCGAATCTTGTCATTTTCAATCTTATATAATAATACGCTAAGGTGGTTTTTGATTAGCGAACTCCTCCGTTATTTCTGAACCGATTTTAACGATTGAGGTACCAAAATATTCGTCCTGAATCATAGTTGTGCAAAAAGGTTTTCATTTTTAACCTTAAGGGCACGGACCGCCCTCAAAGATTGTTTGTTGCCTATAAGATTAACATGGGGAGTAATTTTATTTGAATTGCCGCTGTTAATACATTATGGACTGACTATTAGCAATCCCAAATGTTCCAGGTAAGGAATGGCTTTATCTATATAAATAAAATAGTTTTGTTTCTACATCGCTTTGTTTAAAAGAATACTACAAGTTTAAAAACTTACACAGCGCACCGCGGCGGTTAGGTTATTATAATTTCCGTACATGATTGTTTCTGAGGGTCCAATAATTTTACGCTGGATGCTGGAAGTTGGCGCACTGCTGTTATGTATGGAGTTGGAATGAGGGCTCCTTGGTGTAGTACTTGCGGCTACGGGGTGGGGGGCTGCGCAAGTTTCCCGCCAAACAATTATACTGCACAAGCACGGCGCTGCGCGAGCTCCTGACCGTTAAATTTCTATCGTCTCCTAGTGACCATCAGTTTTTGTAATACCCGTAATTAAAAAAGTTTAAAATATTTGTACGTTATTCATGGGGGTCGATTTAGGGGGAAATAGTTCTGTTTCATCCTTCTAGGTCAAGTAGTTTGTGTGTTATCTGAGACACCTTACATGAGACACCCTGTATGAAACAAAAGGTTTTATCAAAAATAGGATTTTTAGAGTTACAATCCAAACAATCAAAAATGTAATAGTAATATTGGATACACTGTAAAAGGTTTTACTTGTTATCGTTAAAGATTTTAATGTGAGCTTTGTACACACTGTTAACATCCATGTGTGTAAATAACCAAATACATAATAAGTTATTTAGCTAAAATTAGTGATTTAATAAAACCACAAGAACTAAAATACATTCTCGAATTTAAAATAAACAGTGTTAAAATTATCAAAGATGAATGATGGAGGATAAAGATGAATAGTTTGAACAACCGAAAATGCCAAGAGAAATAAGTAGATAACATATTACTCAGTTAAAACTTTATTACAGGTAAAAAATTGGTCCTTGCAAAAATAAATTTAACATTTAAGAGGACTCTCAATGATAACAGTTTAAACCTAAATTGAAAGTGGCACAGTTGGTAGAACAGACAGTGAAGCAAGAAAAAACGAAAAAAATGAATTCTCTGGGAGTGCTCGAAGATGGGGAGGGGAGCACATAAGTCACTCACAGACTAACAATATTTAGGGGCAAGACCTTGGGTCTGAGTAGTCATGTAAACATAAACAGGACCTGCAAGTATATCAATAACAATAAACTTCAAATATCGGTGCAAAACTACTCATGGACATTGATTCCCATCTCAAAATGTTGGGCAGTATAGTTATTTTGTGAAAAATTTGATCTGCCGCACTACAATATGTATGTGTATTTTTAATTCCAATCACCTATATATTCTGATTGCTAGACAAAATAATTGTAGGCTAATTAACTTGAAATTTTAAGAGAACACTAACACTTCAAGGACTCAAAATATTATATACATAACCATCAATAATGTAAAAACATCCTGACATTACTAACCCAGACCCTAAAACGTGATTAATAAGGCAATCCAAAATATATTACTAAAACTCACTCGTGTAGCCAAAATAAGGTATTAAAATTCACAATTATAAATCAGTTTTGCTGTATAACAATAAAATATTAGTGCTTCATTAAAATTTTAAACATACTTAAAGCAATCCTTAGTAAATACAGGTTAACATTATTTTTGTTAGTGTATTTAACTAAAATAGAATAAACCTGATGACACTCTTTTCATACTTCTTCACATGTGTTTTGAAATACAATATACTATAAAAGGTAGTTTAATTTAGTTTTTAAAATTACATAAAAATGTTTGCTACGGTAACATTATTTTGAAATAATTACTACCCAGACCAAAGATTCAAGACTCTAGCGTGAGTCATTTTAATGTTTTATTTTATAAAAAATGGCTCAAAGATATTTTTTCATGGGATAGTTAGGGATATAAATAAATATAAATAACAGTTAGGGATATTATAAGATAGTCCCATAAACAGTTCACTATTTATTATTTTATAATATAATTTTGTTAAATTCATTTCATTATGCAAAGAAAAAAGATAAAAAAATTTACATATAGAAATAAAAACCTTCTGCTTTAGAGTGGTGGAAAATGATATGTTCCTGTTGACCTAATTAACTGATTTACAAAATATAATGAATACATTGAAGTCATTGTCTCAAATTGGTTTTACTTAACCATGTCGATTCCAATAAATGAATATTGAGTCTGATTTTACAAATACTTTTTGCAAATACGGATTTAAAAAATTGCTAGTGAAATAATTATTGTAAACCGTACCGATTTTATACCTAGTCATAGTACAAAATTATTTAGTATTAATGGTTTAAAATTATGGGTTCCCTCACTTCTAGTCTGTTATATTTTATGTTTATAACCAATGTACGACAGTTTTTTCCTGGTCATTACCAGCAAACCAACCATTTAGAGTGTGTATATACACACCATTGGCATTTGTTGTCGTTTTGGAAGGAAAAGGTCTAAACCCTGGCTTTGTTAGTACCTAAAACAAAAAACCATTGTAACCTGTCATTGAAAATCATAATTAATTGATAGCCCAATGATAAAGGGCAGCTGGGACCATCACCAGACTATATTACCAGAAATTGGTGCCCCTTTATAATACATAAACTATGAAACTTCATTACTAGAACCCTCAATGGATATTAAACTACCTATACATTTTTGCATAAAAAACATACACAGATTTGATTTCATGATTGGTTGACATCTGGCTTTCCTAAAGGTTATTAGGTCAACCACAATAACATGTATCAGTAGAAAACACTAATACAATTTTTGTTAGAAATAATTTATAAATTCCAAACTATTTAAGAGGGTTTATAGTTTTATGAGTGCCCCTAGTTGTCTATAAACAATTCTTGAGGAATCTAACTTTTTTTTAACAGGGGATTTCTGTAAACATATTTTCCCTATATTATATTTTGCGTTGAAAGAGGTTTACAACTTGTGAAGAAGTACATCCTTTAGTAACATTAGTTTTATATATTTAAGTTAATACTAAGTAGCACTACTGGAACTCAGCATAATGAACTGTAGTACACGATTGATGTAAAATAGTAAAACAGACTATGAATTAATACAGTTAACTGAGAGATGTTAACAATTTTTATGTATTGCACAGCTAAATCACTCAATTACATGACAACTCTAATGAAGCTGTCTTCAAAAAACTTTTTGATCGATCGAGATTTAATCGAAATTTAAATTTAAAATTAAGAAGCAACCTATTCACAAACCGAAACTTAAAAATACATCTTCAATTTGTCGTTTTAGCTATATTATACGACACCTTAAATTCAAATATTAGGTAAAATGTGTTGCTATTACATTTACCATTTTGCCATATCTGAGAGACCTCGAGACGGAATTCCACAACCTGCAACTGGAAGTGTATCTACAACTACTCGGGATGATGCAATACCTAAGGAGTTGCCTACTGTCTAGTCCTAGGTTCCACTGCTGCTGTCTTTACATATTGTCTGAAAAGCAGCGAGTAGAGCGTCATGAACACTAATGCTATACAGTACACAAATAGTGACAACTATAGCATTATTGAAACCAAAGCACTAGTGGTCAAGATCTACACACAATTCATGCTCTACACGTTCACCTGCTGAGTTCTACCGGCTAACTTTAATGAGAAAAAGCAAACCAAATTCACCTGTCAAACTCTTCTTCTTGCGGTTCTTTTTAGCTTCTGAAGATGGGGATGCATGCAACAGGAAACGCATTAGTCAAAAACATACAGAAACACAGGGTACACACTTCTTGAATAAGGCCAAATCATTTTATATGAATGGCAGGGGAAACACAACTAAATGTATGCAAAAATATTAATCTCTAGAAAAACTTTATTTGCTGTTTTAGTTTTGAATATTATTTTTAACCAGTCCCTATGGATAAATGTACAAAATCAAACAGGAGATTTTGCTCGCTTAAAATATAATCCTCATTTATAGTGTGGATGCTGATTTTATTAACAGTATTGAGTAGTTATTTTTGTAATTTTATCTCAGTAAAGTTATTTATAACAACTGTACACAAAAATAGCAAATACAACTTCAAAATATGCAACATTGACAAAAGGAAAAGTCTAGGAAATTTTATGAGAGAAATCAAATAAAGAAAATCTGTTGTGTTAACCAACACATTTCAACACCAATAAAATCATGCAAACTTGAGCTCAATGTCCACTATTTGCCACAGTTTCTTGTATCGCTTCCCACAGCCCTAATAAATGCTGAACTGCAAGAAAATCACTCTGCTAAGCATCCAGTTTAACATACATTTAATATAGGGGTGTGCGAGTAATCAAAACTTTGAGTTTTCGGCCAAGTATTTCAATACTTAAACTCGACTCGAAGTTTAGAAAAATTCTCGAAAGTTCGAGCGAGTATTTCCCGCCGATCGCTAACAATTGCGACCGGCCAAATCGTGTACTAACGGCCGCAAAAGGCGATAGCATCACGTAAAATCGGCTGAAAATTACGATCGGACCGCATAATTTTGGCTGTAAATTACGACGGAAAACATAATATCGCCCAAAAATGAGGACGGTATACATAATATCGGCAAAAGTGGCGACCGGTTCACTTAATATCGGCCGTAATCGTCATTTAATATTGATTATAAGCGATGTCTGGACCAGGTAATATTGGCCAAATGATAACCGGATTGTGTTTTATCAGCCGGAAACGAATGTCAAACCGTGTTTTGTTTGTCAATACGTAATCCAGTTGATTGTACTGGCCAAAACTTTGTATTGCTACTCATGTATTAGTTAGAAACCATGTATAGATTATCAAATCTGGAGTGGTATCAAAATCTCATTACACTATCTGACAATATCAACTGATGGTAAATACTCGCTCAAAAATACTTGAAACTCAAAAATAAACAAATAAGCTACTCGACTCAACTCAATTTAAAAAAATCACTACTCGCACACCCCTAATTTAATATAACAGTCAATATTTTAAACCATAAAAAATAAAACACAACTATTCATAGATCATAACATCTAAAAATATTATATGAAACTTGACAGTAAATGTAGACAAAATAACACAGTTGCAGTTTGATGTAACTTCTGTGCCCATCAAAGTGAGTTTAGGCTTGACATTGACATTCCAAGACACAAGCAATTTAGATTCAACAAAAATAAAAATATCCTATTACCTCAACGATGACAAAAGTGAAGAACAAAATTTTAAATTACCTTATCCGTTGATTTTTTTTTACAAGTTGTAACAAACTGTTTTTTAAATTGAAAGAGAGAACAAATTATAATATTAGGTGTGTTTTAAAAGTAAGTACCGTTTATAAATTCTGCTGCTGCAGCACTGCAGTTGGCATTCCTGTGTCTTGCGCTGTGGATCTGCATCTTGTATTGGCAAGCCTGGGACGCCAGTATGACAACAATCGACCTTGTGTTATACAAAATGGCACCTCCAATTGAGAATCCCGCCGACTAAAAAGTATGTGCTACGATTCGATTTCTATGCAAAAGGTGTGAAAGTGGCTGAATTCATTGGCAGATTAGCGAAGTTTATTGTGAGAACATAATGAGTGATGTAATAGTTCACAAAAGGATTAGAACATTGAAAGATGGCTGCACAAATGCTCAAGAGAAGGAAAGAAGTGGAAAGGACAGCGGGTGACCTTCTGTATTTACTGAAGATTTGGTGCATAAAGTTGATCAAAAAGTGAGAAAGAATAGATGGTAAACGATTATGTTGGAAACGCTTGGTTTTGTGCACCTCAGTAAATATTTTTGAAGCTTGAGCACAACTTTAGATAATTTAGTCATTTGGTCACAGTTGAATAAAAAACACTTACTGACACTGAAGGAAACTCATCAGATAATGTAAACAACCTGTTCTCTCTCTCCCTTTTTGATCAACATTATTCACTAAATCCTCACAGTAATGACAGGTCACCCTCTTTGTTCCTTGTCATGAACATTTGCGCGGTCATCTTTAAATGTTCTGACCCATTTGCGTACCATTCCTTTGCTCATTATGTTTTCGCTATACATTTCGCTAATCTGCCGATGAATTTCAGCCACTTTGACCCCTTTAGCACTTGAAAATAGAATCACAGCCTTCTTCAGAGTCGGCAGGATTCTCAATTGGAGTCGTTATTTTGAATAATCATAAAACAAACGTAAACACGGTTGACTGTTGTTGTACTGGCGTCCCAGACTTGCCAATAGATGCAGTAGTGCCACAGCCCACTATAACAACTAGATATATCGGCCATAACTAATGATTTTGTCATCTAATATTGATTATAAGCGATGCCTGGACCAGGTAATATTGGCCAAATGACAACTGTCTTATCGGACGGAAACAAATGTCAAACCCTGCTGTTTTTGTAAATTAATCTAGTTTGATTATACTGGCAAAAATTTATATTGCTACTCATGTATTAGCTAAAAACCACATGTTTAGATTATCAAACCTGAAGTGGTACCCAAATCCCATTAAACTATTTGAAACTACCAACTGATGGCAAATACTCGCTCGAAAATAATTGGCACTACTCGACTCGATTCAAAAAATCACTACTCGCACACCCCTATCTGAAATGTGACTGCTGGAAAGGGATATTCTTGGCCATAAATACTGGACGTTATTACCATAAAAATAAGTTGGCTTAGGTGTAACTGAATGTGGCACATTTCATGATGGGAATATGTGTGCAGTTGGTAGTCTTATTTCCTCTCGACTGGTCATTTATGTGGTGCGAGGATAGTGGGTTGTGGAGTTGCTAAAATTTGAATTTATTGTTGCCTTTATAATATATAAACTTCAAGGGTTTTCTGTATGATTCATGAAGACTGTGAATGACAGTGAACAAATAAATGATAAAAAAGACCAAAATTGGCTATTTTAGGCCAGAAAAAAAACAGGCAGGTTTTGATTGTCGGGACAGTAACCAAAAGTCACACTAAAATGGCAGTTTTACAATGTAATATTGGCTGGATTTTTGACCAAACATCATAATATAGTTCAATATACGATACCAACAGCTTCTATAACGTAGCTGTTATTGGCGTGGTGTAGTATTGAAATGCATGAGCTAAAAGTTACAACTGAAAATCAAAATGCTGCCAAAACAGCTGCTAAATCCTGAGTTACAAAACTCTAGGCTTGGCAATTTTTTTACTTTTTGATACCGATTCAAAAAGCTTTAAACTTTAAAGCATAACAAACAATAAAACATATCACTGATACCTAACTAACAGATCAGTGCATATGACAATACTTTTGTGGAATACTACTTGACAATATATTTTTGTGGAAAATAATAATTGAGAATTTGTAAATTTAATGAGAGGAATCACTGCCTAAGATGCTGCTTCAAAGAGTGACCAATAAGTCATAATAAATTTGTTGTAATTATTACAAAATAGTTAAAATTACATAATCGTGGCATTAAGAATTTATGACAAACTAAGATTTGAATTAGATGTCCGAGGGCATATTATTGTCTTTATGGAATGGGTTTCCAGTGTAATTCATAATTTATTATCAATCAATACTGCAAAATAGGATAGGTTTACAAGAAAGTCTATGGTAAGCATAATAGTTTACATTTATTTCTTTACTGTCGAATCACAGTTCCGTATCAAGGTTTGTCCTTAATGATAAATAATGAAAATAATTCAAGTTACATATATGGGCTATTGTTAACATGTAGAATATAGGAGTTATGATTACTTACATCAGCTTAGGGTAAGGAAATCATTAGTCATTTAATATGCAATTTTACATAGCTTAGCTATTATAACAATTGTATTTTTAACTGTTCGTTAGATATTTCATTTTGATTTAGTAGGGAAGACTATTTGTATATAGGCTACATAAAAGCTCTGGTTAAATGAGGCCCTCTCAAAGTGTGATGAATTTTGGAGTAGATATTGAAATTTATTGTTTAATGTTGTATGGCAGTAGTTAAAGCTTTGATCAAAATGAAAACAAAATTTGACAGGCTATTGTACGACATCTTTGTAAAATTTAACAACAATAATTTCAAGTATTTTAAGATTAAAATCGATAATTTCATTTGGTATTCAAACAAACAGCTCTGATAATTTTGATTTCATATTTACTGTCTCGATTAAATCGACTTGAGGAAATAAATCACAAATTAAATTGTTATTTTAAACAGTATAACGGTAGTGTACAAAAATGATAGTCGAGTATCTTTTATAAATCAGGTAAAATTGTTTCAGTTTCTCGATGCTCTTGTAAACCAATGAAAAATGAAACTCATCTCCTATAGTCCCTTCTTCTAACAATTTTATATCTGAAAATCATCGGAGGGCTCATTATCTTTTATTAGAAACAGAAGATAGTCTGATGGAATAGATTTTGATTTTAGAGGTATACGTGTCAGACTTACATTTTAGGAGAAAAGGTAAAAAGAAAATAGATCGTGTATGATCTACTAAAAAACAATAAATATATAGCTTACCATGGAGAGTCCTGGTTTAGCACAGCCGTGAACGTCAACCCAGGAGGCTGTAAACGCTCGTATGCACTAGGCCTACATTTGCAGCCTATGCGCCGGGCAGAACGTCTAAACCGCAAGCTTGCTATGCTCGGCGTGCGGGGGTGGGAGCATTCACAATGGCCGTGACCAGCGCAAACAGACGTCTGACAACTATTTACAATCACTCATGCCCAGGACATTAGATATTCTCACCTTTTCGCTTCTTTTTGATCTCTTGTTCTTGTTCGTCGACGGCTGCGCCCAACAGTGTGAAGATGATTCCGGCTTGTGAGTTGACTCCGACCGCCGTTACCAACATCTTCCCGCTGCCTTCCATCACGTGTGTTCCTGCACATCACACATCACACGTTCACTCACAGACTCGACCATCTAACAAGCTTTTGGCTTTAGTGTTACACAAACACATTACAATTGTTTTTAAACTACAAGTGAAACATTCCATTATTACTGAAATGGAACTCCATAGATATTTTTCATTATTTGGAAAATGACACAGTTATGATGTAATTTCTTCAGTTGAATTGAAATTAAATATAATTTTATCTCCAAAAAATACAACAATAAAATTACAATGAGCAAATACAAAACAAAAAATATATACCTCCAACTCATAAATCACTACTGTAAGTACGTACACAAAGAGATATAATATAGGAAAAAGTCTACATAGGCAAGAAGCCTGTGCGTAGACACGGTTGCTGATCAGAGCTTTAATAGACAAAATATTGATGGGAATTTGGAAATTAACTAATTTTTAACTATTTCAATAGTTACACTAAAGGATGATGTAAATCTTTGTTTTAAATAATTGCTAATTCACATGTGATCATTATCATTATATTGCTATCACATAGTGATGGTCAAAACCAGAAA
The DNA here is from genome assembly GCA_963675035.1 of Allygus modestus. Lineage (NCBI taxonomy): Eukaryota > Metazoa > Arthropoda > Insecta > Hemiptera > Cicadellidae > Allygus > Allygus modestus. The sequence goes on from OY776113.1 coordinate 122,186,870, forward strand.
TTTCGAATCTCGAAACCGAAACCGAAACTTACAAAATCGAATCTTGAATCTCGAAACTCAAATCGCGAAACCCTATTTACTTGCCTGGGTATGGTTATGAAAAATAAATCCAGTTACTCCAAATAAACCAGTTAACTTACTGCCATTCTCGAAGTATCCTAGAAAAATATTAGTTTCAGAACTACTAGTGAACCAATTATTTGTAGCTTAATTATAAACTTTGGTTAGAGTTGTTCTTTCACAAATAAAAAATCAATAATCCACAAAAGGTGAAGGTAGACGACCGATGACAGTAGGCTTTTGACCTTCACATTATTAATCAACACTCGGGCGTAATTTCTGTTAAAAAAACAACAATGACACAAAATGACACAAAAAAATCTCGGCAGTTTTGAGTTTTGATTCTCGAAACTCGCCGATCGAATCTCGAAACCGAAACTTTTCCAAAGTTTTGGTGGTTTTGAGATTCGAGTTTTGGTTTTGACACATCACTACTATCACATATGACCATTAAGACTGGTTATTGATGTTATATCTCTGATAATGATCTTCTTAATACGATCGGAAATCTTGCAGCCTAGTAACAGCTAAAGAGGGTTTAATATCAGGTATAAGGATGACAGAGGTTTTGAGTTTATGACTGAAGTGATAAGAAAAGCTATTAATATAAATATATATAAAATTATAAAAGAAACGTTATGAAAAAACGATATCCTACAACACAACGTAATAAGGCACATTTTTTAACTGACAGAGTAATTCTTTATTTTGGCAGCATTGTTTTACCTGACAGAACCATAGGATCGAAGCTCTCTCCTTTCTTGACATGATCTGATTCTCCCGTTAACGATGATTCATCAACTTTTAAATCATTACTTTGAATTAAAATTCCATCTGCTGGCAGTAAGTCTCCATATTTTATCTAAAAAGTAATTGATTTAAATTAGTACCATTTTGACTAATACCGAGTGAATACCTAAGCGAATTTGGGATTTAACAGCTGCTTTAGATTACAATCTTCAGTAATTATCCTCAACAATGCCGGGTTCATACTTTATAACATAACATTTCTTTACGTTTAATCTTCACTTCATTTTTTTGTCAACTGTTTATTTCTTAAAATATTAACTAGTTGGTTCTTTTATTTCGCAGCAGCCATGTTAGTAATATATCAGCTAAATTTGCTAATTCATATGATGGAAACTTCTATTGAGCAGTTGTCTCACCATAATAGGCCAAACCAAAACAGTAAAATTTGCATTATGACCAAACTTAGCTAAGTCAAACTTGATTCATTGCACTGATCTAGAGAAAGCTTTGATTTTTGTAATGAATACAATAATTTATAATAATATTTTGTATACAACTATGTGTGTTGTTAATGGTAGCTCAGAGGCAGAACGCAGGCCTTACAAGTTCACAAGTCAGACTTGGCCAAGCGTAGGTTTGATACTGGCTGACTACCCCACCACTGGCTTACATAAGTGACTAATACAGTTATGATACCTCAACTGTCTTTGGACCGCCACTCAAAACCTATTGATCTCTTGGATAGGATTTCAATACACTATAATAAGTGTATTTCATAGCCATAAACAATCTCATTATCAATACGATTATTGACTTGTTAGATCAGATTAACATTCAAAAGGATTCTCAATAAACCAATTAGGAAAAAACTTCAAGTATTTGCTGTGACAGGGAGTGGATGGAACATTTAACCATCAAAATAAAGTGGAGGGATACTTATGGGTAAAATATCAGCAAAAGAAATAATAATATTGTTAGAAAACTGTGGCAACATCATCAAATAAGATTTTTTTGAGATCACCAAACACTGTCAGTTTGCCTAATTGCATTAAAATGTTCACAACAAAATATATGTAATGAAATATATATAAATTACATTGTACTTTTGTTGGTACTTAGCTTCAGATCAGAAATTTTAAGTTATTTTGCTGTTTTATGTACCAGTGTAGTCAAAGTCGGTGTTGACAAATTTTTCTTCTTCTGTCTGTTATGCTCATGAGCAACATGTTGTCTGTTTTTAGCCCTGCACACATTGATGTTACGGATGGCTGGAAAAGCATTTGAGAAAGAGCAGTAGCATCGAGGCTTACGGAGGCGCACACACTATGCCATGACAGGGAGCAATGGACTACCTGTCGTTCTTGACCTTAATAAAATGTCTGGGAGTCGGAACCAAATGAAAATACCAAGCGTCTGCGTCAACCACCCGATGACACATTCATGCTTTTAACGCACCTCAATACGGGCGGAGCAGAGTTTTGCAATAGGCCTACTTACTCCTGAGTTCTGGAAAAATGCCGGAGCACCGGTAATTAGCCTACACAAACTACATGGTTTAGGAAACTTTCTGGGGAAATGTGCGAATTTACAGTGACCCTCATGCCACTTCTGTCTTTTCGGTCATCAAGCGTTTGGAACCAGATCCAGTTGGAAAAAGTATTGCAGAATGCCCTATCCATGCAGAGGCATCGAAAAGTGTGGATATGCCATTGGGCGGGCGGCACAAACGTTCGGCATTTTCATTTGGTTCCAACACCCCAGCTTGTGAAAATGTCCACAAAGTGCAGGTAGTCCGTTTCCACCCGCGATAGCATTGTGTGTGCGTCTCCGTCATCTACAAGAATCAATGCTAATGAACTTTAGAAAATGCTGTGCCGACCACCCATGACAACCTTAACGTGCGCGGGGCTATACCATACATCTAGGGCTTTTGCCCAATAGTCCGTCCAAGTTCCAATGTTAATCTTAGGCAGGATGCAGGGAATGATTCATTAATTGTATACCACAGAGTGCACCACAGCTTTATCCTCCTATAATGTATTACAACAGTTTTATTTGAAACGAAGAACACACTTTTTGCTATGTAAAAAACTACTGCCGCTGTCAGCACCCGCCTAACGTCCATGGCATCACATTTATGTCAGTAAGTTAACATGATACAATAAGCGCTGCATGACGGTCGACTCAACTTAAAAGGTAAGCATCGACTCAACTTAAAAGGTAAGCATAATGAATCCAATCTTACCTTCCAGATCCCAACCATTTGAGAGTGTCCCTATAAAACTATCGTGATTGAAATTTAAAAACCTGTATCTGATCTATAAGCAATAAAACCTATATTATAATTTACCCACAATCAGTCTACAATGCACAAATATTTTGTTCTCCTCTTATATTTAGATTCGACACTGACTTACCTGACAGATGTCTCCTACAACAATGTCCCCCACAGATATTTGTTTGACTTCCCCTTGTCTGATGACGGAGAATTTGTGTTCTCCTTCTATTCGATTTTGTAAACCTCTGAATTGTTGCTCCTTGGTATAATCATTAAATGCTGTTACGATAACCACTACGATTACAGAAATAAGAATAGCCAGTCCCTCAATCCATCCGTGTTTTGACTCGTCCTCGTCGATGACTGCTGCTGCGCCTGTAAGAAAAGAAATACAGTGGAACCTCAATAACTAGAACCTCAATTAATCAAACTTCTTGATAAATCAAAGTTTTGTCATTCCCCTTGAACTTTACAATTTAATACTATGCTATTTTACCTCTATAAGTCAAAGGGTTGGTGGGGAACACCTCGATAACTCAAAGTTTTGCGGTCTTTTGACCTTCCACCGCACTTCTTAACTCAAAGTTTTCGCTGGAAAACCTCTATAACTCGAAACTGTAAAGTCGCCGTACCTCTATAAGTCGAGGTTTTGACTGTAAAAACTCTATAAGTCAAAATTTTACATTATTGGTTCGGACTCCTAAACCCTAGTTACTGTATTTGAAAATACATATATGTATGAAAATATGTTACAATTCCAAAAAGGCCCTAGGCCCTAGGCTATGTGGTTACCAAGCAACGTCAAAGTAGAATTTTTTAATACAGTCGACTCCCTCTCGTTCGGACTCTGATGGTTCGGACGCCGGATGGTCCGGACTACTTCTTGGAAATGAGTCATGAGCGCGCGCCGGGTTTCCCACGGCCGAAAACGACAGGATTGAGCGTGTCTGTTTATTTCCGGCCTACGTGGAAAAAAATCCTCAGTTCGGCTTACGACTGCGTTTGATTCGTGTTCTTTCCTATTGCCTGGTGTCAAGTTTCTTTTTATCGATGTCACAAAAAATGAGGATACGAGTTAGTAGCAATGCCCCGTAATGTTTCGGTAAGTACCGTACAATTATAATTGTCTTAAAATGTGATTTATGATTATAGATTCCCTATTACAGGTTGTAATTTATGTAAGTAAAAAACCGCCGGATGGTCCGGAATTTTTTTAATCAGGACAGGTGTCCGGATTAGAGGGAGTCGACTGTATAAACAAATATTATTTTTTAGTTTGTTGTCGGTAAACATGTTTACTTTTACTAGTATATAAGCATTAGGCCTACCAAATTAAATGAAATACACAATAAAACTAGAAAACAAAAGACGTACATGTACCTTTTATTTTGACCAAAACTTATGTGTCTACAACAATGACAATGTTTTCAAATTCATTGTAAACTAATTCCCGAAGGTTACTCAAGTTGTTTACATCTATCCTCCCACTCATTTTTGTTCCATACATAAATAGGAAGTAAAATACACTAACATTAATATCAGTGATATTTACGTCGTTTGCCGGTATAACCTTAAACAACAACAAACACAGACGACATCTACGACAAAGATGACAAAAATAGCGTCTGCTAACAGACCAAAGGCAATGAACTTGTAATAGAACTGATAGCTGGAAGCTTCTGGATCAAAACAATATACTTTGGAAGCCAGTACCTTTTGTTTTGATATAAAGTACTACGTAAAATACCAAGAGTCGCTGTCAGCGACCCTCGGCACTTTATACGTAATGCATAGTGTCGCTGTGTGCAATGCCGCGGCACTCAAAGGGTTAAAACAGTTCCAGGCTTATTGCAGAAGACATTTGCAGTTGTTAAAATAAAAATATGTTTAGTTATAATTATTACTGTATAATTAGTTATAAAAATATGTTTAGTTATAATTATTACTGTATAATTAGTTATGAGATAAACTGGGTACAAAACATTGAATAATTTAATGAATCTACTGTTCCAGGACTCATCTATTGCGTTACCGTGTCCCTCAATAAGTCAAAGTCAGTGTAAGATCACCTTGATAAGTCGAACCTCAATATTTTGAAATATTCGATAACTCAAATTTTGTCCGTTCCATCCCAGGTTCGAGTTATTGAGATTCCAATATATAACATTATAAACAGATTTGGCGTGGTACAAAACTACAGCAAATGAGAATGTTAACAGTCATTGTATGGGTTGGAATGTAATATTTGAATCAAACTCCATAAGCACTAAATCATCAACGTGAGGTATCCTATTAAATAAAATACATAAAGTAACAAGGTGAACAAATTTGAAGATCTATAATAATGATGAGCACATTAGTAGAAATTAAATAAGGGATGTCTTTTCCACAATATTAAAAGGTCAACTTAAGATTCAAGGTTTAAAATCAAAATCTCGTTAACGGTTCAAAACTTTTTTCAGCCAATTTCAAAAGAAGCAAAAGAATTTAACCTAAATAAACAGTAAATATTTAAACATCGTCTTTGTTTAGGCCTAGATTAAAATTTCATTATCCTTCAGAAAATACTTTCTGTGACATACATTACAGGAGTAGTTTACAAGCATATATTATAGACCTATAATTTTCAGGGTTATCTCAGAGGGCCATTGGCCAATTATTTTTTAAAGGAAGGGGAAAGGCTACAATAATTATGTTAACAACACACTCAAAACAGGGTTTAAAAGAAGAAAGTCATTGATACTATTGCCATTTTTCATTTTCAAAATGCTGTTTCTGCCTGAAACTAGTAAAGTTTGAATATTGCCTTTATTTAAATTTAAAAGGGCTTGTAATGAAATTTCAATTAAAAATTAAAAAGTAAAAACTAAATAAGTTATTAATTTTTAATATGAGAATATAACTTTAATTCAAGGATTGACTGGCTACTGCAGAGCGTAATCCTGCAAAACCTTGTGTGGCAGGGGTGGGCCGAAGCTTTAAGTTTGAAATAGGTAACAGTGTTTACAGTAAAATAAGAAACTATTAATGTTGTTATCACTTACTTTCATCATCTGGAGGTTTGTAGATTGATAAACCTAAGGATACAAGTGCTGCTATTTCAAGTATAATAAGTGTAACATCTTGAAGAGCTTCCCACACTAGCTGAAGGAACGTTTTAGGGGGTTTTGGAGGAATTGTATTTGAACCGAATGTTTCTCTCCTATGTTCTAAGTCTGCTACCGAACCACTGAGACCTGAAACATTGAACTAGTTACAGACTGATGCATGGCATATCACACAGTTAAACAGATGAGATTGTTATGTCAAAGTATAGATTGAGCACATCATTGCACTCTTAAAGTTCCAATGCAAAAACAGAGTTCTAGTTGTCCTCTGACTACTTGATCTATTTTTTTATTTCAATGCCAATGGCATTTTTCGTTAACCCTAGCAGTGGCCGAAGGACGGCTCCCGTACTTTAGCTGTGTCGCCGTAAGTAGCAGAGGACGAGAGCCGTCCTTCAGGGACCGACAATTTTGTAATATTAAAAAAAACACTAATAACCTACTCAAAAGTGAACAATATATATATATATATATATATATATATATATATATCATTCGAAAGATAATATTCTGAACTTTAATTTTATTACATAAACAAACTCTGTAGCAGCTATATAACAATGTCACGACAATTAGAAATCGAATGAATTTTTGGCGCAACGAGATTCCTGCAGCTGACGCTAGGAAAATGTCAAAATACCTTTTTGAAATCACCCAGCTTGGGTAATTTTTGTCGCTGGAGTTGCGGTTGGTACCAATGCACTCCTAAAGAGTTATTATTCATTTTGGTATTGATTTTTAGATTGACATATTGATTGGACAGATAATATGATTTTATTAAAACAGGTGTTTTTTGTTTCTTTGTCGAATAGCCAAAGGACAGCTCCTGTCCTTCAGGAAAAATCGGATAAGTTGTAGTTACTAGTCAAATAATATGTTATTTTGAAGAGAAAGAAATGTAGAAGAATTTATTTTTGCTATTGGCAGCACTGATCCTAGCATAACGTGTAACAGCTGTGATATATTTTGTGATATTGTTTCGTGACTTTCGCATTATAGGCTATCTTGGGTTATTCCTTTGAACGCGTTAGGTAATGTATTTCCGTGAAGTATCAGTAAATTAGGTATTATTTCGGAGTTGTAGTGTTAGTGAAGTATTTGTGTGTATATAACAGTAATCATTATGCATAAATATTACTGAAGTGTGACAAATAGTGTTTATAAAGTGTTGTGTTTACTCCTACATAGGCCTAGTGACCGGCACGTTATCTCATATATAATATGCCACGACCCTATGTAAATGTACATATATATTTTTTATTGTTTATAAATACCTGTAATAATAATAAATATATATATAATATGACATTATTTATGTTTATACAAATTATAAAGATCTCAATGAAAAATACTAGGCTACGTTTCACAAATTTGCCAAGTCCGCAACTATTTGTTTATTGCTACATAACCCATATAATACCAATAATTTACCCTAGGTATTAAACATGTTTATGTAGGTAATTGAATGTACTACAACATATTTATATTGGTTGGGGAGTAAAAAATTTGGTAAAAAGGTTATATACTAAATACTGTGAAATTTCTTTTTTCCAAAACGCAAAAATAACAAACATTCTTTTATATACATTGATTTATAAGTGGTAATAATTTTTTACCATCAACTTTATGACTTTTTTGGTATTCCTTACTTCATTAGTTTTACTAATATGTATATATCATTATTAGTATATACATAAGCTTATATTACATTACTTATTTACAACAGAAACTAACACTGTACAGTTTACACTTTTTTCGGTTTTCCGTTTATTATAATATTATGCCCCTAACACTTATAAAAAAAGTTTTTCCCCCAACATGTTATATATATCTATGTAGGGAATTGAATTGTCTACAAAATGTATATAACAAATTTTCCATAACAAATCTGTAGAAACAATTTTACAAGGCTGCTTTTGAAATTTCAAAAAACTTGTTATAATTTTTCTTATTTTTTTCACTTTACCGAAAAATTGAACTTTATAGATCTTTTTTTATTCTACTATTTTCAGATTCTTCGGTTCATTCCGATCAAAATGAATATAAGGTTGGCTAGGTTTACTTCTACGATTGAATTTTCAAAAAAAGGTCTGCAAAATCACATTTCCCACTTACACCATTGGCCACTGCTAGGGTTAATAGAGCACACACATGCTTTTAGGGAAAGCGATCCAAACCCTTAAAATTGTAGACGCCCCGGGATTTGAATCCATGACCCCTTGAACTGAAGTCCAAGACGCTAACTGTAAGGCTAGCGAGATACCCAATTTTGTAGTTGTCAACAACAGCATTCTGACCTTTAACATCTTCAACCGCAACTGGTAACTAGATCTTGTTCTTAACAGCAAAAATCAGCAGTAGCACTTCGGTGCAAATTTAGCCTTTCGTCAAGAACAGTAAGAACAACGGTCTGCCTTAAAATTAGGATCAGTGAAGAAGCATAAAGCTCTCTCTTTCAGATAATAATTATAATTCTTGGCCTCGAATGTAGGTAGATTTAACCAAGACTTTTAATACTATGAGAGAAATAAATCATATCTTCAATTTATAACTTTTGAAAGTGTTAATTGGTCAAAGTGAAAAAGTCTGGTCTCGTTGATCCATACATTTTAGATTAATTCAGTTAAAATCATCATTGTTTAATTTGTAAAAGTAAAATTTAAGCATTCGAGACAGCCTTTATTAGGCTGTTTTGTCTGCCTCTTTTCCCCTATACTTTGCCTGTCCACATGAGCCATAGGCCTGAACATGGATGAGTCAAATAAAGCAAGGAGTGATCAGTAACAATGCACAAGTTGGAAGGTACTATTACTTATAACATTTACATTCCAGGACTAGTATTTAAAAAACGTCAGTGTTGTTTTAGAGTCTTTCGCCTTGACTACGGCGCAAACATTTTACTAACCACCATTTTAAGCTATTTCTTTGTTAAGACGATTTTGCTCATTAAGTTTTATCTGATCTAGATTCCAAATGTGAGGGTCATTCATGATATGTCTAGAACATGCCCTTGCATAAATGACATGTCCCCTGAAACAACCGTTTGGCATTGACATTTTCTAAACGTTACATCTTCACTTTTGTAAATCACATCAACTTTTGATACGTTTATTTTTTAATTAGAAATCTCTATTGAAATAATTACATTACACCAGAAATCCCATACTTATTAGCAACGAACAGTATCTATTGAGGACAAAGGTACAATAATATTCAAAGGATTTCTCTTTCGTACCTTCACTAGGTGAAGTATATAATTTTTTACATAATTCTTGAACACCACCGACTTCATTAAGTTTTGCGATTCCCTCCCGCCCACGATGCTCCATGAGCTCTCGCAACGTCTTGAGAGTGACTCCATACTGTGCCGGCCTCCCGTCTATTGTCGACATGGTACTACTGGCACTCCTGAAACACAAAAACACAATCGTCACTATTAAGCAATGTATCAATGTAACAATTTGCTAGATACTAAATCCGGGCCTTTATTCCTTATGAAGTCTCCTATCAGTCTGGCAGCTGGTTGAGAGTTATTTTTTACTGAGCATAAAATGTATTAGGCCTACAGATGTATATTCTGATGACAGTGAACAGTAAGCCTACATTGTACAATACATAATAGCCTATTTAACTAAAACTTGAACAGCTCATTGTAATATGGCTGTTTTAGAAGAACAGCAAAGCCTTTTAAAAGTCTTTAGTTTCCTTGTATTTTTACAAATTGGGCTGTATCAATGGTGTCAAGTATATTTTAAACATTCTAGTGAGTGGGAAAAATGTAACCTAAGTTGCTAATGTTTTGGTATCAAATTATTTTAATAGCCTATCAAGAGTTCTTTTTGGGTTTCATATCACCATAATGGTTGATACTCTTCTGTTCATAATACAAAAATCAAATCAGCTTGTTCACCCTTTAAAATTCTTCTTATCCGTGGTAATGTCTATTGTCAAAACAAGTAAAGTTTATAAATTAAGTTTACAGTGTTTTTATGAGTTTATACTACTTTATTTGTTAAAATTTACATAGATCAGTAATCTAGTCTTGCCTAACGGCCAGTGATCTATGTAAGGTAATTTTAAGTGTGTGAATATACAATTGTTGTACTGTGTACTGTGGCGGTTAGGCTGGCCAGAGTTAAGGTACCGTAACAATTAAACTTCATATATAACATTCTCAGAACATTCATTGACCAACCAAACAAATCAAATTGAGTAACTACTGAGGTACAATTGAGCCAGAGCCAGTATGGGCATACAGTCATCTGCTGGAACAAACAACAAAGCAAGTACAGATGAGATGATTTAGATCACAGCTTACTTGTCCGAAATGAAATGCATAGATTAAAAAAAATGAAATTAAAATTGGTTTTCCTATCAATATTGAAAGCACATAGGCATATTAATGTATTTTCAGATGTATATCAGTGAAAACGGCATAAGGGCCAATATTAAATTTTGAGGAAACAATCCCAATCCTAGTTTTTTTAATAACCTATAAACATTTTTCTTACAAAGCATAAGTAATTAATAGAGCCCAAGGACAAATCAAAGCTGGATCCAGTTTAAAACGTCCCAAAATGACTAAAGACTGCTCAAGATTTAATCGGCTAACTTATTTTGTTAGGCAAATACTCTAATCACCGTGCTGCCTACCAATACATGTTGGAATTCATCTAAGTTTCATGGTATAATTTTAACTAGGGTTTAGGCCTACCCTCTGAAAAATATTTTGTTACACAATGTAAAAATTGCAGAACTTCCAGTTCACAGCTACAGCTATTAAATTCATAACACACTCCAAACAAAACTACGTATAAAGAAAATCAAAGCTTCTCTGGCTCTTTTTTATAATGTACAGGTACATTACATTATAAATTGTGATGTTTCTGTTTATTAAGTCAATATTTGGAAAGCTCTGAAAAACTGTTAAAATATAAAGAGTAAGTTAATTAACTCCCCCCTCTTAAAAATATGACCTTAACTTTTGTCAAAGTAGGCCCTGAAGTGCCTAAAAGTAACTACAAAAAATAATAATGTATTTTTGTGTTTTTGTATTACCTATTATGTCTATTAATTAATTTGTGGCCATTACTATAAAGCATAATCCTGCACAAACCATTGTATCTAGTGGGTTCCTAAGTATCAAACCCCAAAAATAATAACAATAATAGTACCTATACAGGTAATATTGTCTTTTAAACCTGACTCAATACGTTAGAATAAGATTAGGCTTAACTTTAAAGTTTATTTGTATACAAGGTAGGTCTAGGAAAGTCTTGAAAACTTTATTTTTAAGGAAGAACAGTTTTTTGCAAGAAGAAAGATGATTTTTTTATCCTACCTGTAAAGTACCAATAGTTCAAAGAAAAAGAAATTATAGGTAATTCTATCGAACACCGGACCTCACGCGAATTTACAATTTTTTTTGTTCAAAATGACCGAAATAACGCCCTGATTATGAAAATGATAGTCGTTTTGTCGGAAAAGTCGGGTAAACCGGGAAAACCGGGAAAAACGTGATTTGTTTTCTTTCTGGAATATAGCAATGTGGGTACTCAAATTGTGCGGAATTTTACTCTGAACACGAATATGAAACCCGTTTTACAATGTATTATTTAATAAGTGAACTATCGTCAAAAACGTGTTATGTCCACACAATATAGGGGGAACGGTGGGATTCCAAGGAAAATGGGTGGGGAATTTTCTTCAGACTAGGTTAAAAGAGAAAATTCATATTTTTCGGGAAATTTCCCCTTTTGGGGGAAATTTCCCTTTTGGAGGGAATTTCCCTTTTTGGAGGGGAAATTTTCCCTTTTTGGGAATTTTTCCCTTCAACAGTAATCACGTAATACAGCGCTCTGCGGAGTTAGGTTAGGTTAGGTTATGATAGATATACACCCATGAAAATTCCCCACCCATTTACCTCGGAAATCCTTTGTGTATATCTATCATAACCTAACCTATCCTAACTCCGCAGAGCGCTGTATTGCGCGATTACTGTTGAGGGGAAAAATTCCCAAAAAGGGAAAATTTCCCCCTAATTATGTAGCAATTCCCTAAAAAGGGAAATTTTACCAAAAAGGGGAAATTTCCCGTAAAATATGAATTTTCCATTTTATTATATTTACCCTAGTCTGAAGAAAATTTCCCATCCATTTACCTCGGAAATCCTTTGTGTATATCTATCATAACCTAACCTAACCTAACTCCGCAGAGCGCTGTATTGCGCGATGACTGTTGAAGGGAAAAATTCCCAAAAATAGGAAATTTTCCCAAAAGGGGAAATTTCGCTTTAAAAAAGGTAAATTTCTTAAAAAGGTGAAAATTCTCTAAAAAGGGAAATTTTCCCAAGAAGGGAAAATTTCCCGAAAAGAGGAATTTTCCCTTTTATCAAATTTAACCTAGTCTGAAGAAAATTCCCCACCCATTTACCCCGGAATCCCACCTTTCCCCCTATATTGTGTGGACATAACACGTTTTTTTACGATAGTTCACTTATTAAATAATACATTGTGAAACGGGTTTCATATTCGTGTTCAGAGTAAAATTCCGCACAATTTGAGTACCCATATCGATATATTCCAAAAAGAAAAAAAAATCCCGTTTTTCCCGGTTTACCCGACTTTTCCGACAAAAACGACTATCATTTTCAGAATCAGGGCGTTATTTCGGTCATTTTGAATAAAAAAAATTGTAAATTCGCGTGAGGTCCGGTGTTCGATAGAATTACCAAATTATAAACCGTCAGTTAAAAACCTTATAAATGCTGCTAATATGGCAAGAACCATTTTTACTTTTCAAAGTTTTACTGCTAAAAATTGAATTAAGTTAGTTCCGTAAGAGCAATGACCAAACATTTAACCAATGTTTTACCTACTGCATTGAAGGTTTTGTGGTTACTTATGTAAGTGTGGATAAAGCACTTAAGCAAAATAAGTTCATGTGAATCCTGCAACTCCACAATACCAAATGTTTAAGGTTTAAACCCATTGAATACTTTTCACGGAAAAGTTCCGTGATAGCCGTTTTGGCCCAAAATCTTTTATCACGGAGTGGTTCCGTAATAATGTAATACCATGTGTTTTTTCAAAATTGTTGTATTTTTTGTTAAACTGTTTTTACTTTAAGCTTATATTCATGAGTGATTTTTGTAGGTAAAATATTGCATTGTGATCCATTTTTGGCAAACGGATAAAATATAAATTATTCAAGAAAAAAGTAGTTTTGCAAAAAAATACAAAAATTGTTTTTTTAGATAAAGTAGGTAAAAAACTAAAAAGTTTTACGTAAGGAAATAGTTTTTGCACTTTACTAGACAACTGATTAGACATTTATTTTTATTGGTTATTTTTACTATTTTTTTCCTGAAAAATTAAATTTGTTTTTTGTATTTTATATAAAAAAATTTTAAATGAGTTTTTTTATTTTAAATTAACATATTAAAAAGAAAATTTATCCAGCTTCAAGAAAACCACTACATTTGCCCAATTAATAGCAAAAGTAAATTTTTTAAAGTTTATTTACTAAAACACCGCAAAAAATTGAAATTGAAATGGGTTTCTGGGGCCATACAGTCATTAAAAAACTAAGTATCCAATGAGTTAACACTAGGCCTACGTTATGTTCTATAAAAATGGAATCATCTACATTTTTCAAAAAAATTACTAAAGAACTACTGCTTATGTGTTATAGGCCAAGGATCACAGCTGTCAGGTTGGCTAGGGTTAATGTAACAATGTCTATAGATGATGGATTTAACAAGAGATATCCTAACCTAGGTTTTAGCTTATTAATAAGCATCTAGTTAACCATAATATACCCTAGGATATATACGTGCAGTTTTATATTACTTAAGAGTTTAAAGTTGTTTTACTAAATGAAAGGCCTTAATTTTCGAATGGACAATATTTTTTTATTCTGTAAACACATTAACTTAGAGCAATCCATATAGCCTACATAAGCTTGTATAAAAATGTGTCTTTTATCAATAGGCTATACCCTTATAAAAAAATAAATAAAAAGTATAGGTAATAGGCCTAACTAGGTCAATGAGATTAAACAATTACATCCTAACCTTACAAAGGCTACGTTTGCCTGATTCCTTTATCCTTCGCGTGTACACAGCTTCCAAACCTATGTACAGCGACACAAATTTAAAAAAACAACACTAATCATAACATAAAATCAAATCAAGCAATCAATCTTAAGTATTTACCCTATGCAGGTGAAAGGATCCTGTCAAGAGCTATTCGATTGGCCTGGATTTATATTAAATACTCCATAAAGAAACTTAAAAGTAAAACCTTCCTTCACATTATCCTAATTACTGCCACGGTACAGTTCCTAAAAGATCTCAAATAAATTAAAAATTTAAAACGCCGGTTGAACAATTATATTAAAAATGAATTATTCACATGCATCCGCGATCACTTCCCAAACATTCTTCTGATGGAGTAACGGAAACGGAGTGGAGTTAGAGTAAGCAAATCTGATTCACTGAGCCATCATATAGAAAAATAACTTTGTAAACAACAAAAGCCACGAACAGCTGAGTTCAGGAGGCGGGGTTTCCGAATCAAAGACAATGGATGTTTAAATGATAAAATGGTTAGATGAATTGAAATGAGAGTGAGTCTTTATGTAGGAAATTATTAATTATGTGTATGTAGCTATTGTTATAAAAATAAATTATTGTAAATCAATATATGTGTGTGCATGGGTATGTCAACTTAGTAATAAAGCTAGGCTAAATAAGGCGAGGAAAAATAAATTTACAAATGGTGTTCCTTTGAATGTTAAAGTAACGTGACATGAATAAACAACGCACGTGACTTTGAGAAGTTTGAACCGTTGTCTTTTAAAACGTTAAAAACTAAATAACACTGGCTCAGACAAGCAAGAAAAAAGGCACGGTACTAATCAGCAACACACCTATGATCTATTGGAAATATATTAGTTATTTTGTACTAAAGTTAAACACATTATCACGTTTTGTGATCGTTTCTAATTCATTCATAATTTAAACCTATTCCAAATAGTCGTGTCCCTTCGATTTACATAGTTACATCAGCCTACATAACTCATTCGTTAATTCAAGGATGGGGGCCCTATCAACGTTTAAACTACCGCCCAGTGCTATACTGATACAATACGTTCTGCCCTTTGGAAATTTTTGAGAGCTTTGCTTTGTATACTGTACGACCTAAGCTTTGAACGCGAGGATCTGAAACAGAGCAGAGCTATGTAAAACAGCTTAGAAAAGGAAAATTTCGATAGCAAAACATTATAGCATTTTATAAAGTATACTCATTAGTCTACCTGTCTACCTGCACTAGGCGGATTTAGAAGTGGGTCCCTAGGCTCAACCTGTGGTGAGGGCCCTAGTTAACGTCCAGATAAAAAGTTGGTGCGACTCTTTTTTTTGCTTATATCGGGCCTTTTTCATGTGCTTATGTGTGGTGTGGGTCCCTCTCTAGACGCACGCCTATAGCCTATGCTTAAATCCGGAGTCGGTTATGTGGGCATTTAAGCAGCTTTACCATAAAGGTCTGGTGTATGAATCAATGGGCTCTGACACTAGGATTACCAGACTCCGGGTTAAGTCCGGGTTTTGAGGTTCTGTCCGGTGTCCAGCCCGGGGTTTTAGATTTTCAAGAAAATAAATGTTGCCTCGAAAAAGTTTAGCAATACTAGATCCGGAAACGCGTTTCATCTCAAATCTTTAAGTTTTCCTGGTGAGCGACGAGGTAAAATGACATAAAAAAGACAAAAGTTGGCATACCCGCAGTTAGCAGACAGTTTGTCTGCAGTAATCTGCATGATACCAAAATGCTAGTCAGACACCAAAACAAGTTAAAATTGTATTAATTTGTTTTAGTTTTTCTTATATTATCTACTATTGAGCGACTGGGATATGTTACGACCGTATTTCAAACCAACTGCCCTGGGTTGGCCTCATAAATATCTGGTAACCCTAACCTAAACAGAAAATCAGGTTGACCTCTTCATGTCTACTAGTGATGAGACTATCGACTACTTTATACTATCGACTAGTGACTAGTCGACTACTTTCAAAAATCGACTAGTCTAAGTCTAGTCGTACAAACTAGTCGACTAGTTTCCTTGTTTGATTTTGGTTTTTTGTTTAGTTGAGCAGCCGTTTAACCGACTAGTCGACTAGTTGAATTCTCTTGCAACGATGCAACTCTGAAATAATTCGTAATTTCTTTCATGTCTTGACAGGATTTCTTGATTTCCCTAGTTTTGTTTGGGACGCGACCGACTCAGATCACTGTTGAGCAATTCTTTACTTAGGAATTTTGGGGATTTTTAGCGAATTTCCCCTATAGGGAAGAAGCTATCCTTTATATGGAAGAAGCTATTACAGTAGGTGGCATGGTAAGAGCATAGAAAAATAAACCAGGTATTATTTATATTATTTATATTATTTTTCTATGGTAAGAGTTAAGCCCGAGACCATGTTAACTTTTTATTTTGAGGCCCAAGATGTCAAAAACACTATTCGTTCAAATTTATGTATATGTATATATATATTATATATATATAATATATATATATATATATATATATATATATATATATATATGTATATCTATATATGTGTCCGTTAACACGGTAACTTGAGTAAAAATCGTCTGATTTTGATGAAATTTGGCTCAAATGTGTAAAGTGACATTCATGACTTTAAGTTCGAAAACCAGCAAAATCGGACCATGGGAAGGGGGATTTATGGGGTTTTAAATTTTCCAAAAAACGGTTTTTTGCATTTTTCACCCTAAAATTTTTAAAACAATTTTGGTTTCAACCATTTTATAGAGCTTAAAAAAAATAATATAGTATTTTGAATCATTAACCTAGGTTATATGGTTGCGGAGAAAATAAAAAAAACGTGCTCATAAAATATCCCATGTTAATCTTATGGGAAAAAGGTTTTTTGCATTTCCTCAGTTAATTCCATTGTAAACCTCACATTTTCTTTTACCAATCAGTTCAGCTCTACAAAACAATCATTTTGGTGTTTAAATTGTGATTCTACGTCCAACCGTGCTGTAATGTCTCCCTTAATTATGAACACAAATTAATAAAAATTGGTATGCATCTTCGACTTGTTAAGTTATATTGATAATTGCATAAAAACACATTTTTGTGTTCCTTATTGCAGCAAACCTGCGTACTCTATGTTATTCTTATGGAGAATAAATAAAATGCTATATATCACTTATTTAGTCGTGTATTTTTATGAAACTTGGTGAGTGGCTTTATGTGGTAGTGAGAAACATATACATGCATTGGAAATTCGCTGAGTACGCAGGTTTGCTGCTACGGGGGTATTTTGTAATAATACGATTTTTTTGTATTTATGTTTTTAATTGATAACTACATTTGTACTCACCATGAAATATTGTTTGTTAGCTAGGATTCTTTGTGACGATAAAACTTACATTTTTCAACAGTACTGGTACCTAAAATATATCTTTAATAAAATATTATAATAGCCTATTATTGTACACTTTAGATACCGTAGTCAACTTGTTTTACAATGTCATGAGCCTTAAAAATTAAATTCATGACAAAATTTTACCGATTATAATTTGGCCAATTTTATTATTTAAATAATTCAGAGTATTAATCAACAATGAAAAGATAATGTACGGCAGTACACTAAAAAGAAATATTGTTTATAATTAATTCTAATGTCAATTAAGTTTTCTTAATTTTAACTATTTTTGTTGCTGTGAAAATTTTGACTAGCAAGTTGAAACACTAGATCCAAGAGGCAACAAATAAGTAATTTACCACGAAATAAAACTTTCTATCGACTAGTCTCAGTATTTCCCATCTCACTAAATCATTGCTCGTTCTAGTCGTAAACGTAATGTCGGCTAGTAAAAACATGTGACTAGTACAGTAGATTCAATAGTAGTCGGTTAAACGACTAGTCTACTAGTCGGTCATCCCATATGACTATAATGTGTAATGCAATGTTTATCATTGAAACCAACATAGATAACTCCCTGTTCGTAAATTATTTCTCTATAATGCGTTACTGTATCTATTAATTATAATATACTTTTAACTTAAAAATTTCGGTTGCTTTAGGAATCTTGCTAGGAAATTTTACCGAAGTCAGTAGGCAGGTAGAAGGTCAGGAATTATGATCTTATTCATTGGTTTAGGGGGGAGACAGTTATTTATGACGCCCCTTTGAAACAGATTAAAAGCTCCAAAAAGCGCCCATATCCTACTTAAGAATATAAAAAACTGACTAACCGCAGGTAGTTATAAATACTTTTTTCAATATAATGAATTAATTTAACGCACTGTTAAAAGTTAAAGTTAACCTTTAAAACGGGATATGTACAACATACGCAGATGCAATCCATATTTGCATAACTGGACACACAACATTCTATACATTGCGGGGCTCATTACCGACCAAGATTTAATTACGTTCGCAATATTTAACACTAACTCTCAGTTGATTTTCTCTCGACCTATATCAACACCTTCGCCACTAGCCATCCTACACCATGATGCAGATAGCGCAGGTAGGGAATGTGTTAATAAGGGACGATGGCAGAATTGTATTTACTTCAAAAGAACTTAATGTTGCCATGTTTTACATAAACATATAATATAGATTATCCAGAGACGTATCCAGGGGGATATCAGACTCCCTCCCCGAGATCTGTAGTGCTATTTCCACAAGAAAATCATTGGATCTTTGATTTCCATCTTGGGGCGTAGCCTAGGAATTTTGACATTTCTGATATTTTTCACACTGTCCTTGGCCCTCAAGCTTAAAGACCCATTCCAAAGGCTGCGCTTGAAATGTTGATGCAATCGATTTTCCTTACGAAATTACATAAACAGATTCGCAAATTACTCTGATTCACTGTAGACGTGCTACAGTGAATCAGAGATCTTCTTATAGGTGTGATCTTGGGGCAGAAACCTCTATAATTTGAGTTTCAGAAACATCTGGAATATCATTTTATGAATGTCTTTTGGATATCAGACCCCCTCCCGGAAATCTGAAAATGAAGGGGGGTGGGTGGGTGTGTTCAGTGTCATACATACCAGTGTTCCATATGTCAAGGTATAACAAATCTATAGTAATTAATTTTGTGTTAAATCCAGAGCAAATACAATTTGAAAACATGCTTTTGAAGGCAACTAATTTATAACAAATTATGTTAAAAGTTACTTTTTGGAGTCCTCTTCAGCTTAAACGTACGTTATGTGACAGTGACAATTCGTTTCCAGGGCAGCTAGCCCTCAATGTGGCCTAAGATAAAGTTATTAAATAAGGAATAAAGAGAGGTATTTTAGTATTAGCTTAGGGAGTTGTTTACCACAGACGTCAACACTGCACAAATGCTTGTAGGATATACATTTACAAACCAATACTGTTGTAAGAGCTCCCGCCAGTTTCTTAAACCCCCATCCAGGGCTTGGGGATGTCTTATGGGTTATAGAGTCGAAACAACGCTCAGTAGCTCACACGGTATGGTTTACGGTCGCAATCAGCGTCCTGCCTTTTTTATTTATAACTAGTAGAATGTACCCGTTCTTTGCACGGGTTAGAAAGGTCTCGATGAAAAAATAGTTTTCTGGCCCAGATCTGGACCAGATATCAGGGCTCTTCCAGAATTGGCCAGATCTAGTTCAGAACTGGGCCAGAACTATATATTTTTTAATTAAACGGTTATTTTAATTTGAAAAAATGTGATTTTTCCAATTGAATAGCTTGATAAACCAATAATATAAATTTTTAAAAAGGATTTTAGTTTCAAAAAGATCATGACCTGGACGGGTCTTGAACCTATAATCTTTGACTTACTGTCCACATGTCTTAACCCCCACGGCCATTCTAATTTGAGAGTGTACCTGGATGGAGTGAGATATACAAATTAGCAATAGTCTACACCTATGCACGCAGACAATATTTTATTTTTCTAAGTGAAATTAAAGTTGGAACAAATTGAGTTGGTTCTTCATTTGATTTATGTATCCATTCTTGCCTTGTAATATGATAAACTGTGAGCAAATGAATATATATTTAATATAATTATAATAAAAAATATAAAGTTAATTTATATACACTTAAGAAATTAACACTATTTTGTTGCAATATTTCGAGGTATTCTCTTTATCGAGGACATACAAATGTATATAACAATGTATAATTAAGATAATTAATTTTAAAATAATTATAACTGTGCACCCTTTAAATATTTGTATTAAGATAATAGTATTATTATAATATAATAATAATATTATATAATAATGTATACAACAATTAACCAACCTTGGTCCAACAATATTAATTATATTAAAAGACGATTGCACCACAGATTACCGTTTTGAGGACATAATCCCGTCCCGAAATAATCCCGAGGTAAAATAAATCTTGCCCGGAAAACGGGATGATTTTTCCTGAAAAATTCCCGAAATTTTGGAACCCGTTAATCCGTAATCATGAGCCAAGGAACAACTAAACTAAATTTCTGTCAAACTGAGAATGAATCAGGTGTATGGACAGGAAAGGTTGTGCGGAAATAAAATTCCCACTAACCCAATTGATCACCGCACTTCTTAGATTATTAAAAAAATGGAGTCCCTTGACCGACTGGCGCCCTAGGCTGCAGCCTAGTCAGCCTAATGGTTAATCAGGAATTAGGCTCTGGTTTTCACTTGTGTAACACATTGTAGATTCCGGTTTTCACTTGTGTAACACATTGTATTTCATTGTAATTGACTTATAAGTTTGATAGTAACACCCTTTTTATAAACAATTATTTATTACCAGTAATAATTACTATCCTCCTCCTACTGACTAATTAAATATTTGTATAGCTATTTCATTACTAATTCCCAATTACATGATTTCAAAAAAGTTTAAATTATATTTTTTGTATATTATATTTTTGTTCAACATTTCATGCAGTGTTCTCACTTCATATCTTCCTTCCTAAGACATCCCAAAATTTGGCCCCGACATCCCCAGATCTGGTCCAGACATCCCCAGATCTGGCCCAGACATCCCCAGATCTGGCCCAGACATCCCCAGATCTGGCCCATAAATCCCCAGATCTGGCAAAGACATTCCCAGTTCCCTAGTGAAATATTTTTTCACTAGGGAGGTAAGTTAGACTGAAACAGCTGTTCTTGCTTCTGCTCTTTAAGCTGTGTCAAATGGATGTGTCCTCAGCTGTTCACATTACAGTTTCTGAATTTTACTTTCTTCTGAAATGTAAACATTGAAACTTTAGGACGTTCACGAGGCGTAGCCCGAGGGGATTTTAAGGAAGTGAATAGGCCTATGTGTTGCATGGGTTCAAGATCTACCTTTGTGTAAAGTTTCAGCCCAAGTTGGTTCAGTACTTTTTGTGTTTACCCGGTACATCAGACAGACAGACAAACAAACAGAAACCACCTCTTCTTCAAATATATTAGATTAATTCATACAGTTCATATTTAGTTATGTTGAACATTCATTAAGCATAAACTGTGTGTTTCATAGTGTTTCATAATTTACACTATTTTTATGTGACTCAATATAAACCGTTCATAGTTGTTGTAAAATCAGTGATTTTTCATTTATAATGTTCCAATATTTATTCAAATTAATCTAATAACTTTATTCAACAACCCAGCTTCAACAGCACAAACAACTATAACCGAAATAAATCAAGAAAACGGATTGATTTAAAGGCCATTTTTATCGTATTTATTCAACGTTTAATAAATCGAAATATTAAGTTTACACTTGTACTATTTAGACACTCTGTATGAAAAATAACAAACAAATATATGTTAATGAGATTTGTTAAAGATATTTTGCTTTATAATAAATAATTTTATCCCCACACTTATATTCATGTCCACCCCGCCAAAATTCTGATTTTCTATTCTAGTTTCGATTTTCTGACGTCTCGATGAACATCGCTATGAAAAACGTTCATTGTTGCTAGATTTCATGGAAACAGAGTACAGCAGCAGAGAGACGCAACGGTGAGGCAGCTACGTTTTGTTAGTAGCTGGCTGATTACACAGGCACGGTCATTTGCGACACCTCTCTCTAATCTGACTACAGGTACAGGGTCCGTTCTAGTTTTAATATCAATTATACAACAAATTAGTGGCTTGTAACGGGCTATAGCCCTAACATTTTGTTTTAATTTGCTGTTTGAATGCTAAGGAAAATATATCTGTAGAGGAGTATATGAACACCTGTTAAAATATAAACAAAGCAGAAGCTTAAATCACATTATAAATAATCACAGCGGATCATTAGTTCATTTTCACTGGCGTGATATTTCCATAAGAAAATCATTGGATCTTTGAAATCCATCTTGTGGTGTAGCCGAGGTGATTTTAGCGAATTTACCTTATAGGGAAGAAGCTATTACCGTAGGTCTCATGGTAAGACTTAAGCCCGAGACCATGATAACTTTTCATTTTGAGGTCCCCAGATGCCAAAAACACCATTCGTTCACATTTATATATATATGTGTGTGTGTGTGTGTGTGTGTGTGTGTATGTGTGTCCGTAAGCACGATAACTCTTGTAAAAAAGTTCCGATCATAATGAAATTTGGTACAAATGTGTAAAGTACCATTTATTTGAACGAGTTCGAAAACCAGATGAATCGCACCATCCGAAGGGGGTTTTTTGGGGGGTTTTGTACCCCAAAAATGTGTTTTTTTGAGTTTTTAAATGTAATTTTAATTTAAATCAAATTGTAATTTATACCATTGAATTCAGCTTAAAAAAAACAAACCATTTGGTATTTTGATTATTGATGTCAATTGGTTACCGAGATATTGAAAGTGCTAAACACAGTACGTTGTCTAATGTTATTCTTATGGAGAAAAATAAAAATTGTATATCTCGCTTATTTATGATCATAAACTGGTGAAATTTGGTATATGGCTTGATCTGGTTATGATTTATTGTTGTTTGCACAAACAAAATTTTTCACCTATGGTTCCTGTAGCAGCAAACCTAGGTACTCGGTCCCCATGTTATTCTTATGGAAAATACTTGAAATGTTATATATCGCTTATTTATGAATGTATATGGATGAAACTTGGTATGTGACTTCACTAAGATGAGTTCTATTGATATTTGCATAAAAACCCATTATTTTGTTGCCTTGTTGCAGCAAACCTGCATACTCATCCCCAATGTTATTCTTATGGAGAATAATTAATATTTCAAATATCGCTTGATTGTGAATATATTTCTTATGAATCCTGTTAAGTGTTTTAATGTGTTATGTTATACATTCGTTGGAAATTCGCTGAGTATGCAGGTTTGCTGCGACGGGGGTATTTGATATTTCTGATATTTTTCCCACTATCCTTGGCCCTCAAGCATAAACCCATTGCCAAAGGCTGCGCTTGAAACGTTGACATAATCGATTTGCTTAAGAAATTACATATACAGTTTCGCAAATTACATTCAGACGTGCTACAGTAAATCAGAGATCTCATAGGTGAGATCTTGGGGCAGAAACCTCTATAATTTGTGTTTCAGAAACATATGGATTAGCATTTCATGAATATCTTTTGGATGTCTACTCTTATTAAATAGTATTAAATAGGGGGATATTAGACACCCGCCCCAATCTGAAAATGAAGGAGGGGGTGTTGTGTTAAGTGTCTTACACACCAGTTCCATATATCAAGGTATGTAAGATATACCAAGACACATACCAAGTCCTGGTCGACATGCGGGTTTCGAACCCGTGGTCCGAAAGTGAGGGGAGGGGCGTTTGAGAGTGCGTTAAAAATATTAACAAACCGACAGAGGATTACGGTCGGCATAAGTAATACTTACAGCTCAGGTGTTGTTTAAATTATACTTTTACAGTCCCATCGTATTCAACTGACGAGAAGAGTGTTACAGTGTTTACCTCGTCCATTTACTAAAGTGACGGAGTTATTGGTTCGACTTCGCCGCAACGATTAATTAATCTATCAATTTGAGCTAACATTATTCATCGTAGTTTTACTTCAGGTATTCTTGCATTAAAACATACTGTGACAATAGCAGGGTATATTCTTTTCGAGAACTCTGAAAGCCCATGAGAATTCTTGAGAATTCTTAATGATAAAAAGATCATAGACAAAATGCATCTAAATATTCAGTTAAGGAGAGGTACTCAAGAATCGGAGAGGAGAAACAGAATTTGACTGTATAGCAATGTCCTAAGACGACAATATGACGC
The DNA here is from genome assembly GCA_963675035.1 of Allygus modestus. NCBI lineage: Eukaryota > Metazoa > Arthropoda > Insecta > Hemiptera > Cicadellidae > Allygus > Allygus modestus. Next base: position 122,211,324 of record OY776113.1, read on the forward strand.
GAAAAGTCGCCTTCGCTTTGAGAAAATATATATTCTGCTTGTTGACCTAGGACTGTAGGATAGAGGCCAGTTGGAGATAGCAGAAATGAATTAAACTCTAAAGTTGGAAAAGAAAGAATTTGAATCAGACTATTATCATCAGAACGAAAAAAACTAAATTAGACTATAGTCGCGTCAGTTCAAGTCTGTGACTTTAAACAATGTGGTATGAAGCAAGTTGGAAATATCCAGTTAGACTGACAATTTTCTCATACGACGAGGGTAAAATCATCAGTCAAAGCAAGAAATTCTAAGCTAAATACGCAACTATCAGTTGAGGAACTTAGAAAACTATCAATAACCCCCTGGAGAAGGGACAATGTTCTATAAGGGTCGCCACAGATATTGACGGATGAATCGGCACTACTAGCCATTCTGAAAACAAAACTGTTTCAACATCGCGCTGACAATACGGCTCACAAAAGCGTGTGTACAATTGTAAAGGTTTATAATTGTTAAACACTACGTAAGAAAAATAAATAGTCAGCGCGACGTCGAAACAGTCTTGTTTTCAGAATGGCTAGTAGCGCTGATCTGTAGCGACCCTTAAAAGACTACTAGATCAGCAGCGTCCTAAAGCTCTGCGAATCACCAGTAGGCCCTAACTGTTGCTCACGTATTTAGGTTAGGTAGGTTAGGTTAGGTTCCATAAGTTACTTTCTTGTTTCTTATCAAGTTGAATCATATTGCCAATGACCTCAAATGATTTGAGGTTAAATATCAAATATTAATTAAATCGGACAACAGATTACCTTTGGCGACGTAACATAAATTATCAAGCTGCAACAGGAATAGACTAAAGCAGACTGTTAATGACCGACGTGACATAACTTATCTTTTAGGAACAAGACAAATTAACAACACAATCGATCACCTTAGACGATGTGACATAATCCATCAGCTCCTGAGAAGATAAATCTACTAAACAAGCAATGAATGTCCCCAAGAAGATATGGAGATAACTATAAATACGATGTTTCCTCCATAATGTAAATACGGATATTGTATACCGGTATGTATTTTTAATCAGGCTTTCAGAGAATGTTTACAATTTTAATGGTCATGAACACAGGAAATCGTCCCTAATTAAATTCTTTCATAACCATATAAGGTAATATTCCGGGGTCCAATAAGGCAAATGAAAATATCGTATTTAAAATATAAATTATATTGGTAAACCATATCACCATTTTGTATGTTACTGTAAATATACTGTATTTTAGTTATGAGTCAAAGGGAGTTGAAATTTTGTATGACAAATTACTGTAAAATATAATAAAGTTGATACACAAACTTGGCTACAAAACTATCAAGGATGTTTTAAAATGGCGGATTTGTTTAAACTGTTCTCTTAAAAACAGTTAAAAGATTAATCGTGCAAATAGTATTATACTTTTGGACAGTTCAATTATAACTACATACGATTCGAGACAATCGTGTGAGGAATGCTGCCTTATACGAGGTTTTGCATACTTCTGTAGAAAACGTCTCCAGATTTGGCAAACTCATAAGCAAAATACCCACGCCGCAGCAAACCTGCGTACTCAGTGAATTTCCAATGCATATAATATATATTATATGGGTCTCACTTCTACCTACAGCCACCTACCAAGTTTCACAAAAATACATTCATTAATAAGTGATAAATAGCATTTTATTTATTCTCCATACGAATAACATTAGAATTGAGTACGCAGGTTTGCTGCAACAAAGAAGATAAGAAATGCGTTTTTTGCAATTATTAATATAACTCAACCAGGTGAAGCTACATACCAAGTTTGATTAATTTAGTTCATAACTAAGGGAGATATAAAACTTTACTTATTCTCCATATGAATAACATGGGGACCGAGTATGCAGGTTTGCTGCTACGGGTAAAATCAACAAAAAACCTTTTTTGTGCAGATGTCAATATACCAATACTACGTGAAGCCACATACCAAGTTTCATCAATATACATTCATAAGTAATCGAGATATCAAATTTTATTTATTCTCCATAAGGATAGTAAAGAAATTATCTGAGGAAAATCTAAAAACTGTATTCCCATAAGATTAACATAGGAAATTTTATGGACAAGGTTTTTGACTTTCCTCCACAACCACTTAACCTAACTTAATGATTCAGAATACTAAATTGTTGATTTTTGTAAGCTCTATAAAATGGCTATAACCAAAATCAAGTGTTTTTAAAATTTTAGGGTAAAAAGTTCAAAAATCAGATTTTTGGAAATTTTAAACCCCCATAAAACTCCCTTCCCATAGACCGATCTCGATCTGGTTTTCGAACTTAAAGTCATAAATGTTGATGACATTTGTGCCAAATTTCATCAAAATCGGGCGTTTCTTTCAAAAGTTATCGCGGTAACGGACACATATATATATAATATGATATATATATATATGATTGATTAGGGCTGCTGATAGTAATAATAATATTAACATTTTAAAAACAAAACACCTTTTTTGAGATCTTTAATATTTTATTATTATTATTATTTTTTGTTGACTGACATGTTTTGGCAATTTTGCCATTTTGAAAGTCAATATAACCTCACAAAATATTGTATGAATAATAAAAACATCTGTATGAAATTCCTAAATCAAATTAATTTGTTTCCTATACATTTATACATACTATATCAAAAGTATCTAATTCTTTTGTCCTCACTACAAATATTAAAGAAAATATCAAACAATGTAAGAACACAAATAAAAGAACAATCCAATCCTGCTGTTCAAAATCTCACCAACATAGAATTTACAACTGAAGAAATGTCTCTGTTACTTAAGTCATTAAAATGTAACATTAATCTTGATCATAGAAAAACATCAATTGAAAATGACCTAATCAACATGGAAATTGCTATAAAGAAAAATTAAGATAATATTCAAGACCCGATCAGGTATAACTTTGTGCACGAATTAGACAACACAAACCTTTCCAAAATCAAACCTGGTAAGTTCCTTTCAAAACATATAGATGAAGACATTAAAATGATCAATTCAATTTCTAACAAACAGAAGGCAAATAATTTAATTGTTACAAAAGCAGACAAAAGTACATCAGTGGTAATCATAGAACAAAATGACTATGATAATAAAATTAAGACATTTTTATCAAATAACAAATATAAAGTCCTAATAAAAGATCCTACTGAGGAATTTAATAAAACCGTAAATGCAACTATAACAAAAAGTAAAACTATACCAACAAAAGTAAAATACCAAATAAAAGTCACAAAGGTAAAAGCTCCAATTTTAAAAGGTCAGCCAAAAACTCATAAAAAATACTGCCCAATACGTCCAGTTGTTAACTTTATAAATGCTCCAACATATAAGTTATCTAAATACTTAAATAACAAGATAAAAATAGCATAAACTTGGAAAATGGATACAGTATAAAGAATACACAGGAATTAATTGATAAAATAAAAATATAAAAATATTCTTCCTAACTCATTACTACTATTGTTTGACGATAGTAATATGTATTCAAACATTCCTATAAAAGAAACATTAGACATTTTAAGGAAATATATAACCGATGGTAAAGTTCTTAAAAAGAGTGAAATAGATGATACAATGAAGTTAACTCAAATGACGTTGAAACAAAACTATTTTAGCTATAATTCTAATTTTTTACTTACAAGAAGACAGTTTGCCTATGGGATCTCCTCTATCAGGACTTCTAGCCAATATTTACATGCACAAAATGGAATCAAATAAAACAGCAAATAACTCCAAACCGTTCTACAAGAAAATTAAATATTGGTATCGGTATGCTGATGATGTGATTTGTTTATTTGAAGGCAATAAATAGGAAGCAAAAGACCTTTTAACATATCTTAATACTTTATCAAGAACTGTCCAATTTACAGAAGAAATACAGAACAACCATATAAATTTTCCAGATGTAAAAATATCAATTAAAGATAATGCTAATGCATTTGACATTTATAGAAAACCTACAACAACGGATGTCATAATCCCTTCACAATCCAATCATCCTTGGCAGCATAAAATAGCCACATTTCATTCACTAACTCATCGACTTGTTAATATACCACTAAGTAAAGACAATTTCAAAAAATAAAAAGAAGTAATCATGTATTTAGCTAAAACTAATGGATACAACCCTAATATAGTAAATAAATTGATTAGAAGAAAAATTGAGAAACAAACGATCAGAAAAGATTTGAAAATAAACGAGAATTCTAAATTTATATGCGTGCCCTACAATGCATACATGAACAAAGCTATTTAGAAGAACATTTAAAAACTCAAACTTCATAATTAGCTATGAAACTAAAAATAACATATTTAAAATTATAAATAATAAAATTGCAAATCGTCCACAAATTCAAACTCAAGACTACAGCCAACCTGGAGTGTACAACATTAATTGCAGTGATTCCAGCAGCTACTACATTGGAAAACTAAAGATACTTTAAAATTTGTTTCAAAGAACATATTCAAGCATTGATATCTAACCACAATAAAATCTAATTTTGCTGATCATTTACTAAACTCAGGTCACAGCTACAAAAATTTAGAAGAAAATTTAAACATTCTTGAATATGAAAGGCAATCAGAAAAACTTAATGTTAAAGAGAAAATGCATATCTATTTTAACTATAAAAAAGATGCATCAAACATGCTAAATAGTATGCAAATAAAACAACGTCATTCATTATTTGATAATATCAACCAAATAAAAGGACAAAAGAATTAGATAAATTTGATGTAGTATGTATAAATCTATAGAAAACAAATTAATCTGATTTGAACATACCTCAGGTTTTATTCATTATTTCCATACTTGTCATACTTATATTTATTTTATGCAAGTGCTAAAAGGCTTAGTATGATCAATTTAATTTACTTCATACAGATGTTTTTCTTATTCATAAAATATTTTGTGAGGTTATATTGACTTTTAAAATGTCATAATTGCCAAAACATGTCAGTCCAAAAAAAAAACAAAAAACTAAAGATCTAAAAATAAGTGTGTTTGGTCTTTTAAATGTTAATATATATATATATATATATATATATATATATATGCATATATATATATATATGCATATATATATATATATATATATATGTATATATATATACATATACACATATATATAAATTTGAACGAATAGTGTTTTTGGCATCTGGGAACCTCAAAACAAAAAGTTATCATGGTCTTGGCCTTAAGTCTTACCATGCAATCTACGTTAATAGCTTCTTCCCTATAGAGGAAATTCGCTAAAAACTAAATAAATCGTAACACTACTCGCATTGTACATAAGTCAACATACCTCAGGTTTTATTCATTATTTCAATACTTGTTGCACGAGGTGTCCACAAAGTAATGCACCCTTTTAAATCCAAATATTTTATTCATGGTTATACTTACATTATATACAAATACATTTCCAGAAAGAGAATTTTTTCAAGTTTTTTTACATACTATAACAGTTCGATGTGGGCTCCGTTCCTTGCTCGGCATAGTTTGAATCGAAAATCGACCTCTTGACCTTTGACAACATTACTGGAGTCACAGAACCAACAGCCTGGATAACTCTCTGCCGTAGGTGTAACACATCCTCGATTTTCTCGGAGTATACCATGTTCTTAACATATCCCCAAAAGACAAAATCTAATGGCGTCATGTCCGGGCTTTGTGGTGGCCAAGAAATTGGTCCTTCTCTTCCAATCCATTTGTCTTCAAACCTGTTGGTCAGAGCTTGGCGCACTCGCTCCTTGTAATGAGGAGGAGCTCCATCTTGCTGAAAAAATAAGAGGCCCTCATCTTCTTCAATTTCATACAACTGTGGAAAGACATACAGTCCTAACATAGCACCATAAATATCGCCATTTATTGCATGGTCCAATAATACTGTTATGCTTCAAGCCGCACCAAACATCAAAACATTTCTCTGATGCTCGACAAATTCATGTGGAGGCTGCTGTGAACCCCAAATTCTACAGTTGTGACGGTTGACTGTACCACTAACGTGGAATGTTGCCTCATCAGTAAAAACTATTTTTTTCAAAACATTTTCATCATCAGAAATTCTTTCCATCATAGAAACTGAAAAGTTAAGTCTCTTGATTTTATCATTTGGTTTAATTTCATGCAATAGTTGAATCTTATAAGGAGTTAGACGAATTTTTTTACGAATCACTTTGTGTAAGGTTGATTTGGGTACTCCTAACTGCAAACTCCGCCGCCTTACGTCTTTGGACTGCGTGAACACGAAATGCGGATTTCTTCAACGTTGTCTTCGGAAACTCACGGCCTTCCAGTTTTCTTTCGATCTAAAACACTTCCCGTTTCTTTAAATCCCTTTAGCCACCGACAAATAGTAGTTTTATGCGGTGCATTGTCACCAAACACACGGCGAAAATTACGCTGAACTGTAATAATTGAACCACTTTCAACTAGCCAAACTATGCATTGTGCTTTCTGTTGCGGCGTCACCATTGCTACTGCGAAAACACGTGTAAAATCGTTAACAATGGGTAACAACAAACTGGGCCACCAATAATTGCACAATAAACGTAAATTACGCTAAAACAAAATTTGGAGTGTTATTCTTCACAAAAAATTATTATCAGTGTTTTCCGTCCAAAATTGTGGTTGCAGGGACTTCACCAAATGAGTGCATTACTTTGTGAACACCCGGTACTTATATTTATTTTATGCAAGTGCTACAAGGCTGCTTGTTTAAAATGTATCTAAGAAAAACGTTTCTAAATAGTCGTTACTACGAAAATATACCTAGGGAATTAAGTTACATTTTTGTATGGGAAATAGGTGTTAGGTGTTAATATTTTTAATCTCCATAGTAAACTACTGCTCAATACAACAACCTGTTCTTAAAATACAAAATAAAATAAATAAACTGAAAAAATGCCAGCTGGATGATAATCGAAACTGATTAAACATTTTAAATTTGACGCTGTAAAATGTGCTGTAGGCCTACATCGAGGCAACAGAGGAAATCTTGTGACAGTTGAAGGACGCCTTCTATAATTATTTCAGTTGCCAAATATATCTCAACCAAACAGTAATCGTTAGAGCGTGGCAATATAGAAATAAATGAGGTTAGCGTTGCCCTCAGGAAAAAATTCTAACGAAAAGATGTAGTGTGAATATACTAAAGTAAGTTTAGAACTACGTAGAAACTTGACCTAATTGTACTACATTATATTTTAAATAAACAAGTTTTACAACCTCCGATTCACTCCTGCAGTTATCTCCGAAAGAATTTTGTTTAGGATTCACCAAGTTTATAGTGAAGTGAGATATCAGATAGTGGATTATGGTAAAACAAGTCTCCATTTCAAAGAAGGTTCTAGGCACCGATGCCTATCCTATCCATCTTGTTTAGGTACGTGAGCCTAAACTTGAAGGTAGGCTTCAATGAACCCCGCTGTGCCGTCGTTGGGTTTGAACCCGATAACTCTCACCTGTTCAATAGGTTGTGCCCAATATATATATATATATATATATATACATACATTTATCATACACATTATGATTACTATTTTGCACTTGTGTATCCCGCTATATTGTTTTATCATGTTACAGGACTTGTTGCTAATTATGTGGCAGCTCATTAAAACATTTGCTATTCTCGCAAATTATTGCTAGGCAATTTAATACATCACGTAATAACGTTACTCTTTCATGAATTTGTTGCTAAAGTGTTTTGTTGGTTACACTAGAGTGATACCTGTTATTATTGTAAAACATTTGCCTGTTATTTTGATATTTTTTGTTATTATACAATACGCAGGCATCATTATATCCGTGCTCTTTTATCAAATATATCTGGATATTAACAGTAATCGTGTTAATATTAATAATAATGATGTAACAGTTGAAATAAATAAATGAGAGACAATTTATGTCGTCAAATGAATGTGATGATGAGACACGGGGTGGTACCTCGTACAATAAGAGACAACTCCGCGATTTGACGGGAGTTATCGCAGTGTGAGATAATTGTCGGCCAGGGAGCGTGCCGTTAAATGAATGTGATGATGAGACACGGGGTGGTACCTCGTACAATAAGAGACAACTCCGTGATCTGACGGGAGTTATCGCAGTGTGAGATAATTGTCGGCCAGGGAGCGTGCCGTTAAATGAATGTGATGATGAGACACGGGGTGGTACCTCGTACAATAAGAGACAACTCCGTGATCTGACGGGAGTTATCGCAGTGTGAGACAATTGTCGGCCAGGGAGCGTGCCGTTAAATGAATGTGATGATGAGACACGGGGTGGTACCTCGTACAATAAGAGACAACTCCGTGATCTGACGGGAGTTATCGCAGTGTGAGACAATTGTCGGCCAGGGAGCGTGCCGTTAAATGAATGTGATGATGAGACACGGGGTGGTACCTCGTACAATAAGAGACAACTCCGTGATCTGACGGGAGTTATCGCAGTGTGAGACAATTGTCGGCCAGGGAGCAGGCCGCTGCGCGTAAACAGTTTCTATTCGCGGCTGCACACGTGGGCGGCGGGTTCGCTGCCAACTCTTGGTCGAGATATGTGGCCACACAATCTTACCTCCGGCCCTACACCATTCTTACCGTCATTACTTCTGACCCACTTTCCTTCTACCGATTATAACCCATACCTGCCGGCGGGTATCGCGCCCGCGTCCCTTGTGCAACAGACCGCAACGCCGGGTGCCGGGTGCAGGCCGTGTGATGTGAGCCGTCAGCCAATACCCGCCATACAATGCGACTGCAGTACGCTAGCCGTTCTACATTTAGATGTGCAGTAGCGATTTATAATTTTTGTATGAATTCTGTCAGTTTGTATAATGTAAGGAATAAACGGTATCAGGAAACTGACACATACTTTCTCCCTTTTAGCCCAACTTTAATGAATAAATTACTTTTTGTTTACTAAATATAGAATACAAAGCACGGTCGAATGTACAGAAAATCTTGGAAACAAGTTGTTTTAAAAAACATCCACCCAAATCCCTGCTTTGGAGGCACTACAAAATCCATTGCTACACTCGTGGTTTTAAGAGGGGAAATGCCCCCTATTCCCCCCCAGGGTTATTAAGGGGCAACATATTTGGAATTAACTCTGTTGGTCAACGCTAAATTGACAAGCATATCAAGTTTGAATGAAATTAATCAGTAAATAAGAGAGAAATAGTAATTTTTGTATTCCCCATAAGAATAACATTGGATAACGTACTGCGTTTACCGCTAAATGAAAATTTCAATTTTCTCCGAAACCAGCAATCGTAGAATAGTAATTCAAAATACCAAATTATTTAGTTTTTTGAGCTCTTTTTAATGGTGAATAGTAATATTTTTTTATATTTATCTCTTTTTAAGAAAAATCCAAAAAACTGAATTTTGGATGTTTTAAGTCCTGTAATTTCTGAACCCGAATTTTTACAGGAATGCGGGTGATGTCATTTTGTTGGAAAACTAAAGTTCTACAAACGACTAAAGTTTAATCAAAATCGTTAGAGCCGTTTTTGAGAAATTTTGATTTTTCATGTTTTTTGGTGGTTTTTGGGGGATAATTACCCTTAAAAATCAAAAATTCAAAAAAATTCAAAAAAATACCTAGAGATATCGTGGATTAGTACCTACTTACCAAATTTCATCAAAATCGGCCCATTGGTTAGGGCTCTAGCTCTGTACACATCCACACAGACACACACACACACACACACACACACACACACACACACACACACACACACACACACACACACACACACACACACACACACACACACAGACAGACATCACGTAAAAACCACTTTTTTGGGTTCAGGGAGCACCAAAACGAATATTTCCACTAACAACTCAAATTCGGAAATTTTGACGAAAACAATACTTTCTCCATATACTATGTATAGGGGGAGAAAGTAAAAATGGATTTTTATAAAAAAAAAACATAAAACGGGATTTTTAAATACTTCCTGTAGCAATATTTATATATTTTATACAGTATGTTGTACGACATTGAAAAAAATGTAAAATCAATAATTTTTGTCATTAAGTAATGCAACTAAACGTGTTAGGATTTTATTTTGTACAGTACCCCTAGCACTATGATCACACATGGTTTGAGGAAAGTCCTACTGCAGACTATGCGAGTTTTGCGCCGTAGTCCACACGAGTGAGACAAATAAAAAAACACTGATGCATGCTGTCATTCACGTGTTAACAATACGGAGGTGTTTTTTAACAATCACATTCAATTGAATACAAATTTAAATCTAACGAGATTAAAAATTACTTTATCTTAAATATTCCGGTAATATAAAAACTTGTTTTGCATTTAAGTGGTTACAAGCCAAAATAATAACGATAATTTCGCTGCTGTTGTTAGGACTGAACCTTAAAAGGGTTGGATTAGAGCAGGCCTAAACGCTCAGTAGGCCCACATAACATAGCTTTCACTAATTTTGTCCGAGTATGAGGAGATTTTCCTTGTGTGCAGGGGTGGACTGACGGTATGAAAAGGGCGATGGAATAGGGTCCTGAAGGCGCCAGTATTCTGGAAGAAATGTTGCTGGGGGGGAGGGGGTGTGATACGCTGCAGTTCAATGGGACAGCATGGTACAAAAAGCTACTGCTACTTTGTTCAGGGTGATTCTCACTTAACTGGTTTATTTGAGCTTAAATTTTCCCTAAGTTGAGAGATCAAACACTAAATTGATTTACATATCCGTCTCACTTTAAAAACATTAGAAGGAGACTGTCGGAAAACATGGTCCATAGAACATGAAAAGCCTAAAATGAACAGGAGATCTCCGACCGATGATGTCGGTGCGTCGATATTCAAACCACAAAATAACTTATTACTGACCGTCTGAATAACACCACTTGTTATATGACAATTTAACAAACAACAAAATCTGAATTTATATCAAACTCACAACACACACTCTAACTGCTTAATACACACTGTCTGACTTTTAATCATGAAGGAGTGTCTTCTTAACGTATTACCTTTTTCACATCATTTGTAGATTATCCTATGTATACATTTTCCAACTAGCCAACTAATTTCCCTTGGTTGAAACCTTAATTTCCCTTTAGGACAATAAAGTGTACTGGTTTTGAAGTTAAGATTATCTAGGTTTTGAAGTTTAGTTTAACTTACCTTTTAAAAAATACACATTTATAATAGTCTTGAAGAGTCTATTTAAGTATCCAACAATAGCCCTCGAGCTCATTCACCATATATACAGTAGCCCAACCAACCTTAACCAGCTATACAGACGATAGTCAGCTGGAAGAGAGCATATGACGCTTGACTGGTGGAATGCTGGTTATGGTTTACTAACCTCAAAAACCAAAGTTTTAAATTAATTAATTTTACTATGAAACATGATTTATTTCAATGTGGCATTTATTTTAATTATAATAATAATTAAAATAAACTGGTTTTAGATTTTGTGTACCAATATTTGTTTATTTTCACCGTTCGCAGGGAGGGCACACCGGGAACTTTCCCGGTGTCCCGGCGCGGCGGGTCAGTCCACCCCTGCTTGTGTGGGTTTCTCTCTCAGACATATGAGCTGGCAAACTTCCCGTACCACTTTACTTCAAATTTACTGCGAAAATAATAGTAACTTTCTGATAATTTATTTACTATTATTAAAAATTCAACATCACATCCCTTGCGTTTTAGTGGTTATAATAAATCGCATAGTTGAAATACTAATTCAGTAACGCATTGTATTACTTCATTAACACGATATTACTAGGGAAAAAATAAAACGGATGAAAATTATTCAATCCATCAGTCAAATTTATTTCCATAAAAAGACAAGGATAACAAAGAAAACCATAAAATTGCACATGCTATATATAAATAAGCGATTGAATATAACAATTTAAAGCTATAACTTTTATAACCTTTTTTGACTGTATATTTTTAAATTGCGAAAAATTGTTTTCGATTTACCATCACATTTTTTTCATAACAACATTTCCAAATCAATTTTATAATCGAACGCTTTAAAATAAAAATATATATAAAGTGTATACAAAACTTTATTGGGAAATTGGGAAATAGTCACTGAAATAACATGAAACATGTTATAGAAATATTTCGTTGGTTTTAACGTATGAAGACCTTTCTGGTTTGCTTCGATGGAACAGAAATCCAACCATCCAAGAATTCATCCGGGGTTTTCCATGGTAAAGAAATGAATCATACATCTATATAGTTCAGCTAGTAATCGATTTTTAGCCTAAGAACCACCACTACGTTTCTCACACAAAACCTTTTCAATTCCTTAATACTCCTTCAAAACCAAAAGAAAAAAATGCTTTACAAAGCTTAGATTTTTATAAAATTTTCTAAATGACCCTATAAATTTAAACAGTCACATTAACATGATAAGCTAATAATTTGACATATGCAGTTTAGAGAGTGAAAATCAGCGACACATTTTATCATGGAAACAAATGATCGCAATTACTTACAATGGATCAGAGGTTGATTGTAAAATCCGGTGTATGTGAGAATAGAATGTTTTAGATTTGTCAAAGCGCTACCCCACTCAATGTATAGCGTCGAAGCGCTACCCCACTCAATGTATAGCGTCGAAGCGCTACCCCACTCAATGTATAGCGTCGAAGCGCTACCCCACTCAACGTATAGCGTCGAAGCGCTACCCCACTCAATGTATAGCGTCGAAGCGCTACCCCACTCAATGTATAGTGTCGAAGCGCTACCCCACTCAACGTATAGCGTCGAAGCGCTATCCCACTCAATGTATAGCGTCGAAGCGCTACCCCACTCCATGTATAGTGTCGAAGCGCTACCCCACTCAATGTATAGCGTCGAAGCGCGACCCCACTCAATGTATAGCGTCGAAGCGCTACCCCACTCAACGTATAGCGTCGAAGCGCTACCCCACTTTATAGCGTCGAAGCGCTACCCCACTCAACGTATAGCGTCGAAGCGCTACCCCACTTAATGTATAGCGTCGAAGCGCTACCCCACTCAATGTATAGCGTCGAAGCGCTACCCCACTTAATGTATAGCGTCGAAGCGCTACCCCACTCAACGTATAGCGTCGAAGCGTTACCCCACTCAATGTATAGCGTCGAAGCGCTACCCCACTCAACGTATAGCGTCGAAGCGCTACCCCACTTAATGTATAGCGTCGAAGCGCTACCCCACTCAATGTATAGTGAGTAAGTGGTGCACGAGTTCAACGTACGAACGAACGTTTGCTCTTGATATGTTGTCACAGCCACTGTGTAAAGACTAAGCTCATTGTTTATTTGTATGAGGAAATATCGCAAACGGAATGAACAAAAAGTGACCCGTGTTTTTTAAATTGACCCAAAATAATTTTTACGTTTAAATTATACGTGGGGGTTATGGCTGTTATGACAACAACTTCCTACACTTTACGCAATCTAACATTACAGCTGTTTCATACAGATGGGAACTTTCTAATTCGTTCCGGTTCATGATAGTGGAATAATGGAAATTGATTAATTAATTTCACTAAATTAGTTTAGATAAGTTCCACCCCCGAAATATTCCGCTTTTCTTCTGCTTCTTCCTCACACCCATGTTAACTTCCATAGCAGTTTATGATAATTCCCAATGCTATTTCGAAGTTGTTCTTTTTTTACTCAATAAAGACCAAAAAGTAGCTAGGACCGACTTTTCACTGAATACCTTCTAAGTGTGTGTTACAGCACTTTGTGTTACTTTATTTTTAACATCAATGCTGTGATATTGGATTTATGTTTACGTAACAAGGCCTGTTTTATCATTCATTCAACCAGGTATTTCAATGAGCAGCATTTGACGTCACAAATAATTATCCTTTCACCAAATATCATATATAGAATATTCTTCAGTTCAGTGATTGTGGCTGGCATACTGTTACAACTTTACTCATTTAGATTCCCTAGGTATTTTTGTTTTTATTTAAATAGTCATAAATCAACGATTTATGAGAATTCATTGAGTAGCTTCGGAGTTGTTATCAGATAACAAAGGTCTTACGTGAGAAGCAGGTAAAAACGCTAATCCTTTTTGGCTGGAGTCCCCCTCTGGCCGGATTTTTACTATGTGATGGTGTTTCATATGAAGTAATTATAAAGAACAACTTTGCAATCGGTAGCAGAAGCCAGATTTCAAATTCTGAGGCGTCAGGTGAACACGCCATACAACATTCGAGATTTCCAGCAGCTTCAAACTTTCAGCTGCATCTTGTCTGTGGGGTAAAAGTGGTCATATGTTTTACCGCTATAATTCGGATACTTCAAATATTCCCCTTCCCACCCAAACAAATACCCTCCCTTCCCCGCCAATTACCCTTCCCATCGCACCAAATATCTTTTCTGCCCCAGCAATTACCCTTCCTCGTTTACCAAATACCCTCCCTACCCCACCCACCTGCCCCACCAAATACCCTTCCTATCGTACCAAATACCCTTCCTACCCACCAATTACCCTTCCCACCGTACCAAACACCCTCCTTACCCCACCAATTTCTCTTCCATTGTACTAAGTACCCTTCCCATAGTACCAATACCCTCTCCACCACACCAATTACCCTTCTCACCGTACCAAATACCCTCCCCTCCCCATAAATGTTTTGATAGAAACCGTCGCGACTCGCGAATGACCATTTAAAATATGTTTATGACAGTCTCATTAAAATCAGCTAAATCGGCCCAGTAACTTTTGTGTGATTGAGCAATACACAAACATATTCATATTTTTTATATTAACTGCATAAGCTAAACTACGAGTACAAAACGAATAAGTAAGTTAATGAATAAGAGAAAATTAAAGTATTTTATAGTTTTGGATTGTATCGGCTAGAGAACACTCGTGATTCGTGAGTGCACGTGCGAGCGTCGGGGATTTTGAGTCTCAATGACCAGGTGGCAACCCATATAATTAGGGCCCTCTGGAATTTGTGGGGTTTGAGACTTGGGTATTTTGAGACTACACGTTTACAATGGTCCAGAGATACACTGTCCACTACTTTAGTCGTTGTCAAAGAGGCCAGGGCTGTGACATCTGAGTTCACGGCGGCAGCCTGGTCGCGAGTTCGAGCCTGACCTGACAAGTAATTTTATTCGGATATTCACATAAGTAAGGTATATTATTCATCCCTCGTGTTGTTGGATACTTAGCAAATATCCGAATCATAAATGACGGACAAAGTAAGAAACAGATGCTGACAACGTCCTTAAATATCCACTGAAGGTGTTTGAAGTATTACAGTGATATGAAGGTAGACGGCGCGGCGGGCAGGAGGCCCGAAGAAGTTAGACGGAGGATCGACGGTCCGAATCATATAATAGTCCTATTAGCCTGATGGATCTGGACCTGCGGAGCAATTTGTCCAATCTACAGATTGATCCTAGTCACGCACCTCAGTCCACGCGCTCTCTCTAGGGCAGGATGACCACACGGCGTCGCTGGCAATAGCAGAACTGATGTCACGCGCAAGTGAAATTATAATTGTAGAGCGAGTCATTGGGATTATGGCAAACCGGATTCTGAGTGGGAAATAATTGCGTGACAGAATTCAATTCTGAGGGAATAGGATGAGCGAATTAAGAGAATAAACACACCCCACTCCCGAGTCGAAGGAAGGTAAAAACAAACAAAAACGTGGCCAGAAAGGGAGGAGCGGGAATGCACATCGCTACAAAGGCACCGCAGTGCCACACGATGACGTAACAGTTGCAGGAGAACCGGTTACTGAATGCTGTAACAGGTTAAAACCGGACAGTCCTGACCTCACTTGCTGACTCACACCTAAGCTATGCCTTGTTTATATTTTGATCCGACCCGATAAAAACATTCGTCGAATGTTAAGTGCGGAGAAACAGCTCGAGGATGTGTGACACGATTCTGATGTTCAGTCTGTCTCGCCGTGGTACAATACTATATGTTAAACTGTGGACACATGTCGATTAATCATCTGACCCACTAAACCGTAACGCTCCTAAAATCGGTATTTGAACTTCGAAGGTCAGTGGGTTTAAGTCCTAAGGTTGAACGGCAACACTATTTTCAATTTTTATTTACATTCAGTGGAATATCCATGTCAAATTTCAACGTTGTACAGTACCTACCTAGTAAGTATAAGTAAGAGGATTAACGTTGAGTCAGTTATGTGGGCTTTCGCGTACGTGTGTGCGAATTTCACTACACTCCCTTTCTGTTTCTACAGTACAGATGGGAATTTCTCTCATGGGACGTTCTTACACAACTGTACAACTCAGAGATAAAATTGGCTACGTCTGTACCTGGATAACCCATCTTGCAATGATAATATCATACCTGCAGATATTTTACTATAGCCTTTTACGAAACTTATACCTCGTACTGTACCATGTAAACAGGATAAAAGTAAGGAAGGTCGTTTGTTGTATCATGTTGTTGTATGCCTCGATGATTTTCGTTTGTAAAATGCTACCGAACATGTCAGAACCCGCATTTGGCCTACAAGTTCATACCAAAACTGAAGGGTTGGTTTCGATTAGGCTACTGAAGACTCTATAATCAGGTTTCATGAATATATGCAAATAATATTATAAAATGTAGATGCATTGCAGAAATACACGCCCTTTAGGATCCTAGAATGAATGATACATTAAGGAGACAAAAGTTGTGTCTATTAAAGATTCATTTTAAGAATTACTATTTTTTCATACCAACGCCAACGACATTTTTGTGTCACACAAAAGCTTGTTCGGGAGCCGTCCGAGCCCCTCACATTTTTGTGGACACCCCAGGAATCGCTCCCGTGATCCCTTGAATCGAAGTTCAAGACGCTAACCATTATTGTAATGCATTGCCTGACTGTATAGTATATTAAATGGTTTACGTTTGTTTTAATAAGTAGGATACGAATCCCTCTTCGAAACGGAGACAAATTTAAAATTTCGTTTTCTGTGGGGTTAAAAATGCGATGAAACATAACAAACTAATGCAGATAGCGCGAACTAGGATGAAGCGCAACATCTCCCCCCACCCGGAGCTGTAATTGGCCAGATCATGGAAGGGGAGTCGTTGGGAGGGGAAATATAGGACTCCCCTTCATACCTTCATACCTTTATACCTTCGCGCTTCATCTTCACTCTTGATAGAAATAACTGTACAAGTTGCATGAATAAAAAGATTTGGACACGAAACCTTACGTAAACTGAGTATATGAGACTACATCAAAATGGTATACAATGTCAATAATACTATGTTTGCATGCTCTTAAAATGATGTGCAATGTCTTTCGAACCGTTGGCGTAGTGGCCAAGGCATCGGTCTCCGGAATCATGGCAGCGGCCCTGTCGTGAGTTCGAATCCCAGTCCTGTCATGTAAATTGTATTAGTGTGGACGAGCAAAGTAAGGCAAAAAGAGGCTGCCAACCTCTTCCTCTATTAAACAAAAACTATTATTTGTGATCTAATTAATTTGAGACTACTTTAGCCAATCCATTTTCGTTTTAGCTTGGCACCATTCTGTGGTAATTAGACGGTAAAATCATTAACATTTTACTCTCAGTTAATCCTGTACGTAAATAGTCTATATACTCTTGACTTCGTTGTAACCCGGGGCTTATTTGGGACTACACTGCTCGGACTGGCATACTTTTGGAAACGGGCCAAATTGAAGTGAGGGCTCCATAGGTTATTAAAAGCTAAACGCGGTGTGATAGGTATACATCGTAGTCAACATTATAAACGAACCTGAACTCATATTTAACTCGTTCAAAATGCAGATTGAACAAGCACAGAGTCATTCTTTAACAAACGCTTAAGCTTAGCTAAAGAATGATCAGACTAGAATGAAAATTAAACTATAGCATTGATACACCGCTGCTTCGTCTATGTCCGTCAGTTTAATCTTGCGTACTGTAAATTAAACTATAGCATTGATACAACGCTGCTTCGTCTATGTTCGTCAGTTTAATCTTGCGTACTGTAAATTAAACTATAGCATTGATACACCGCTGCTTCGTCTATGTCCGTCAGTTTAATCTTGCGTACTGTAAATTAAACTATAGCATTGATACAACGCTGCTTCGTCTATGTTCGTCAGTTTAATCTTGCGTACTGTAAATTAAACTATAGCATTGATACACTGCTGCTTCGTCTATGTTCGTCAGTTTAATCTTGTGTACTGTAAATTAAACTATAGCATTGATACACCGCTGCTTCGTCTATGTTCGTCAGTTTAATCTTGCGTACTGTAAATTAAACTATAGCATTGATACACCGCTGCTTCGTCTATGTTCGTCACTTTAATCTTGCGTACTCTAAATTAAACTGAAATGGTTACATTTCACAAGCTTGTATGTTTCCTTCCGAACTAAATAATATATAATATAATTCTGTAAAAGAAATATATATTTGTTTAGGTCCCTACAAAAAATGAAGTAGTATACGTGTCGGTACTTGGTTTTCTAGAATAAATCTACATATATGAAAGGTCTAAATGTACTTACATATTAATGGTGTAAATCTATGAAATTGTTTTACTTTAAAACCAATAACTGTAAACTGTCATATATATGTATAAATTTAATGTATATTTATTTCGTTACGCTAATCCAGTGCGACGCGACGGCAGAACTAAAGCAAAGCAATCAATAACGATTGAATGAGAAACATTATTTTTCCTACAACAACACCTAAAGTGTTTTTTTACGATCTAAAATCTTATTAGAAGGTTATATCTCACTTAACGATGACTATATATTAATGAAACTTGGTATGTGGCTTCATAAGATTGGGGTTTATTGATATTTGCATGCAAACCCCATTTTTGTGGTCCCTATGGCGGCAAACCTGTGTACTCAGCAGATATAATGTATTTACTATTGAGAAAAATAAACATACTATATCTCGCTTTTTTATGAACATATTTTTGCACAACTTGGCATGATCCATTCATCTGGTGGTGATCCATTGATATTAGCATAAAAACTCGATTTTTATGGCCTTTGATGCAGCAAACCTGCATAGTCAGTAATCATTATTTTGATTGAGAATAAATAAAATGTCATATCTCGTTTATTTATGAATATGCTTTGATGAAACTTGGTAAGTGGCTTCATGACGTAGGGAGGTACCATTTGAAAATCACTGGGTATGCAGGTTTTCTGCAACGGGGTATTTAATTTAGTTTTCACCGTGGAATTCCAACGTCTTTTGATGGGGAAACTGCAAATAAAAACAATACATACTTCCAATAATTGGGTGACTCCTGAGTTGGAATTAGGAACGTCTTTATAACTCAAAAATCGTGTTCACCCAAATTTAAAAACCCTTCAAATAGTAAGCAGCTTTGTTCAGTTAACGCATTCACTGCGTTAATCGTGTATATTCAGGATAATTGCATTTGTTTCCTTTTTAGGCAACCGCGGGAAATCCGGCGCGCCGCACTGAACGTGTTAAACAAATTTTCTTTCTCGGTGGTTGAGTTTTCCTTTACTGATTTAAGTTGTAAATTTACGTTAATAATGAGAACATGCCTAATAGTCTTCACCTTTAGTGATAACTTTAGTGCAAAGAGTTACAAAAAGTTGGGTTCACATTTTCTACATAAACGAGTCTTTTTCTGCCAAGTGATATGATGTAGCACTTGATCGGTGTATAAAAATATCGTCGTTTATTTGTATTTCTATTTGAAAAACTGCTGCAGCCACCTATTGAACAACAACTTCAAACAAGAATAGATGATAGGGCTTTCGTTAAATTATAATTATTTATTTTACTTACCTAAAAATGTCCTTCTTATATCTGCTATTTATTTAACAGCCTTACATAGAACATAGACTTTTATTAGTGCCGATGATGTAGTAAAAATGAACTTGTTTAGCATGGACCTAGACTATAAGTTTTACTTAATATACTATTTTAAATGTTTTAATCCTTACAGATACAAACATTAAGTCACCTATAATGTTTATTACTAAACACCCGTTAAAACACTAGCACACAACAATATTAGCCAGAGACCTCCTTTATTACATATACGGCGAATATATAGTCATGAAGATAAAAATCCATCCTTGAAATGCTCGACTAACTAAACACAGAAATCACAAAGAAATTGGTATTCCCCTTAGCAGAAACTTATCAAATATAAAAGTTTATCTACCATTTTCTGTTTGGTTAAAGAAAACAACAAGTTAAATAAATAAATGTGCGAAGTCGGCGGCGGCCCTTCTGAAGAGTTTGATGGACATACTGTTTGTCAGCGTAAACTCTCATCACGTGACCTGATTTCACTCTCACATTGGCTATCGCTCAGCAAAGTTCGCCCCCACGCTTAGACACCATTCGCCAGTTCATAGTATACAAGATTATAAAGGTTTTGATTATTATAGCATTTTCTATGGAAAAGTGAGCTATTAGTAACTTAGGATTATACGGGTTATGGTATATATGACCCGTGCTGTGAAACTTAAGCCTGGGACCACCATAGAAGTTCTTAACGTGACACCCTGAACACGTTTTAGGGGGGTCGCTCAGGTTTTTATTTATGTGTTTGCACCCTAGCGGTCGCATTTTTTCCGATTTCTTCAAATTTGGTAGAGACGTTCCTTTCTACAATCCGTTGGACAAGGACGTTGGGCAAAACAATAGGAAAACTCAAATCCAATTTTTTGGGTATTTAACATTTTCAAATCTTGTGTTTTTGGTACCAAAAAGGGTCGGAAAAGGTCCAAATTTTAAGTTAGATCTCATAAAACGATAGAATGTAGAAACAACATATTGTAAACCCTCTTTCTTCATTCTAGACACGTATTTATCGAGTTAGTAAAGAAAATTAAATTAACTAAAGAAAGTACGTTGTCTTATGGAGATTTTACATTGGAGAAGACTATTTTTCATATCTTGATGTGGTTTTATCACCCCAAATACCTCCATACCAACTTTTAATCCTGACAGGGGACCTCCTCCTAACCTTAAAATTCGCAACATTGTTATCGCAGCATTGCAGATAAATAGGACCAGGATCATCAGAAAAAATCTAATTTTTTATATAAAAAAATACTCATATGTTTCTTTAAACCACTTCATTTTTTACTTTTTAATGTGGAAATTCGTTTCTCTCACGTCAGCGTGCTGTGAACTCATTTTATTTTTTAAAAGTATCATTGACATTTACGATGATTCTTGACTAGGAAGCAAACGGTTAAGACCCCGTCACTTGGTGAGATGACTGCCTTAGAATTCAGAAATTCAAATATTGGTTTAACTGGAATGACATAAGAATAGCACTGATTGGGGCCACGCCTATCACCCGGCGCTGAGGAAAGTTGGCCTCAAAGTTTCAATCAGTAATATCTCTAAGAGTTTTCCTTTTTTGAGACATGAAATTAAAGTCGATTACATCGCCCTCCGTTCCTTCTCATTCGTTAAAAATCCGTTTGAACAATTTCTTTACAAATTGTATAATATACAAAATTATTTGGTGTCATTTATTTGGACTCTATCTAGAACTAAAATGTTTCGGTTTACGGCTGTTTTATCGGTTTCGGGCATAGGCGTGCGCAGAGTCCGTTCAGCGTGGGCGCCGGGACCGAAAAATGCCCCCCTTAAATCTAGTTGCTCTAAGTATCCGACGTAAATTATCGTATCTAATCTAATAGTTTACTCCTCCTTAGTACAAATAAGTGATAATATGATTTAATGCAATAAATATTGTGTCTCCATAAACATATATTTAGTTTACAAAATATCATAATGTTACTTATTTTGTATTATCCTCTATATTACGCACAGGCCGGGTGGCTGCACGTCACTCTGATTCCACGGTAAAGTGTGTATCTTTGTTAAAAAACGATATAATAATTAGCAATATGGTTTCAAGCACAATTTAAAAAAGCTAAAATACCTTTAAAGTACGAAAACAAATAAGAAAATGCCACCGTTGCAGCAAACCTGCATTCTCAGCGAACTTCAAATAGTACCTCACTAAGTCATGAAGCCACTTCCCAAGTTTCATCAAAGCACATTCATAAATAAGAGAAATATGACTTTTTATTTTTTCTCAATAAGAAAAACACATTTAGGACCTTAGGACTGAGTACGAAGATTTGCTGTATAAAGGACCATAACAATTTTGCTGTGCTAATATTAATGGATCACCGTCAGATGAAGCAACATACCTAGTTTTACCAATATATGTTCATAAACAAGCAAGATGTAACAACCGTTTCTTTAAAAAAATGAAACCCCATACCATTAACATTATAGCTGCTGCGTACGCAGGTTTGCTGCCATAGGGACCCCCAAAAATTGGTTTTGTATGCAAATATCAATAAACCCAAACAATATGAAAACGCATACCAAGTTTCATTAATATCGCACTTATATTGCTTGTTATATTGCTTGTTTACTATAAACTTATTTATAGTAATTGTTCTCTTATTATGTTCATTAATAAGCGAGATATAAAATTGTAGTTATCCGCCATAAGACTAGTGTTTGGCACTTTCGATATCCCAGTAACCGATTAAATTGTTTGTTTCTTAAATGCTGAATTTAACTGTGTAAATTCTAGGTATATATAAAAAATTCGAATAAAACTTGAAGCGTTGTGTAGTCAAGTCAAACTACGACAAAAAACCGTAAACCTCAGACAAATTGATTCAGAAGCGTTTTTAATGGGATTTATATCCAAAGATTGTGTATTTTAACATATCCAAAATCCGACCGTGGAAAAACCCCTAAATCTTGGGTTGAAAAAGGCGGCTCTTTCCTATACACTCTGTACAAAAAGTCAATAAATAAGTCGCTCCGTAGTTTTATATATATTACTGACAGACAATAAAAACTTGGTAGACCTTAATTGAATTTGAATAACTATATTTTACCACAGGTTTTAGCCATTTTATTATTTTTCAGTGACGTCCCCATAGGAAGTTGTGACAGTTGTAGTGTAAGCATAGGCCAACCAACATATAGCTCATTTTAAAGTCTTGGTTAGGTGAACTCATTGCCACAAAACCGACTTTAAACGGACAATCGAGCCAAAAAAGGCAACCCGTCAACGTTTTAATTAAAATGTCTTAAGAGAATTTGTAATAAATTGAATTACAACATTGATGAAATTAATTAATATTAAACCGTACCAACTACTTGAAGGTCTCTACAGAATGGCATTGGTTCTTTGAAGATAATTCCTATAACCCCACAATATCCGATATGCCACTAGCGCCAGAATGGCTGTAGAAAATGATTCATTGTCCTTGTAATTCGAAATCCACAACAAAGTGATGCGGATGGAAACAAAATGGCTTGTCGTTTGCAGCATTTTGCGGGGAGTGTTAGATCAGTGGGTGTGTGTGACAACGTCTCAGTTATTTAAGACATTTACTACGATGATTCAAATGAGTAGCTTTATAATTTGGTCCTTGTGCGTTCAAACCTTTACATTCAAATTCAAATTCATTTTATTACCAGTACAACTTTTTACAGTCGGTAGCAACTAAATTAATTATAAAATACAATTTGTGTGATAATTTTTTACAAATATTACAATTACTAAATTAAATTTTAAATAATTAACAAATTAATAAAGCTAATAATAACCTATTTTAACTTTTATTGTTGTTGGTAAATGTTTAATTAATATAACGGAACTATTTATTTCACTATAATTTTGACAATGGTCGATGAATTCATTAACACTGTAAAAACCATTTGATGTTAAACATTGCCTTAATTAATTTTTGAAAGGTCGTTCATTTTGTTCAGTTTTTAAAATATTTTTAAAATTCAGAATATTAAAATTCTGTTGAGGAATGTAGACCCAGATTTGGACGGCAAATTTTGAAATATATTTTGAATATATATTTTTCGGTCTATGTTGTGTTGGCCTGAAATATTGATCTATCTTATATTATAATTATGTCACATAATTTTTTAATTTACATTTATATCGTGCAAAAATCGTGGTTTCTAACATGTAAATAGAAGGAAGAGTAAGTAAATCCATCCTTTTCAAGATGTCTCTGCAAGATTGAGTCCTTTTTAATTTAAATATTACCCGCAAAGCCTTCTTTTGTAAAATAAATAACCTTTCAAATTCTGTTTCCGTACATTGTCCCCAAACTATGGATGTCATATTACAAGTGAGAAAATACTAGACCATAGTACGCTGTTACTAATATTTTATCATCACAGTACTTTACCAGGGGTCTAAGAACATAAAGGTTGGATGACACTTTGGAATAAACATAGTCGATGTGATTAGTTCCAAGTCAACCCTCTATCAAGGTGTATTCCGAGGAACTTAATACAGTCGACCTCGTTAACTGGAGTATCTGCTATCATCACATTCGGACCAAAGTCAAATTTTGAACCTGCATTGAAATTAATATAATTAGTTTTTCCTAGGTTTACTTGTAAATTAATATTAGAAAATAATGAAATTAAATAAAGTAAGTAAATAATATAAACTCACTTTTACTTTCTCCCCCTATACATAGTATACGGAGAAAGTATTGTTTTCGTCAAAATTTTCTCCCTGAACCCAAAAAAGTGGTTTTTACGATATGTCTGTCTGTGTGTATGTGTGTGTGTGTGCGCGCGTGTCCGTGTGTGTGTGTGTGTGTGTGTGTGTGTGTGTGTGTGTGTGTGTGTGTGTGTGTGTGTGTGTGTGCGCGCGCGCGCGCGCGTGTGCGACTATGTGGATGTGTACAGAGCTAGAGCCCTAACCAATGATCCGATTTTTATGAAATTTAGTATGTAGGTACTAATCCACGATATCTCCAAACGGTTTTTTTCACTTTTTGGAATTTTTTATTTTTAAGGGTAATTATGCCCTAAAAACATGAAAAATCAAAATTTCTCATAAACGGCTCTAACGATTTTGATTAAACTTTAGTCGTTTGTAGAACTTAATTTTCCAACAAAATTACACCACCCAAATTTCTGTAAAAATTCGGGTTCAGAAACTACAGGACTTAAAACATCAAAATTAAGTTTTTTGATTTTTCATAAAAAAACATACATATAAAAAATATTACTATTCACCATTAAAAAAAGCTAAAAATCTAAATAATTTAGTATTTCGTAATTTAGTAATTTAGTAATTACTATTCTACGATTTTTGGTTGTGGAGAAAATTGAAATTTTCATTTTGCGGTTAACGCAGTACGTTGTCCAATGTTGTTCTTATGGGGAATACAAAAATTACTATTTCTCGCTTATTTACTGATAAATTTCATTCAAACTTGATATGCTTGTCAAGTTAGCATTGGCCAACAGAGGAAATTTGAAATATGTTGCCCCTTAATAACCCTGGGGGGAATAGGTGGCATTTCCCCTCTTAAAACCACGTGTGTAGCAATGGATTCTGTAGTGCCTCCAAAACAGGGATTTGGGTGGATGTTTTTGAAAACAACTTGTTTAAAAGATTCTCTGTACATTCGACCGTGCTTTGTATTTTATATATTTAGTAAATAAAAAGTAATTTAATCATTAAAGTTGTGCTAAAAGGGAGAAAGTATGTGTCAGTTTCCTGATACCGTTTATTTTAACTACAACCTAGCGATTGTATGAAGACGGTTTTCACAACAGTAGCCACTATCATTAAAGTCATTTCCATTATGGGTAATTTGATGTGTCATTATTAGTTGGCTGTGGGCCAACGTTTTCAGAACATTACATTTGTATTTCTTAATGCAAAATCTAGACAAATCTTGTCCTCCTTTTGCAAAAGTCCGATTTCTGTCTGGTTTTTGCAGAAGGGTGGGTGTGACTCTGTAAATCCAGCTTAGGAAATACCAATTTAATATGGTTAAAAACGTTGGGAAATAACCAGCTAATAATAACAAACTAAATATATAAAATATTATTCTTAGTAGTTATTATAACATCGGTGAAGCATATAGTTTACAATTAATATTAACAGTATGATCAAAATCGAGTCAAAGGTTTAATTATAATAAAATAAACTACCACTTACAAAACAAATAAATTATAGAAAGTATAATTTTAAATGTTAAAATCAGATATATTAAAGAATCTCATAAGGTATTTTAATTCAAAACTTTGACGGGCTGCCATTTTTGGCTCGATTGTCCGTTTAAGGTCGGGTTTGTGGCAATGAGTTAATCAAACCAAGACTTTAAAATGAGCTATATGTAGACCTATGCTTACGCTACAACTTTCACGACTTCCTAAGGGGGAAGTCCCTGAAAAATAATAAATTGGTTAAAACCTGTAGTAAAATAATGTTATTAAAACTGGATTAAGGGCTACCAGTTTTTAGTGTCTGTCAGTGATATTTATAAAACTAAGGAGCGACTTATTTATCGACTTTTTATACAATAATGTATAGGAAAGAGCCGCCATTTTCAATCCAAGATTTAGGGGTTTTCCCATGGTAGGATTTTGCCTGATTTTGGATATGTTAAAATACACAATTATTGGGTATAAATTCCATTCAAAAATGCATTTGAAGCAATTTGTCTGAGGTAAAGTCATATTTTGACTGGACTAGTGAAAAAAATAATCCCATTTTACAACAATGAAATCGTTCCCATGCAGTGGCGGATCCAGCTTTAGAGTCGGGGGGGGGGGCGAACTTAGTGGTGGAATACCCCCCCGATTTTTATTATTACGGATAATAATTGTAATAGTAATCAATCAATTACTAAGATAACAGTTAAACCCAACATAAACTAAAGTGAACTGAACTAAGACAGAAAATTCAGAACAGCGTTCATGCGCGGTGTACGAGTGATGACTAATAATTTCACGTGGACACAGTGGATGCGTGGTCAAACTCCCGTTGCCATGGTAACGTGACGTACGCACCACTCTGCCTGCACCTCGCCACCCGCTCACTCGAGCTACAGTACCGCTGTTGTATCTGAGATCTTCTGACAACTACACAACGTTAATCATGACGTTTGCCGGCACCCACACCCATCGAGGTAGAATAAACATAGAACTCTCGTCTCGTGTTAAAAAAGTGAAGCCTCACTGGAGGATATTTTTGTAAACAAAACATCTGGTCTAGGAGAAAGAAAGGCTAACATATCTTGTGAAGGGAGCATTTGATTGGTTAACATATTTGTTGCCATGGAGACCGGAGGGTATAGAGGGAGAGCATGTTTGCACAGTTTTTTACCCCAGACGGGCCCTCTATAGATATACCTCGTTGCCCACACCCAAGTACGCGACAGTGGTTTCGCGTTTAAAACAGGAGGCAGGGTGTAAAGGGAATTCGCGTCGTTGCGTCAGTGCAGTCAACTGTCAGGCGTCATCAGACCGAAATTATCACTCCCACTAACTGTTTATCCTTAGTTCCACAACGTTAGTATTTATACAGACCGTTTAGAAAAATAACCTATGGTAGACAATGCATAAATTGGATTGGCGATAAAGAATTAATCACAACACATTTAACCAGATGCAAATTACACAACTGCACTATTTTGATACAGTATATAACAAATATTTCCGAGGTTGAGGGGGGGCGATCGCCCCCCTCGCTCCCCCTTGGATCCGCCACTGTTCCCATGGCATCATAGATATTTTGTGCGGTGCACCTTGGTTTTACTGATATGTATGCGGTCACAATAGGCATCCTAGTTGCTAGTCTAGCAATGCTAGATATAGATGCGCAAATTATGTTTAACAATAAAAAGTCTGCTTTTATCCAAAGCAAATGCTAATGTAAATTAGGCTTATCAGTTTGTTCAATGGTTGCTTGTTTGTACATTCATTTCGTTGGATGTTTTATATTGATACACATTTAACCTTTGGTTTTAAGTTGTAAAAAGCGTTGCCAAGTGTAATCGAACCCTACGAGAGTGATTTCATTAACAGTCCCGGATAAATTGGGATTACTGATGTTTAAATAAAAACACGAAAATAAATGGAGTTGTTGGCAGACAATGTTACTTGGAATTTCAAGGCCTACAATTAGTCCCGGGCAACTCGCACAACAGATTTGTATTGCGGGAAGTAGATGAGAAACCCAGGGGCGATAGGCTTCCCACGGTAAAAGCAGACAAATATCGTGTCTGCTTTTATGTCCGTTTGCCTCTTTAACGATGGCAAACTATTTTGCTGGGATACATATTTACAAAATACTATACGGAATTAAATGCAACAGTAACACTCAAGCTGAATAAATTTGTGGACTTTTCATTTATTTATCAACGGTTACACCAATTTATCACAGTGGATTACACGAGCTCCTGTGATAGATTTTTAACGAAATACTACAAAAGGTGCCGATGAAGTCATAATAGCACATATTATACCGCCATTCCGAACTTCAGATTTGTTCATTTTGTTCTGTTTGTTTAGGTTACAAGTAGCGTGTAATAGTGCAAGGTCATAACAATTTATCCCTAGGACTGCCCTTGCCTGATTAATGCTAAATTGCTCGGTGCACTAGCAATTTTTGCCATTTTGCAGAGAAATACAACTCTGTTTTAGAAGACCAGATATTACTGTGAGATACGGACAGGATGCCAATGTCACTGTGAGATACATGGAAGGGACTAGATATCGCTGTGAGATACAGGCAGGAAACTTGACATTGCTGTAAGATACGGACAGGAGACAAAATATCACTGTGAGATACGGGAAGGAGACCAGATATCACTGTCAGAAACGGGCAGGAGGCCAGACTGATAAACGGAGGGGGCGTTTTCGAAGAAAACTATTATAATGACAAAACACGTTTTTGAAAGGCTTTTGAATATATTTTAAGTTTAAACCCCTTATGTGATATATTTTGAAACTTCGTCTGATAAAAACATGTCCCTGAAAAATCGAACTTGTCTTATTGCTTAAGTAAAAAGCACGATTAATAATTTACTTATATAAAGCTAGTCGGGTTCAGTGATTCACTGACACAAATTATGAGGCGCTTCCTGTGATCGGACCCCCCTCTAACTTATACTAATTATTAAAGCTCTGGACGAGAAACTGTCATAAAAATTGCCAAAAGAAAACATCAATTTATTCAACTTTTCCACTTTGAGTGCGTTTTGTAAGAAAATGGTAAGTGGCAAAAAATGTTAAATACAAGAGTTTTGGGAAATTTTATTCCAAACTAACGATTTTATGTCAGATTTAAAATTCGGTCATCCGTTTAACTGCTACTCATCCGAGAAGGAGTAATTTTGAGTGTTTTGACCCATTTAAATATGTACAAATACATAAATAATGTGTATAAAGGATGTTTTATGAAAGCACACAACCTTCGGCTAATACCACATGTTTGTAATAGGTCATTTATGAAGCTCATTTTTGAAGTTTTTCTTTGGTTAACAAACAAATAGTTGAGTATGATTTAAACTTGTGTTAACTAAGGAATGCAATTGAGCGCAATGCGAATAGGCGATAAACCTAGTTAAGAGTATATAGATGCATTATTTAAAAAGTAAAACATTCTTATAATTAGACTTTAAATATGTTTTCCTCGATACAGCTGTGAAAGAGGAAACTGCCTAATAGTTTGCCCCGAACGCCGACCACGCCGCCACCCGCGTATATTGACGCTGTGTTTAGCACGTTGTGTATACAGGAGTCTGTGGTCAGGATACAACACCCACTTGAAAACTGCCAGATCTCCATTCAGCCGTCTCGATATTTTCCTTTCATTTTGTTTTCGGCAATGTTGGCGGATTTTAGTTAAATAAAACTTTTTTTACTAGTTTAGCTCTACTGACTGTACTAAGAAGTGCAGTTTTATCTTTTGTTAAATTAATATATACTGTTCGTGGATTTAAAAAAAAACCCGCATGTAGAAATTTATACGAGAGGTTATCGTTGCTCGAATTCGAGATTATTATTTTTTAGTTTAGGAACTTAATAGGTGGAACTCCCCATGATTTCCTCGAAAGAGAACTCTCGCAACTTACAGTACATTTTGAGTTGTCTTTCAAGAAGTCTTTTTGATTTACTTGTTCAAATATTTGCATTTGCTGTTGTGCTATGTTTTATTAATTTATCAAAATCTAGTCAATTAAACAATTCAATTAGTTACCAATCTTCCATGTAATTTGCATTGAATCTTTAAGTACGGAGCTTTTTAGGGCGAGTACAAATTATAAATCATTTATAGCCGCAATCTCTTTTAATTAACGTACGAATCACAAAAACCGGTAAGTTTCTTTGATCTCAGCCTTAAAAAAAACCTCTTTTTCTAAAATATTTTGATTTCACGGAAATGTTTGGTTTTATCAGCCATACAAAATTAATAATAATAATATTCTCTCCATAGTCATAAACAAATAAAGAACGAGAAGAGAGAAAAACGAAAAGAGTGAACAGCTTTTCTGAAGTTGAGAAGTAAAATTTTAAATTTAATTAAAAATATCCGATTCATTGAAATAATTGATTTCTCCTGATTTATGTTTTCTTACAATTTTTCAATGTGGCGGCAACTATAAAAGTTTTTCTAAATTGCGTAAGTTTTCGAATAAATCGTAAATCAAATGTAATGTTTAGACATTTTCATTCTTGGCTAATTTGGTACCTAACCCAAATGTTTTCGAAATAATAGCTACCATAGTTGTGTTTGCAGGCCAATAATGCATTTCTAACGGTAAAACATTGAACTTAATCTGCTTTTTGGGGAAAAATACTAATCATTATATATATTTTTTTAAATTGCGTCTAAAATCTTTAATAAAGAAAAGATTTTTTTATACTGTGGGTTTTCTTTTGAAATTTGTAAGTTGGTCGCCATACTGGAAAATGGCCGAACTTTGAAATTTGTTTTTGTTTTTGTGATGTTCCAGTGGGCGGGAAAGTCCCTGGCCCACTGTGTCTGCTTTAGGGCGCTCGGGCCCTCTTCAGCCGAAAAAACTGAATTCAAATGTTAATGGCCACTAAAAGGTAGGGAAGGTCCCTGTTTACAGTTACCTTTAAGTCTTGTGGTTTTTGAAATACTAATGGTGGTCCAAATAAATGTAACATCCTATTTGTGAGCACATATTTGTATAATGAATTTACAAATACCATAACCCAACTTACAATTACACAGATCGATAGCGACCCATGAGCAATACAAATTTTTAAATGCCACTCCGGGATAGAAGCCCGAGTCATGTCCACGTATGTCCAAGTTTATGTCAAAGTATGTCAGAGTATGACCGAGCTTATGTCCAAATATGTCATAGTATGACCGATTTTATGTTCAAATATGTCATAGTATGACCGATTTTATGTTCAAATATGTCAGAGTATGACCGAGTTTATGTCAAAGTATGTCAGAATATGACCGAGTTTATGTCCAAGTATGTCAGAGTATGACCGAGTTTATGTCAAAGTATGTCAGAATATGACCGAGTTTATGTCCAAGTATGTCAGAGTATGACCGAGTTTATGTCAAAGTATGTCAGAATATGACCGAGTTTATGTCCAAGTATGTCAGAGTATGACCGAGTTTTTTGCCGTCAGTAATCGGACAAAAGGATTGTGACAGATAATTTGTCGCGACTGACAAGTGTATTCAGCCAAGCCTTCGGGGATTTAGTAAACAGTAAGTTATACCTCGACTCAAAAAATCAAACACGTCTAATACTACCTCAGGGGGGACTACCTCAACCCCACAAATTATATATTATTCTATTAGTCTTATACATGTTTTTTTCTGAGAGAGCTACGAAAGTAAATACGCGTCTTTAATCTGTTTCTAAGTTAAATTAATAGTATTAAAACACCCTACAATTAACATCAAAAATCCTTAACATGAACGGGTGACAATAGACAAGATACACCGCTTAGTGTCTCGCAATGAATGAGTAGACCACAGAACTAAATAAACACTGGAACGCGTGCTGCTTGCTCCGAAAACGGTCCGCCGGCCGGCCGGTCGCCATCTTGGTTCGGGGCAGAAGCCGGGCGGCGCGGCGTGCTTTGCGTCTGTATAGCGATTCGCCTAATTAATTGAGTTACCTTTTGCATTTATTTTTTGCATAATAATGTTCTACTACCAATAATTTCATGTCACAGTTAATAAATTAACCGTTATAAATATAATAATACGGGACAAAACAATGAATTATCGTAATTTTACCATAAATCTTGGAATAGTTATTGTGTAAAAGGAGATGAAACGTCTAAAAAACAAACAAGATATAATCTTATAATTTTTCTACTGTATATATCCTCTTATACTAAACTTTAAAATATATAGTTTAATCATAATATTTTATATTTTCTTAATCAAAAATATACATACTATAATTTTTGGCAAAAAGCAAAAGAATATTGTCTCAACTACACTCAAAACTAGTTCTAATTAATTATTTTTGATATATTTACTGTAATAAACATATTACTCGAACATATTTTACAGCATTCTTTGCCCGGCAAACGTCACATTACGTTACGTTTGTTATTGGAACGTTTTAGTACATGATAGTTTTTTTAATACGTTGATCTCGTAGGAATGTTTACTTTTGTTAGCTTTGTCATAAAGTACTATTAATTAGCTAACAAGGAATATGTCAGGGATAAAATACATTTAACCTTAAATTTATTTTTAAATCCTTTATACAATACAGGTAAACAATAAAACTAAACTGAAAAATCTTATTAAGCTTTTGCCTTACTCTTAATTTATTTTTTATGACTGCGCTCGCCTTATGTTTGTGCTTAGCAAAACTGTGACACATTATGATGTAAAAACATTTCCCTGTTATTTTTACCAATGTTAGCTCTGTTAGTTCAACAGATTTCAGAGTTTTTACCAATGTTTGTACCAATCTTCACCGAAACCTTTTTTAGTCGTGATATTTAAAAACACTTTCTACAATCTTCCTACAAACTAAAGTGATAACCTTTTGGGTGTTCATTCCAATGGGTGACTAAACAAACAACGAGTAGGCTACATACATTTGAAATGGTCTTTTGGGAAGCTAAAACAAATTTATAATTCAAAGTACTGTAACATAAACTTAGCACTTCTTTACCGTTAATTTACTTCCTACCTATTCGCTGACCAAAATTAACTATTGCTTACCATTGAAATTATTGCCCTGCTTTTTTGAATAATATGTAATATAATGTCCAAAACACTGGGCTGTTAAGTTTCACCGCACAGAGAAATAAAAATTTGAGGCACTTAAACTGTAAAAAATGTAAATTTGCTGTAAAACTAACTACTGCAACTACAGAACTGTAATAAACTTCATTAAATCCAACCCTAAAATATTTAAAGAAAAATATAATAGTGTGTATTAGTATTTGTTGGCTGAACCAACAATACCGTATGGTTTTATTTAAGTTTTAACTTTCCTGTAAAATGATATTCCACTGTATTTTTTATTTGTGGAAGTGCAGTTATATGCAGAACAAGACCTCACCATGATAAGTAATGGAGCGAAAAAATTAAAATTGTCAATAAAAGTTTGCTTGGCCGAGTACCAAGCTACCTTTCCCACACGTGAGCCCAGTAAGCACTAGCATAGATTAAACATTCGTAATCTATGGTACTAGGCTACTCGGCGTCTTTTGCCCCTTCACAATATGGCGGGCGCCTGGCCTGTTTTCGACCCGCCTGACCGCGCGTTCCAGTGTTTATATAGCTCGATGGCGTAGACACAGACAGCGGCGAAGTCTATGAATCAGGCCTATCGAAGGTCGTTTGTGCGCTTGGTTGTTGATGTCTTTACGGCTGTTGCTGTATGCCAGATCGAGCGGGGCGTACGGCGCAAGCGCTATGTTTACAACAGTCATACCATACCCCCTCCGCCCACCCGGTAAGCAATTAGTCGCCATAAATAAATCAGTGAGTGTTTTGTCGAGAACAGAGTACACGCAGTTCTGGCATGGGAGCACTTCAGTAACAAATTTTACAAACCCTCTAATATTCTTATTTCATGGAACTTCAATATTTAATTTTAATACGTCATTATTGTATACAAATGCATACATATATTTCTGTCTTAATAGCTATCGAAGGGTTAGATGTGTATCATTGTGTCCAAGGATCATTCTGGCTAAAAGTAAAATTACTGTTCATTGTGTCCAAAAAAAGTAATATCTTCTGTGCATTATGTCAAAAATTAAATAATTATCATAAAATATGCTGTCCTTTGTATCCAAAAAATATTATTGGTTCTGGTGTCCAAAAAATATGATTAGTCACTGTGTCCAAAAGTAAAGACAAAATAGAACAAAATGTTGTTTAATATAGTTTGGACAGAACGAACTTCGACGGAATGAACAGTTGAAGTAATTTATATTGTTAAATATTTACCTGTGCATTGTGTCCAAAAATTTGTAAACGTTCATTGTGTCCAGTTTACTTATCCAAACTAACTATATTTTCTGTTTTGACTTTACTTTTGGACACAATGACCAACCTTCTCTTTGGACCTACCATTCCGTTTTCACTCTTTTATGTTTTGTCTGTAGATCAGTATAATTTATGAGCTGTTTTTAGTGAATTTCCTATGGAAAGTGAACTATTAGCATGATCCGCACGGTGAAACTTAAGCCCGGGACCCATAGAAGTTCCTAACGTGACCCCCTGAACACGTTTTAGGAGGTCGTTAAAAATTATATACATATATATGTATATAGTAGGGGTGTGCGAGTAGTGATTTTTTTGTTCGAGTCGAGTAGTGCCAATTTATTTTCGAGTTTCGAGTATTTTCGAGCGAGTATTTGCCATCAGTTGGTGGTTTAAATTAGTGTAATGGGATTTGGATACCACTATAATGATAATCTAAACATGGTTTCTAACTGATACATGAGTAGCAATATCAAGTTTTAGCCAGTACAATCAAACTGGATTATGAATTGACAAACAAAACACGGTTTGGCATTCGTTTCCGCCCGATAAAACACGGTCCGGTTGTCATTTGGCCAATACCACCTGGTCCAGACATTGCTTATTATAGATGACGAAATCGTTAGTTTCGGCCGATATTAAGTGGCCCGGTCGCCACTTTTGCCAATATTATGTATACCGTCATCATTTACAGCCAAAATTAGGCGGTCGAGCGTCATTTTCGGCCGATTTTTCAAGATGCGATCGCCTTGTGCGACCGTTACTACGCGTTTAGGGCGGTCGCAATCACTAGCGATCATAATTTTTGGCCGATTTTACGTGATGCGATCGCCTTTTGCTGCCGTTACTACGCGTTTTGGCCGGTCGCAATCGTTGGCGATCGTCACTTCCGGCCTTTTATGCGAAGCGATCGCCTTTTGCGGCCGTTACTACGCGTTTACGCCGGTCGCAATCGTTAGCGATCGTCCGGAAATCGGCGGGAAATACTCGCTCGAACTTTCAATTATTTTTCAAAACCTCGAGTCGAGTTCGAGTAAGAAAATACTCGGCCAAAAACTCTAAGTTTCGAGTACTCGCACACTTCTAGTATATGTGTGTGTGTGTGTGTGTGTGTGTGTGTGTGTGTGTGTGTGTGTGTGTGTGTGTGTGTGTGTGTGTGTGTGTGTGTGTGTGTGTATGCACTCTAGCGGTTGCATTTTTTGCCCGATTTACTTCAAATTTGGTAGGGACGTTCCTTTCTATAATCAGTTGAACAAGTTCGTTGGTAAAAGAATCGGAAAACACTAAACCCTTTTTTGGGAATTAATCTTTCAAATTTTGAGTTTTTGGGCCCAAAAAGGGTCAGAAAAGCCCCGGATGTAACATTAATGCATGTAAAAAATGGGAATTAGTGAGGCAAAAGCTTTAAGCCCTCTCTCGTAATTCTAGCATAAATATTTATTGAATTATTAAAGAAAATGTGGATCGACTAAACACAGTACGTTGTCTTATAGGAGGTTTATATTAGAAATGCCTGTTATTCCTTTGTTGGTGTACTTTATCATCCCCAGCAACCTCATGCCTACTTTAAAGCCTGACTGGACCTTCTCCTAACCTTATAATGTGCAAAATTGTATTCCCAGCATTGCAGGTAAATGAAACCAGGAGCATCAGAACAGCCAAAAATCAATATTTTCAGTTTTCAATAAAAATTGGAATAAATGTATGTTTTTACACTGATTTTGAGTTTGAAAAGTTTTGTATGTGGAAATTCACTTCCCTCACGTCAGCGTGCTGCGTGCGAACTCGTTTTATCTTGATACTATCTTAATTTTATTGTTACCTAGTTATCGTTATTATTCGCCTGAAACATTTTTTGTAATATTTAATAGTTAGGCTACCTGTTTACTGTCGTTATTAGCTTATACATTTTGTTTTGAGCAACCTATCTCCGCTATTTGTCTTAAATTTGTTTTTAAATTCGCTTAGTGAATATGTCACACGAGCTTTGAGATATTCCTAATTTATTTCACTTGGATTAGAAACAGAGAACAGAGCAAAAACTAAAAGAGGGACTCGGTGCTTAGTCTACTGTTATTTATAACAAGATAACCTAACAGATCAGCGAATGTTCATTAGCATAAGATATCTGAAAAGATTGTTCTTTGTTAATTTTTACATATTTGTGTTTATTGTATATTATATATCTGACACGATTTGTATTATTGTATTTTTTACATTGTTGCGAAATAAATTAAATTTTGAACTGAACAAATTGAGGAACTAAAAACATTTTTCATAGCCGCGGTAATTTTAAAGGTAAATCCTAATTAAAAGGTTAAGCCGGCTGGGGTGAAGGTGGCGGTGTAGTATTGGTGGTGGTAGGGGGTAGGTGGTGGGGGTAGGGGGTAGGGGGTGGGGGTACGTACTCACCGATTGTCTCGATCGAGCTGAGCGTGTCCTTATCTTCGGGTCATCGGAGATGTCGTGAGGATACCCTGTAACAACAGTGTCACATTAGACAATTACTACTTTCACTATCAACCGTGACTAAAACTTATAAGATATACTAACAGGTATCCCGATCTCCCCACCCCTATGGGAATGTTGCATAAATATAACGTAATTTAAAATATGAAATGCTAGCAGCGTGACATTTTATACAGTAATAGTTAGCAACAACGAGATAAATATATCTAGAGGTCTCGTTTGGGGTAATAAAGTGTAGCCTAAATGATGACCGCAATTTTTCTCAGGTAACCAGCAATCAAATCCTCTCTTAACAAGTGAAATGTTTGTCAACTTACCTCGATGGTTTCCATGGGAGCAGAGTTGACAGAGGGGCAAAATGGCGGTCGATCATGTAGAATACAATTTTTTTACACGAGACAAGACCTCTAGATATAAGACCTCCAGATATATAAACTATTCGTTGCGCGTTGGTTAGAAATAGTTTGTATAACAGCTGTTTATTTAAATTAAATTTATTATATATCACTAACACACCAATGAAATTTATTTCTTCAAGAATAACATGGGAGCTTTGAAGGCAAGTGGACCGGAGGAGAACTCCCTTTTATTTGATACAGTCGTCAAAATCGGTAGTGAAAAAAATCAACGGAAAACTCTTGAAAATGAATCAGATGAAACGATTGAACAATATGACAACAAAAGCCCACCCAGCCAACCCAACCTTGACCCACTCTCTATACGCAGAGCCTTAGCTGAAATGCTGAAATAGTGCTTCTAGAAAAAATAAAAATCATTAAGGGTCTTCTGGACTGTCCGGATATACTCGCTGCAATAGACCTGAAAGTCCTAACTCGCACCAGACACAGGGTGCTCTTCGATCGTAGACACCATGACACCACATCTTTCGACTACAATAGTCCACTAGCTCGACTTGTTCGACTGGGCAATCGTGTCGCTCAGGACTGCGATTTCTTCTGCGAGACCATCTCACAAATCAGAAGGCAAGCCGCACAGATTCTCAGAGCTGAGCACATCTGATTTGATCCTCACAATCGATGTCATATAGCCTATGTTAATCTAGGTATGTTATATTTTTTAGCTTGATTTATCAACTTTATTATTATTGTTGTTATTAGGGTTAAGTCCACTGCACAAGTGTAATTTCATTCATTTTAGCGAATTTCCCCTATAGGGAAGAAGCTATTACCGCAGTCGGCATGGTAAGACCTAGGCCTGGGACAGTGACAACTTTTCGTTTTGAGGTCCCCAGCCCCAAAAACACCATTCGTTTGAAACTGTATATATGTCCATGAGCATGATAACTCTCGTAAAAATAATCCGATTTTGACGAAATTTGGTATAAACGTGTAAAGCAGCATTTATGTAAACCAGACAGATCGACCTATCTGAAGGGGTATTTTGGGGGGGTTTGTATTCCAAAAATGGGTTTTTTGAGCTTTTTACATATAATTTTTGAAAAAGCCAAATTTCAGTTTTTTCATTGGAATCAGCTTAAAAAGACGCACAATTTGGTGTTTTGATCATTGCTCTACGTCAAATGGTTACAAAGATATTGAAAGTGCTAACACAGTACGTTGTCCAATGTTATTCTTATGGAGAATAAGATAAATTGTATATCTCGCTTATTTATAAACTTATCCTAATGAAACTTGGTATATTGCTTCATATCGTTGTGGTCTATTGATATTTGCACTAAAAAACATTTTTCGGCCGATGGTTCCTGTAGCAGCAAACCTGCATACTCAGCCCCATGTTATTCTTATGGAGAATAAGTAACGTGTTATCTCCCTTAATTATGAACATAAATTAATAAAATATGATATGTGGCCTACTTGACCTATTGATTGACTTTACCTATTTGAGTTATATTGATATTTGTATAAGACCCCATTTTTTGTGTTCCTTGCTTCAGCAAACCTGCATACTCAGCCGCCATGTTATTCTTATGGAGAATAAATGTCATAAATCGTTTATTTATGAATGTTTATTGATGAAACTTGGTATGTGGCTTTATGTGGTATTAAGATACATTGGAAATTCGCTGAGTACGCAGGTTTTCTGCTTCGGGGGTATTGTTTCTTTTGACTGTATAGTCCTATTGCATAAACCTCTTGTATAGTGAACTATATTGCTGTTATTATCTACTGCAAAATTACTTTGTTGTCTGTACGTTGTTATTTTTTTGTTATCTATTTATTAATTATGACATAAATATTGTTTATTGTTATATTTATTGATACAGCATAAGTATTAATCATATCTCCATAATTATATGACTCTGTTGTTAAATTTATTCTTTTATATCTTAGCACTAGCAAATTACCATTATATTATCTTGTTATAAAGTGGCATTTCCGTTGGGAAATAAATAGATAAATAAATAAAACATCAGTGATATAAATGTAAAAAATCTTCGATTCCGTTAACGAATCTGATTCTGTAAGGGGGCGGCTCTCACAGCGGTAGAATACATGGGGGACGAAGCTTTGCTCGGAGAAGCTCAGTCAGTTCGTTTAGTAGACTTGGAATAATTGTTCACCACACCCTCTATTGAAGAACAGATTTGCTTTGTTCATTTGCCTCTTTTCTGCATGTTTTAAGTTGTTAGTATAGCGCAACGTCCATTCACGTAGTATTTGATCCATTTTGGATAAGACCACTTTACATGCAATCTTCATTCAATGGATTTAGCCACTGTTCTAGGACACCATGTGTTCATTACCCACGATATGAGTATTACTTTGGCAGTTCACTGGTTGTTTATGGACAGCTATTATGATTTTAAACTCCATAAGATCAATGTTTTATTTTTTATTTTTAAATACTTTTTTTACAAAATTAGATTTGTTCTGTGGCTGAGACTTGTCTATAACTTATTTTCAACCCAGAAATCAGTTATTTCCAACATTTTAAGGAAATCGTTGAAGCCGTTTTTAGGATCAGAGTTGCAAGCAAGCAACCACCAAGCAAGCGAGCAAACCTTATTCATATTAGAGCATAGGATATTACACAAAACTAAATCAGAGCATTATTAAGATTTTCCTCAACTTGCTTTATCATCCTTTATAACACTTGTCCAGAACCGGTCACTTTGACGTATCATAGAATAAATAATACAGAGAATGACAGCCTACTGGGACCTCCGTGCGACATTTTCAGCATCTTCCTACAAGTAAGTATGCGCGCAATGCTGCGCGGCCAGTGCATACGACTACATAAAACCTTCTCTAAGTTCGAGTATCACCGATAAGGGAGCGATCTCTTCGAATGCTACTAATATCCAAGAGTAAACTCAAAAGTCAACAGTCCAGTCTATGTCAACACAAACTTAGCAACGACCTTCGTAACTTTCTACTCGGAGGGTACACTGTAGTATGTCGACGAAAAAGCGTTCTACTCGAAAATTCCATCGCGTGACCTAGTTTTCATCGTCTTTATGTATCGCGCATGCGATTAAGTACTTCAATGCGAGTGAGTGATATTTCGCACAACGTAAACGATATTCGAGATAAATCGACAACGATACAAAAAATATAAATGATTTACTCAAGAATACGATTAAACGTCGTTCGTGAGCTATGAATTCACTGCAGGAAAGGTTAAAAAAATACATATATTGGCAGCCTCTTTTTGCCTTAATTTGCCCATCCACATGCATTTGTGCCTGGAACGTATCCAGCAATGCAAGGGGATAGCCGTTACAGTACAAGTTGTACAGTACTGACCAAATTTGCATGCCAGGTCTGGGATTCGAACCCACGTCAGGGCTGCTGCCACGGTTCCGAAGTCCGTCGCCTTGACCACTACGGCGACGATTCCCCAAAAGGTGCATTTTTATAATGGCCTAAACGAATATCATACACTACCTACCGGTGCGTTTCAAAAGTGTTATCACCTCATAGTAAAATCGTGGTAATAAACTCGGGCTGTTCGTTTTATAGTACTCAAATTATAATTTACAGCTGAGGATACGGAGAAACGTACTCGGTAAATTATTCCCACCCGAAATAATTACGCAGGTACGTAAGAGTATTGTGTCAACGCTGGCATTGCTGATCTCGGGAGAATGTTTTGACTAATAATCCAAAGTATTGCGGGGAGGTCGATAGTGTTTGCTTCGTCTCGACGATATTGTCAATTAGGGTAAAACGCCGTGACGTGAGTTATAAAACAGCCTCGACACCGTCGGACGCGCGCGCCGCCCTTCCATGGTAAATACGTCGTTTGGGAGACGCCATTACATTTTACAGCGGCGCACTCGTCGCAAACAAGACCCTTAGGATGACGACTCATTACAGAGCTTTAGCGCTGATTGAAAATATAAACCGCACTATTAGCCTCGATTTTCGGGTATAATAGCTGTATTCTCGCAGTTCAAATACAAAATTCGGCGGACGAAGAAAATTGATTTAACCCTTTTAGTGCTAAGTATATCTAATCTTTTTTCATAATAGCGATGGATTACATACAAACTTCAAACAGAAAGTGCTAGACTACTCAGCTAAACACAGTCTAGTGCGCGAAGAAAAATCTGAGAAATTAAATTTGTATCCCAAAAGTGCTAAAACGATATTTCGTATCTTGACCGTATATCAAATTAAATCATCGATGTTTTTAAAAACCGAATCAACCAATCAACTCTTAAAATCTACCGAATCGAAAAGTATTATTGGAATTATTTATCGTTCCTTTTTGCACAAAAACATGCACAATATATAATTTTGTACCACTGAAAGGGTTAAGACACATGGAAAATTTAAAAATAACAGTTTTTATTGTTAGAACACCTCGCTATACATTTTTGGTTCGATATAAATTTGTATAAACCTCAGAAGAGTAAGAGGCGTCGTAAGAGAATGTACGCAAAAATACCAAAATTCTCTCGGAGTAATTGGAGGCACAAACTTAATACTGTAGCTGGGACTTTTTAACTGGTAGTATTGGTGCAACGCGCGGGATGTTAATGTCTAAAATACTATATTATACTGTATATATACATTCAGGGCGGTTCCTAAGGAGTTGCCTACAATGACATGGCAACTATATTGTCATATTCTCTTGCGCCCCGGGCGGCAAGGATCATCCGTCATTAGCAAATATCGATTTGGTCTCAGTACACTGAATTGCTTAGATCAATATGACTTTAAAAACAATAAACAACTCGAGCCTGTTTAAGTATTGTAACGATCAATTAGATTTAAATTTATAAACACAAAAGTCTTACATCGTCTTGATAAAATAAATTAGAGTTATAGTTTGGAGTTTTAGCCTAACCGGCGCCTAATGGGGCATGTAACTCTTAAAATGTTTGGGGTTTGGGGGATGATTACGAGTCCATGATTTCAGGGACGTCGAGGACATCACGGTGCCCATAAAAATCGTCTCGCATATTTTGTCCAGTTTCCTTTTCATGCAGGGCCAGATGCAGTCGGAAAAATTCTGGGTGCACAATGCTAATCGTCCTTTCCTGTTTATTGACAATTATAACGATCGTTCTTTCCTGTTTATTTAATTTATGACAAATAGTGTTAATCACTACAATAGCCATAAATAAATCTAATCTAATCTAGTAATATTTAAATCTGTATCTGCATGGACAGTGTTTTACACCGTATCGCAAACGCCATGTAATCACTACTATGTCAGAAAATACATTTGTTTAGATTGAATAGGAACAAACAACAACGCTCAAAAATATACAACGACCTTCCATTCACGCTCATTCATACTATGAACACTTTTGCGGGGTTACAACTGATCCCAGCGGGTCCTATGAACTCGCCGACCGAATAAAATACTCTGGACACCAAGAGGCGTTTCAGATTAACTTTGTATTGTTTTTAAGTGTTTATTCTGTACCCGGTAGAACACGCCAACTACAGCGCTAAGAGTTTGTCATTCACACTATTGTACTGCTTCACTAGCAGGGGCGGATCCAGAGGTCATGTTTGGGGGGGGGGCGGAGTTACCCCCCCCTCATATAAAAATATTCAACGAATTAAACTAAAGTTAAAATAATATATTGATAACCTTGTACTCAAGGAACAAACAATTATAACTTTCTAAACATACTGAACAAAATAACTTTATTTCTGCTTCGCCCGACTGTAAATAAAAATATTTAATATTTAGGTATTCAACTTTTTCTACGTCATCTTTAGGCGTTTAAGAACAAGTAGATGCCTAAATTAAATTAACTATTCATTTCAGTTGTTACACACGCAACCAACTTCTAATTACAAAACTTATTTGAAATCTGCATTACTGAACTGTGCAACGCGAAGATACATTGAGGAATGAGGCTGACAGCCAAGGTCAACGACTCGAAAAATGAAAATTTCGTAGAACCACATTTAAAAATGAAATACTTGGCGTGTGAACTTCCGTTTGCACGCAATTTAATCATTGTTTTCTCTTTTTTTCATTACGTATAATTCGAGTCAATTCTTACTTCTAACCTAGCAACTGGTTATTTAATACCTAACAACGGACTAGGTTTACACAAAAGTCCAACCTAACCTACAGCTGAGGGCAAACGATGTTCGACTTCGACAGTTGAAATCCAGTAAAAAATAACCAACGAATACAATGGTACCAACCTTTTCTGTTTGCGGCTAAACTTTACCTCCAAGACCATGTTGAAAACACTGAAATTTTGGCGTGTCAACTGGCAAAACAACTTCGCGATATTCGGGAATATCCATGTTTCAGTAAGACGTTTTTAGGTAAAATACATGGATCTTAGTTTAGAAAGTTTAGAATCTAACCTGTCTAATGGCATATATTTTATCCCATTTATCGAACGTTTGGGTACAATAGTTTTAATTTGAATGTAACAATGTAGACGGGAGCGGAAAAATTTGACTCTCGCAACCGAAAAACGGGATTTCGTGAGGCTTTAGCTACATAAATTTTCATTATGATGTATTAAAATGTTCATCTTAGGCCTAAATAATAAAATAAAACACAATATATTTTAGGTTTGGGGGGGCGACCACCCCTACCGCTCCCCCCCTTGGATCCGCCCCTGTCACTAGTGAATTCACAAGAAAAATGAGAGGGGTATCTATTCGATAGCAATTAAATTAAACTAGAATAACATTAAATAAATATTGAAGTTAGAAAAAAGCTACAAAGTATTCCCCGCGCAACCCTAGTTGCGGCATTAGTTTTCAGTTGGGTATACCCCGCAACTGTATTAACTCCTTACGTTGTTAAGTGAGCCCTACCCTAGTAGCACACATCGTTGGCCCAACGATGGGGAATGGTTGGGATGGTTAGAAGTGGTTGGATAATGATCGGTTGGAAAATCCAACCATAGGAGACGTAGGGCCAACGAACCAATCGTTGGGCAACCTGCGTTGGCAGATCAAACCATAGCAGACGTTGGTTGGGCCACCAAAAGCTATTGTTGGCAAATCATACTATATTATATTATTATCAATTATATATATAAATATATATATATATATATTATATTGTACCACAATAACATAATATATTTTATTATTATAATTATATTAAATATATTTCAATTTGCTCGTAGTTTAGTTTATCATATTTCATAGCAAGAATAGACACATAAATAAAAAATTACATTGATCCATCTTTTATTAATTTTATGACAGTGATTTTCGCAAGAACTCCCTTTATAACAGAAGTAGTTTCATTACCTTCCGAAACAAAGGGTATTTAAAACACTATCGATAAAAAGATAATAAATTTGGACTAAATAACTAATTCACAACTACAATGATTCCTTTGTTTAAAATTCATTGTTGGTAATGGTGAGTTTATGTTATTTAATAAGTTATTGCGGACATTTTCCATCACTAGGTGAGAAAAAAACATGTTTTACGACGTTATGAGATC
This sequence comes from Allygus modestus, assembly GCA_963675035.1. Lineage (NCBI taxonomy): Eukaryota > Metazoa > Arthropoda > Insecta > Hemiptera > Cicadellidae > Allygus > Allygus modestus. The sequence continues at coordinate 122,255,998 of OY776113.1, forward strand.
TGGAATATGACACACTCCTGACAAATCATCGTTCAAGGTTACCCCCCACCCCCCGTAATCAAAGAATATAATATCTGAATTGCATGTTGGAAATCATTGAGCAATTTAAAAAAATATTGCCATCACCGAATGGAACAAAAAACAGATTTCGCGGCGTTTTAGGATCTGGAATGTGATCCCGTCTTCAGGTAAGAAGAATACCTAGAACATGTCAAAATTAGCGGCACAGTCAAGGCAAAGCTGCAGTTCTTTGCAGTGATCTGTTTTAGTTTTTGCGTTTTCTCAGTTTTGTCTGGATTGTGCCATTTATTTTGACACGTTCTATGTATTCTTACCTGAAAACGGGATCGGATTCCAGATCCTGAAACGTCAGGCAGTTTTTCTTCCATTCAGTGATGACATATGTCCGCAATAATTTATTAAATAAATACAATGAGTTCCAGCTTTTCATTTGCAGATGTTACGTGCTTTGATTACGGGGCGTGGGGGGGGGGGGTCACCTTGAACGATAATTTGTCAAGAGAGTAAGAGTAGATGGTTGATCGGAGACGCGGTTCCACACGAGGCGACCCCGACCCGGATCCGCTGGGCAAGGTTTGATAACTGTTTGGGCAAAATTACACCACCTGGTGAACTTTATGCGATCGTTCAGAAACGTAATATAAACAAACGTCTCGTATACCTCGGCTTTTGTTAATTCAAAAAGTTTTGGTAATTCAAATTATCTTCGTCAACGAGTATGATGTCAGATGTACGATGTTCGTGCACCGATGTCAGTAGCAGTTGGGAATTGAAAGTGCGTCTGCAAAAAACCTCGAAACAAGTGCAGCCTGACGGACCACATATCATCGGATCATGTGCCTTCGTCGTCGATCACATTTTAGTCTTGATGTTAATAATAAATAATACAAAAAGCACACGGGCACTAACGTGTGGTGTGTGATGTGATGTGGTGTTATGTGTTATGTTTAGGTTTGTTTAGAAATAGTTTCGACGATTAATGCCTAAAAATGTGATATATTGTGTTGAGAGATGTTACATTAGAGCGTTTACTACACGCGTGGCCACGAAATAAATGTCCAGAAACAAAACCGATGTCGTTTAATTATTACAACGAAGTGTTTGAAGGAAATGATTGGAAAAGGGAGCTTTACGTCCCGAAAGCTTGCCGACGGCCGAGGCTCTGCAATATAATCTGTATTCCATCCTGGCGGCAAACATCATGAACAAAAAAGTAAACAGCATGAGTGTTTTCACTTTCGACACTTAAGTGCATAATTTCGTACACGTTCACTTTATCCTACTCTCAACTGGGGTTGTCTTGTCTAAAATTAAGCAAGTGACAACGACGTCTCATTCAATGGTTTTGGGAATTAAAGTGATTACGAACTCGAATAAATGGTACCTTGAGAATATGCTTTTATTTAAAAACTCTACTATAAGTAGGGAAGGTATGTTTAGGACGATGAATGCCTAAAAATGTAATTTATTGTGAAGATGTAAAAACCAGACTAGGTGGAATAGAATACGACGCGACACGATTTCCAATACGGCAAAATGTCCACCACGGTACGATATCCAATACGAACAAATGTCCACCAAGACACGATGTTCAATACGGCAAAATTTCCAACACGGCACGATGTCCAATACAGCCCATAGTTGTATTACTAAGTGTACTGTCAAAAGAATTATATTATATACTGAACCAACGATGAGTGAAGGGTGTTTAGGGCGGCTACTTAAGAATAAAGATGATTTTATCAATTTACAGGGTTTTCATAAAAGAATGGTGCGGTTTTGACTGTTTATAAAAAACATCTAGGCAAATTAAAAAGTCCATTAAAAAGTTGATCCATTGGATTTTACAGCTCAAATAGTTTTGTTTTAATTAACTGTAAAAACAGCACTTATTGTAAACATTGTGTTTTGTAACAACATTTATGTTTAGGTTTCAGTTACTTACCTTTTCAAGTCATGTTTCAAGGTATAAGTGGTCTCATATCATGACCTCCTAGGAGCTCAGAATTGACTCCTTGTGACTTTTTTGTGAGGATGTTTAAACAAATTAAAAACAATTGTTTAATCTACAACAAAATATTTTGGCTCATTTAATAGAAAGAATCTATAATAGGTAGTAACAAGTGACATGCTGAACCATGTATTGGTTGAATAACATTTTCGTTTAGATGTCTGTAAATCTAAAAATTGCGGACATATTGAAACCAAGAAACTTAGCAGACATCTATAACAAACTGTTTCTTACGAAGATGTAAATAAAACATATCTTTTTGTTCAATCTTCTTTAGTTTATTTGGTATCTGATGTCAAAACCACACCATTATTTTATGGAAACCCTGTATTTCCTAAATAAACACAAACATTTCACCTTGTGACTTTTAGTGGAGGGAGTTCTCTCACACAGACAGTCCTCCTCGCCCCACAGACTTACGCATTTATTCCGGACAGAAGGACCTTGGTAGCTCCGAACCACCGGCTCACAACATTACTATATAGCCACAAGTCATTGAAATTTGGATCTGGGATGGAACCCGGGACTTCGCGGTCCAAAGTCACACCTTTTCACTTCACTTCATAACTGAAATGAAATTGTGCAATCCTTAGCAAAAGACTTAAAAAAATACACACAATGTAAAAAATTGATTTTCAGGTTTAACAAATTAAATTAGGTTAGAGTGGGTTAATAACCATCAAGAATACCAAACCCGGGAAAAGTATCTATGGAGGGAGGTTGAGGGGGGAAATCAATACGGAAAAAAGACCACCTATTCCTCCCTGTAAAAAATATTGCAAATAAGGGAAATCGAATGACACCGCTCTTCGGTGACTGAGGCAACTAGATTGCACATGTTTTCAGAAATAAACAAATCTCGCGCAGTTCACGCAACCGTGGTTGGAAACCCGTGCTGATAAGAAAACTCAGTTACGTGTAACGTGGTATAGAAGCGCGGTCCCAGTCCCATATGGGGCGATGTACCACTCAGATAGCCTACTACGACTTGTAGCTCACTGTCACTGACCTACTGGCCCGGCCATGTCTGAATTCACAAGTTAATATGCCATTAGGTAATGCCCAATCCGCACTATAAATTAAAACCGTAAAACAATAAAACCTTTAACATAATACAACCCATTTAGCCAAATGGAGGTTTGGACATTAGTTACGGTTACGGTATCGTAGTAGTTATACTAACAGAGTATATTTAGTACATTTACTGGCTCTATTAGAAACAAATAGTACCCTAAAGAACATAGAATGTAAACTTTTTATATTAATGTTTACACCGTATCTACGAGAGGTACTGATGTGTTTATTAATGGTACACTAAATAGTCAGAAATAGGTGCAAATAATTGATTTGATTTTACTCGGTAACTCAAAAGTGGAGGATACTTTGATGTATCTTATATAATATTTTATAGAACATCCAAAACAAATTATTGGAACTGAAGCGAGTGAACATTTTGGACATTTTGGAAATAGCAGATTATTTCCGCGAATTAAATTTGGACATGTAAAAAATAAAATGTGAACGATTGTGAACAAACATGGTTATGGAGATGGGTACTGTAGAACACTTGAGAAATAAAACCCTTGCAAATAAATCGGTTGATGTTACATGGAGGTGAAATACGGAAACATAAATACTACTGTAATTATTGTAAGTATGTTAAATATTTTAACTTAAGGCCCTTGTTTGGTCAAATTGAACAATTTTCCAATTTCAGCAAAGAAAAAAAGAATTAAATTTACTTAATATTCCAACAATAAATCAGGGAAATTTCGCGTTAAACTTTGTATTTTTTACTGTCAGCTAAATTATAATGTAGTGTGGTATTTTTTTACAACGAGATTGTATAGCTATGGTATGCTCTTTATATATATTCGAAATTCCTCCCACACAATTGTACATCATATTTAAGAGGTTGGCGGCCTCTCCAGACAAGTATACCAGATCCGTTGAAGGTCTCGCTACTTGATATAAGTCAAAATATATCAGCTAAGCAATTTTAATCAATTGGCCCAAACTAAGGAACACATTTCAAGCAGTGTAGTCAATTGTGAGGTGATTACTCCATTTAGGATGGTTTTAGACTCTTCGGGGGAATCGATATCTTGGAGTAATTTTGGGGTAGTTGAGAGAAATGAATTTTTGGCAACTTTTGCTTACATAATAAATTAGAAAATAGTCACAATACTCTCTGTAAACTAATTTGTAAAAGTAACTGAAGCATTAACTACATATTTATTCTATTTCCTGTGCTTAATAACGGAGAAACACGAGACTGGAAATGTCACACAACAAGGTTTGAAACCGTAAAACCAGCCAATTTGAGAACGCCAATTAAATTTATACTTGGCCAATACAATCATTGAACTAAATCTGTAAATTAAACTGTAAATCCCATACCCCCTTTTAGTGTTGCTGTTGGAAAATATAAAATCAGGATTAGGATCACGATTATTCCGGACCTCTAAACACTTTTATTACACAACTTTCCCTAATGTTACTCTTTGCAATATATCTCATCGATACACAGAGTTTTTATAACTACTCATAATGTGCAGTAATATTCATAACTAAATATTAATTAATAAATTTTATTTGAATTTACTCAAAATATTGATTGAGTTAGATTTATTAGATTCAGAAGTAAACGTCGTATAACCAAATCAGTATTTTAAAACGTAATTATTATTTGTTTAAACAAATGAATATATAATCGCAATATAGAATACGGAATACTGATTACGGAATAGTAATTAGAAAGAATTGTGGGATCATGTTTCCTCACATGGATAACTTTAAGCTTGGTGTGGGGACAATGTGAAATGTTATTACATAGAAGAATTGCACAGTGGTTTTAAGAGGGGAAATGCCCCTTCATCCCCCCAGGGCTAGGCTGCACCAAGTTAAAATATCCGCCGTTGGTCAATGCAAACTTGACCTACATACTGAGTTTTAATGAAATCGATCAGTAAGTAGGAGAGAAAAGGTAATTTTTGTATTACCCATAAGAATATCATTGGATAACGTACTGTATCCGCAACCAGTAATCGTAGGATAATAATTCAAATTACTAAATAGTTTAGTATTTTGAGCTTTTTTTATTGGTGATAATTAAGTTTTATTTAATGTTTAAGGTTTTATGAAGAAAAACACTTTATTTTGGAAGCTTTTAAGTCCTGTAATTTCTGAGTCCGAATTTTCCCAGAAATGCGGGTAGTGCCACTTTGTTAGAAAACCTGAAGGTCTACAAACCACTAAATTTTAATTAACTTCATTATAGCCGTTTTTGAGAAATGTAGATTTTTCAAGTATTTTAGCAGGTTTGGGGAGATAATTACCCTTCAAAATACAAAATAAAAAAAAAAATTAAAAATGCCTGGAGATACCGTGGATTAGTAGAGTTGCGTGAAGCACCGGAATCCCGAAGAGATATTTCGGTCAAAATTGTAGATTCATTGGGATTAAAGTACTTGCGATGAGAGTGTAAAATAATTTCGTAGGTAAAGCTAAACTAGATTAAATGTGAATGTCAATCCTTCCCCTGGCCTTCAATAAGCACAGAATTTTTTTATAATTTTATTAGTTTATTTATCCCTTTTTCATCGACCAACGAGGAAAACTGAAAGGGAACACAGTTTGATGGTTTGTGTGCTTCAGGGTGAAAATTGCACGCAACAATGTTTGGACACTTCCTAAGATGAAAGACGAATAAAATCAGACTTTATAAGCTAAAACTTTTGATTTTGTTACCCTGGGTTTCAGGATTGGGGATAATTTTTGTTCTTGTCTAATATATTTTGGGAAACTAAAATTTAGACTGAATATACTTACATACGAAAATAAATAAGCTAAAGGTTTAAATAAAAAATGACTGACCTTGACACTTTTATAAACTTATTGACAACACACAAAGGCATAAGGGCAAAGCGCCTTACCAATAAGAGTTAACACGTGTATTTTGAGGTACTTGATTCATATACATTAGAACTAATTCTACAAAATATCAAACTTAAAACTTAGGGGCCAATGACATCAAGCGAAAGTATATATAAATAAAAAACTGCCTTTGCTAATAAGAGTAAATCAAGGAAGAAATCCGTATTGTGAGGGTTATTTATTGAAATGTGAGCATTTTTGAAAGTGCGATATCGGGTGAATGTAAATTATTAGGCACATTGTATACAATATAATATTGTTGCTTTAGGACACGTTTAACAAATTTAGTTTTTCCAAATTGCTGAACACTCACAGTCCGACCACGTATGCAGGTTACCTCCAACCGTAGTACCGGACCCCCCCCCCCACCACACTTCCCTGGACCCTACATGGGGATATAAAAATTTGCGCGTGCGCGATGGAGCTCGGCACCGTAAAATTAGCTGTTACACCGCGAACGTAAACAGTTTCATAGTAAATAATACGTCAGCAATTGCATACGTAATTTTACGGGGTTCCCCTAGAACCTCTCCCCCCCAATCAAGTGGTATACCATCAAACCTCACCAGTCACAAACGTTTGAGAGGCACTGACCTATTGTTCGGGTCATAAAAGGCGGGTAAAGGTGTGGGTTCGAACGATGGGGTTAGTTTCCCCAATTCTCCCTCACTCCCCCTCTCTTCAGAACGTTTATTCGATCTTTTTCTTTACAGCGGAACATCTGAAAATATTCTGTCCTCTTAATAAACTGTATTTGATGACAATTGTACTCACACAATTTTATTTGAAAAACAGTGATTAAAAATCAACAATAAACCAACAAGATCAATAAGAACAGTGTTTAGAAAGTTGTATACCAGCTGTTTTGAAATATTTTGTTAAGTTATTATCTTCCAATAATAGCTTCGTCTGCAGCTCGCTTTGCTCTCTAATCCTGAAGGCGTTTACACTTTGTTAGTTAGGCCTGTGCCTGGTCCAGGAATATCCCGTTATTTCTTCTCATTTCTCCCTTACAAAACACAAGAGGGTGCTTAATAATTATGTAGATAGAATTATATATTTTGTTTCCTGAAAATAAAACTTCACCTTTATTACTTGGTGACCTCTCTTGGTGTGTATGTAGATTGGAGACGTCAATCTTCTTACCTAAATCATGGAACTATAAACAATTTCTTGTCTTATCTACACTTTACTCTTTCTTAAAAACCTAATATATAACGTATATATATTTGTTATAATTGATTTATTTGGACTTTACCTATTGCTTCTATGTTTAAATCTACACTACGTTTAATTACATTTACATTTTGTAAAGGGGAAATATACAGGGTTGGGCAAAAGTCTGGAATATAGTTAATAACTCCTGAACTAATGGTCAGAATTTAATAAAACGTAGTAGTTTTGTATTTTATACTGTCACCCACATCTTGATGTATTTCACTGATGTTTGCATGGCCAGGGGACAGCCCACGGAGGAACTCATGTAAGTTTTAAATAGAAGCCTATGCCAAGTTACACCTCTTAATAAAACACAACGGTGCAACTCCGGTTGCATAGGATTAACCCAGTCAAAAGTTACAGCTTCTGATATTTTTCAATATTTTCTTAGTTTAAAACAGCTGGCTTTGTTTTGTTGATTTTAAATCAGCCAGGGGTGGACTGACGGTATGAAAAGGACGGTGGAATATAAGAGGGCGCCAATATACTGGAAGAAAGGTTGAATGGGGGTGGGGGTTGATACGCTGCAGTCAGCTGCAGTTGAAGGGGACAGCATAGCATGGTACAAGTTACTGCAACCTTGTTCAAGGGGATTGAATGGGGGTGGGGGTTGATACACTGCAGTCAGCTGCAGTTGAAGGGGACAGCATAGCATGGTACAAGTTACTGCAACCTTGTTCAAGGGGATTGAATGGGGGTGGGGGTTGATACACTGCAGTCAGCTGCAGTTGAAGGGGACAGCATAGCATGGTACAAGTTACTGCAACCTTGTTCAAAGGGATTCTCACCTCACAGGTTTGTTAGAACTTGAAGTTTCCCTCCTTATAAAATTGAGAGATCAAACATGAAATGTATTTACTTCTGACTAACACAAGAAGGAGACTGTCAGAAAACGTGTTTCATGGAACATGAAAACCCTAAAATGAAGACTTCTCCGACCGCTGATATCAGGGAGTCGATATACAATCACAGCACTTGCTGTCGTTTCAAAGTCGGTACGGTTTGGCTGTCGCCACTTTGAACTACCTGGGTGGTTGAAAATGGTGACAGCCGAAGTGTACGACCTACGGATTGACAGCAAGTTTGCTCAGATTGTTATTTAAAAAATAGACTGTAATAAGTTACTTAAAAAAAACAAAATTTCAGCTGTTGTCGTGGTATTAATATATCTTTAAGTTTTTAATTCGGGATGGATCACAGAGCGTTACAAATTTCTTAACTTTAATCAAATATTGGCAAGTATATTATGAGGCATAAATACATTACAGATTTAATTAAGAGGACGTTGGAGTCAGAAGAAATATCGTCACTGACCCTAGCGCTACGGGCTATTTCAATGTTAAGACACACAATTTTTGTGTTACTGTTTGACTTTTGTTACTGACCTATTGATTTGGAATAAATTTTGTTTGAATCTTTATAAAGTTTTGATTAGTGTTTGCTGGGAGTTTTATTTTTTAATGAATAGGAAAAACTACAAAATATGTATAAAAATATAGACTTTAAATTACTATATTTTTAGAAATTTATTATTTTATTTAGAAAATAGCGAGCAAACCACCTGCGTCTTCAAAATTCCTTTAATTTGAGACATCTTTCATATTCGTATGCTGAGAAATTTAACATTGTTTTAAGTTTAACATTGTTCTTATGGAGGTAAAATCCAAAATGGCCGCTCTCCAACGTCCTCTTAACTTACATGGCTTAACTGTGATCAAATTAAACCCATTAACTAAACTTTAACCTAGAAAATTATTAGTAGCCTATGAATGACAGCCTATGAAGTTTTAAAACAATCTTAAACCTATAAAAGGACAAATCTTTGTACAACGGATCTCAGCAAACCAGAATCTAAACCGCGTTATCCATAACATACGTTCCCGTGTAGGGAACGGTGAGAGAAGAAACATGAGCCCAAGATCGAGGGGGGTTGTTAAGTTAAAATTGTTTTAGGCTCATTAAAAAAAAATATATTTTTACATTGCGCTTCAAATGGAGAACCTTCAATGAATATTACATATTGAGGTGACATGTTACAAACATTCTTTAGATGATTTCCAGGTTTTCTTTTCAAACACACAATGGGCGCTCGGTCCACGGTTCTCTAACACGAAACTAAAAAAAAATCATCTGCATTGATATCAAACTCACAACACACTCTGACTACTATTACACGCTGTCTGAAATAGAGGAGTCTTCTTCAATTTTGGAAAGGCTCTTTCACAGGATACTTATGATTCAGACAAAGTTAAAACAAATTTATAAAATTTAAATAGTTCTAGATACATATACTGTATTGTACTCCAAGAGAATATGAAACACTCATTTAAAACAGGAGTTGCATTTTTTATCGCTTTTCAACTTAACATATTCGAGGTCAGTTTAATTTCTATATTCTTTGTCAAAACAAAATTAAAATAGTTGCTTTAAACATCAAATTTAAGGCTGTGTTAGACGTAAACGGTAGCAACTTTAAACCTGATTTGTTTGCAAAATAATTCCCCTCAAAAGTTGTTTGTATTTAATTATAACTTAAATATATTTTTAATTAATTAAATTATGAAACAAGATTTATTTTAATGTGATTTATTCCAATTATAAATACGATTAAATTAAACTGGTTTTATCATTTTTGTACCAATATTTGTTTACTTTTCCCCCATCGAGGAGGGCGCCAGGGTGCCATTACAGGGAGGGCGCACGGTGTCCTGGCGGGTCAGTCCACCCCTGAAATCAGCTGTCTGATTTAGTTTCAGATATGCGTACAAATTTAAATTGAAATAGGTGAACAGCAATGAAAAACATGTTTGAAATTAAATCAGACAGCTGATTTAAAATCAATAAAACAAAGCCAGCTGTTTTAAACTAAGAAAATATTGAAAACTTTGAGAAGCTGTAACTTTTGACTGGGTTAACCCATTGCAACCAGAGTTGCACCGTTGTGTTTTATTAAAAGATACCTTTAAAATAAGGCATAACTCAACATAGCCTTCTATTTAACAATTTTATGACTTCCTCCATTGGACGTCCCTTGGTCATGCAAAAAATCTGTGAAATACTTCTAGATGTCGGTAAAAATATCAAATAAAAAATACCAAGTTTGATTGAATTCTGACCATTAGTTCAGGAGTTATTAACTATATTCCAGACTTTTGCCCAACCCTGTATATGTAGGTAGTTAGATATAATTGTTTGATATTTAGATGTAGGCCTATGTAGAATTCACTTGATACCGGGAGGAGTTTCCACTTCACTTGGTACCGGGAAAAGTAATGCAGTTTTACACACTGGACGCTATAGGTAAAGTCCAAATAAATTAATACAAATTTAAATCCACCGATGTTATGAGTTTCAAAAAAGTTTACAGTTTTTACCAAAAACTAGTGAATCGTTTGCTATTTCGAACTAGGCAGCTGACACGAAGAGACTTGATGCGAGTTAAGTGAAGTGCGTGGACATATCTGCCTTGTCGTAAACGTTTTATAATCAGTCGTGGATTTATTTGCAGTAATGCGGTTCGCTAATTCACGATTCAGAGGTAAAATGGGCGTTCGAATTTGATTTAAAATTGAATTTAATCCTCCTAAAATATGTTATATGCGTAAATTAAATGTATTAAATATTTATAACGCTATTCATAAATGGTATATTAGAGTTATTCGACTATCGCATTCTCCAGGAAGGCTGGACATTTTCATTATCACGGTCAGGAGTGGTGAATGTTGAATGACAGAGAAATGTTTGGTGGGTCGAGATTTCGAGATTCGACGGGAAAACGTCTCGCTTATTCTACCCTATCATTTATACAGATAATTCCTCAAAAACTTTGTGGCTCTATGGGTTCATTAACTGGTTAGAGAATCTTAAATACTTACAAAGTACAGTACTGTCGAAGCAAACAACAAATAACATCCATCGGAATTAAGTACATAAAAAAATCAAATCAACATATGTGTATTTAACAGCATCATGTATGTCACATTGTGATTTACAATACAAATTATATATTCTTATTTTTACTTAATTTAATTCAACGTAACAGTAACTAACCTTAATACATCCTGAGCGAAATTATTCTCACAAAGACTTTATGCCTGTCCGTGAGAATGAGTTTACTTTTCTCATGTTATCAGTTTTTATACTGTAGTGAAATTTTGCTGGTTTCAACAAATTAAATTAAAATCCTAATTTTGAGAATGTTTTTTCTTCTTTTTTACATATTAAATTTATTTATTTTTCTGGGACACGAATCACTCAGTTAAAAAATTTCCCGATGACAACAGAACATCAAATATAGTTTTATGTTACGAAAGCCGAATAAAGTGGCTGCTAAGAGAAATGGAAATTCGGGTGGAGTATTATGGAGAACTAAAAATATCGAAACCCTAAAGATGAAAATCGTGGAATCCTAAGCCATCTTAGCGATTTAGAGCTGCCACATTGCAGGATTCTCGGTGGACATGAAATATTCAGGGAAAATATTTTCAACAGTTTTTAGTAGTGGAAAAACTACTGGTTTTACGTCATTTTCGACGCTTTTTTCCCATGTTATTGTTATGGGGATCAGTTTTTGCACCAACGCCCGATCCCGCCCTATACAAATTTCCTTTTTGACCTATACTAGTACCCGACCCTTGCCTATATTAAATACATTTTTCCAATCCCCATCCGTCTCCTATATTTAAAAAAAATAATTTTCAAAATCAGGCTAAAAAGCTAACTTCTGTGTTTATGGTCTGATTTGTCTGCAATTTGGATATGTTATTGTTCTAAACTAATGCATTAATAAATTCCACTTACATTTCCCAAATTCACTATTACAGTCAAACTAAAAAATATTTTTTGAAAAATACTATAGTGCCAATTGCCAACTTCTTTATTTACTGTCCGATTTGACTGATTTTTGGATATGTTATAGCCTTAAACTATTATATGTATAATTACCATATCTAAGTTCCAAATTTGATACTTTGTATATTTTATATATTTATAAACCATTTATATATATATATATTTAATCCATGAAAAATTAAATTTGGTGTTTATTGCCCGATTTACTGATTTTTGGATATGTCATAGCTCCCAACTATTATATCTCAAATTACCATATATTATTTCCATTAATCCTAAAATACAGTCGGTGTTTGTTTATTTTGCCGCAATGAACCTATAAACTAACTTTGGTATTTTTGGTCCGATTTGTTTGCAACTTAAATATATTACTCGCTTAGGCTAGTGCATAAGTAAATACAACCTATAATTTCTAAATTTAATTTAAACGATATTTTGTAAATTACTGCCAATTGCCAACTCCTTTATTTACTGTTCGACTTGTTATAGACCCCCCCCTTATATCTAAAATTACCGTATATTATTTCCCCTTTAATGCAGTTTTGTCATAATCAAACTTTGGATGGATTTGTCTGCAATATGTTACTGTCCTAGGCCATTGCATAAGTAAATACCCCATTTCCAAATTCAATATTAACGTTAAATAAAAATAAAAAATAAATGCAAGCTTATTTACCATCCGATTAGGCTGTTATAATTGCCATATTTCCAATACTTTGTATTGATGTGGGCCCCAAGTTGGGGCCAACTAATCTCAACTATCTCATTGTAATAATATAACAAGTTTATGGAAATACATACAAAACACAAAATGTTTATGGTCCAAACAGTCTAAATTTTGGATATGTTTTAAGCTAATGCATAAGTAAACACCACCTATAATTTCCAAATAAATATTCTGCAAATTAGACTTCTTTACCAAAAAGACTGGTTATGTTGTTGCGTATTCCCAATTCTTAAATTATAGCACCAAATATCTTTGCGATATCTGAGCAAAAAATAAATTTTTAAAACTACACACAAAACACCAACCTTTCTTTGTGCTTGTTCGGCGTAGTCTTTATTTTATCCAACTAAATTTTAATTTTGTAGTTAAAATCAAATTTCCCACATTGTAGCTCGCTTTCCAGCCAATTGTTGGAGACATAAAGGTTACGAATATTTTCGAATTGTACAATATACCTTTTTCTACCCCTATGTTGGACTTGTTTAATAGCGCTTATTAATAACTCCGCCCCATCTTCCAAATCCTCCAGTCTACTACATTCTTTACATTTAATATTACCTTTAATATCTTGAATTAACATCTCTATGTCTTCTTGCCCAACAACGTCATCCCAAACATTGTTATGGAAACTTAATTTTTCTATTTTTGGAAAGTAATTACCATAAAATGTTGCTGTTCCATTAGTGTTAAAGCTTACAAGTGGCTCGTTGGTAGGTAGGTAAATAATGTCCAAATCACCAGTGTATGGCAATACGCTATAACCTTCCCTATTCTTATTTATCTCTATAAACTCAGTTTTACAGACACCTTTAACATAGTATACACCCCTCTGTCCATCCTTTTCTACCAACACCCCCACAAACTGGTTTTTATTGTTTACTATAAACGCATACACTATATAGTGTCCATAATGATCTAGATTCTCCCAACGTCGCAGGAAGTAATCTTTTAATTTATCCTCTCTTTCCCTTATTTCTTGTTCTTTAGCCAACTGTGCTTTGTATTCCTCTTTAAATGCAACAGTATTTTCCACATATTCCAATTTACGCTTATTACTGTCAATGTCTTCTAATTACAATTTCCTCTTTTTGGAACACCTCTCTAAGAAAGGCTTGGAAAGTGGCTCTATTTCTTCAATAGTGTATGGGTACAGTTTATTGGTCCGGCTTCTTAAAATGTAGGGAGTAAGGTTAGGACTTTCCACTAAGCCTAATTCTTCTAAATTGATGTGTTTAGGTATAGTGGAGAAAGGCGTATTTGATTTTGTAAAATATGTGCCCCCAGATTTTATGTAACACTTATGCTTTACACTTATGGCATCTGGAAATTCCTCTATTACCTCCAGTTGGTAAACAGTTAAAGCTAAATGCAGATAGAGCATACTTTATTAACTTTTCCCTTTGTGTACTATCTTGTGGCAGTTTTAATTGTACTCCAGTTATCTTCTTCGTATTACTATCACCCCAATATGCGTATTGTAATAAATCGTTAAACACTAAACAACAACTGTTTTGTAATTGATTGGCAACTTTCATCTACATCTTATGCAGAGGTACAGCATAGAATAGAGCATTTTGGAAGTACATTTCGTTTCTCCTATTAGGTTTAAACAATCTCTTAAAGGTTCAAACCCTTTACCAAAACCTCTAAAATAGTTATAGATTGTTGCCTCTAACCTTGTTATTCCATTCTCTCTAGCTAGTTTAGACGAGATCGTTTCTTTTAGTCTCGCATCTGGACAGTTTACAAAGTTTACTCTATTATATGGTTTCCTATACTTTTAACTACTCCAGGACTTGTAATCTGGCATATACATTTATTATATATTTTTACCCTGCTGTTTACATTAAACCATGTTAAACAGTCTTTACTAACATGGAAATTATCTACAATAACATTATATCCATTCTTGTACTCCCCTTGGTAGCAAAAGTTTTCTGATACAACATGCGATATATTAGCCAAACACACAGTCAATCTTGGAGAATAAACAGTAAAAATAAATATTATAGTAACAGAAATAGTAAGACTATAAGGACATAATAATATTGAAAGTTTATAAAACAACACAAATGCAGAGACGCAATAAGTAACACACTCCAATGCATTACGACACGGGCACAGATACTTTTACACGGGGCCAGTCTACACAAATTTTACAGTTTCTGACACAAAAATGGTTTGTAAATTGTGTAAGAAATATATGTAATATAAACAAATTTAATACAATTAAAACATAACATTTTGAGCTCACAATGTTTTGACAATGTGTATGGTTAATATATCGGATGTTGTACCAATATAACCTGTTGTGCTATGTAACCTTATACGTTTGTATTAATTGATAAAAGACTTATTAGAAAGGTAACATATATTTTACAAGAGTCATATAGTAATGGATTTAGATTGCTTACATGTTGCACTAGGTGGTGTTTGTCTTACTATTTGGTTTACACTACACTTCCAACACATTTCCTGACTATGTAATATCTGGTCATCTCTTTATTTTGTGGCATTTATAAATTATGTAACAGCTGTATCCAATAATATAGTCCTAGCACAATTTACATTTATGTTTTATTTTACAGAACACATTTAACAGACAATGGGTGAGACGCCTATTCTACTGCTTATACAACAGATCTGTGTTCAGGACTTGCAGAATATGCGTATCTGTATTTAATAACATAAAGGTGTAAGTGTGCTATACGATGTAGGATTGGTTACAACACATTTAACATAACAATTACATATTTTGCCAACTCTGGTACAACAGGTTATGTGTCTTACAGAATAGCATGGACGTATCTGTAGAAGTTGCCCATTTTATTATAAGACTCGTTTATTAGCAGTATGTATAACAGTTTATATTATAATATATGCATAAATTACTCTATTGCACAGGGTACATATAAGAATGCAGGGTTTAATAGTAAAAAACCAGATACTAAGTATACAAGGACTAAGGAAGAATAGACAGTAAAATATTATAGAATTTGGACATTTTAGGTACAAATGTGGGATGGCACCGTTAGTTTATAATATGTTAATTATATTAACTATAGCAGTAGACTTATTTAGTCGAATTTGGAATTATATTAATAGTTTATATGGGTATTCCATCATTGTATAACATATTTGCACACATATGGGACGAACTGTCTAGGTGTCCACTTACATGTTATACTTACCACTCGCCTATGTCTTTGTTTATATACAATATCCATATATTTACTCTACAACTCCTTTACTTCGAGTATGTTGGAAACCTCTATATGCCTATATTATAGTGTAATTATATCAGTCCTGTTTACATGTTTCCGCTACTTTTTTCTATATAAAAGAAATGTACTCTGTTAGCCATTTATTGGGAAATAGAATTAAACCTACTAACGATAGATTTGGTATATGGTTTTTATTAGAAAATCTCCGTAATAATAACCTTTTTACAGATATAGGTAATATGAACTATTGCGAAAGAAAACCAAAATTAAATAAATTAACATCCATAACGGATGCGTTTTGTGATAACATAATGTTAGTTAAGATAACCAATGTTACGGATTGTGATGGGGACGTTCGGAATAAATTTAAGTTAAGAAGGAAATATGTGGCTCGTTTAATAACTACTTACGACGAATATTTAAAAAGTTCTCTTTAGCTCGACATGGTGTTGTGGCCAAACTACCATTCTCCTTGGAGAGGTCCTCTGGGGTCCAAAGCAAGGGTGTGTTACAAATAATAAAGAAAGATATTGCCAAATTAAACATAAGTACGATGATCCTATAGCAATTCCCTATAAAATAGAGCTTGCAAATGTTAAAATTAAGGATTTTTTGGAAGACCTTCCAAAGATACTGCAAGATCTGGAAAAAGAAATGTACTATCTTGTGGATTTCGATATAACACTAGATTTGGCTGGAATATTTAATAAATATTTAATAAAGAGGAAATGTGCCAATATCTTACAGAAAACTTTACTTTACAGAAATATCGTTTAAATTAAATTTAGAAATTATAGGTTGTATTTAATTATGTACTAGCCTAAGCGAGTAATATATTTAAGTTGCAAACAAATCGGACCACAAATACCAAACTTAGTTTATAGGTTCAGTCAAGTAATGTTTAAAAACCTTTTTCTCGATAAAATGGTTTAAAAATGCCAATACTTGTTTGGATAGCAAAATTATTGCAAATGCATTCGTAATCTGTATTATATGGCTGCTGACTACTTATCCAGCAATGCCATATTTTAATCGGGTATACAAAATAAATTGAATTTTTGTTTGGGGGGGGGGTCAAGACCACTCAATTTTTGCTGGTAATCAGGCTCAAGATGGAGTACATATACCGGCCTAACTACCGACTATGTTATGAGATGTTTCAAAAGTGTATAATCGTTCCCTAAGCTTTATACGAAACTAAGCATTACTATAAATATATATTATCTTTAATCTAAAGATTAAAAAATTAAAATCTATATTTTAAAATCCGACTGTATAGTTCTTGATACAGATATTGAAAATCATAAATGTATTGAAGAGTCTGGTTTTAACACCTGCAAGGTTAACCGTTTTAGGTGTCATTTAACGAGTGTAAAGGCGATTGTATGTGGAGCTTAAAAGCCACACGAGAAAAAGTTTGTAGGTGTAGATTGAATAAAGACTCGCCACATCTTTGAAAACAATACTTGAGAACACATTACTCCTGCAATAAATCAAAAGGAAACACATTTAATTGAATCAAGTACAAAAGCTTTCGATCTCATTAAAATTTTGAGTTCTGATCCAAGCTATTATATTTCAAGAACTCAAAACGGCTGGTCAATGTTTTAATATCCAGCACTTTTTAATGAGAGCGGTTAAAAGCTAGGAAAGATTTATTATTCACACAAACTACGGAAAACCTGCCACTAAGAGGCTAAATCATAGTTGTTGTGAAGGAATAACAAATTTAAATTTTCATTTGTAGCACATTTACACCGAAACCCCCTACAGTATCAGAACTGCCTGAGGATATCCGAAAGGGAATTGCAAAAAAAAATCTGTTATTGGAGTAAGAAATTCGCTGCATGAAAATGCGGTTGGAAAATGACGGAATGGTGAAGAAAACTGTGATGAAGTTTTACCGGTCGGTTCGGTCCAAGCAAGCTACTTACAATACATTACCTTTCCTATTGCAAATATAAGTACTCAAACCCTATAAATTAACTGCCGTTTTGAAATATTTTGGAAAATTTCAATATATGTATTCGTGAAACAGTGAGGAACAGAGAAAAATCAACCACCACGGCCGACAAATCACGGTGCTCAACGAATTTAGGGAAATTATAAGGAAAAGGAAGAACTGTTACAGATATGTTATACTAAAAATATCCCAATACTCCGTCAGATGACATAACTGTGTATTTTTACATGCACATAAATAAACAATCGATATTGTCAAAGGCTTACCTACATTCAAAGACTAAATTCTCAAAGACTACAAAGACACGTCTTACTAATATATACTTACGGTCAGATAAAGCTTCGTTCCACGTTTAGTTTTTATATTACTCATACACATTATTAAGGTCTAAAATCGGTTTTACCCTGAATAACAATAACACTAAACAGAAAATTGCATTTTATTGTTATTTACCAAGTAACCATTTGTCACGGAAATACATACGAAATAAGAAATGTCCGGTATCCTGGTAGCTAACTAAATTAAGTACCTGAATGTGTCAGATTTAATTAATATACTGTGTATCTAATTATATATTAAATTTTTCAATACAAATACAAACAAATATAAACCATAATGGAATCAGTTTCAATCAGGCAATTAAATACAAAGCTGACAGAAAAATTGATTTTATTGTAAATACTACATACAGGCTTATGTGTATACTTCCATGCATTATGTGCTCTCTTTCATTTAGTATGTTGTATACAACGTGTATTTCCTATGTATATATTCATGGTGTTGCTGTTTAAAAAAACAACGAAAAGATATATTGATGTAAATAAGAAAGTTGATGGGATTTACAAAGCCTTTAAAATGGTAAGCTTTTTGACGTATGATACTATTTGAGTTTTTTTTTATTTGACATTTTTATAAACATGAAAAAATATATTTTGTTTCAAACATGCAGTCATAAAGGTTGCAGCGTAAACTGGAGTTTATTATGAGTAAATATTTCAACCGGAACAAATATATGTCTAGTGGTTTAGAAAGCACATAATATTCTGCAAATTAAAACCAAATTTCACAAAAATGTATAAGGAAACGTGAGTTTTATTTTAGTCAAAATGTTAGTATATTTTCAAATTATGTATACCGTGCAATCACGACATGTTGTGTTTGTTTGTTGATGTTTACTTCGCAAATTTGGAAATGGCACTAGTAACTCTAATTTTTTGGAAGACGCTGGTTTTTTTTTAGTTTAAAATAATTTTACGTTATTCCTCGGGGTCAATTTAGTCGGGAATATGTTTGGTCAACCTTCTATATAGGTCAAGTAGTTCGTCTGAAATCTGCTAGACACATAACGTGTATACAATGGTAACCTTTTTGACGTATGTTAGTATTTGATTTTTTGAATTTAGAGTCTATAAACATAAAATATATATATAAATAAATATATGTTATTTGCATTTTATGAAACGGTGCATCTTTTTTAGCCTTGGGGTTAGAATACATTTAATAACTTATTGAACGAGTCTGATAAAATCCTAAGTGAATTTTATATTATTTTATAACTGTAAAGAAATTTACTAGAAAAACTGTAAATTGTGTAAAGAAAGTTCAACACATTATCACAATGTTTAGGACTGGAAGTCGGTATGGCGTTTCTGGGATTTAGACTAGTTTTTAATGATAAATCTCAATTAAAAGTCTCTGATTTCATATTTCAGCGGCACAAACGTTACTAAAGATAAACGAATGACCCACACAGCACAACAGAATTATAATCAGCTATACCAGCCTTTAAATAATAAAATTGGGCATGGCAGTTCATCGTGTTGTTTAGATCCAGTGTCTATGGCAGGCGCCAGCTAGTTAGCAGAGACGCGTATATCTGTCGACCGGAATGAACCGGCTGCACATAATTAACAATACTCACATCATTGCACCTTCCGCTTAACTTTACTTCCTGCTGAGTAGCCTGCAACATCCGCTTCATCGCAACATCCGTCGCCGCTCCTTTGAAGCATGACAAATACTTAGAACTGTTATCGCCGCCGTTAGAAAAGACAGTTGCATTAATAAGAGGTAATGGGATAAATAGTAGCAGAAATTAGAGGAGGTTGTAAATATATCTTGCAGCAGACATTGCAGAAGACAGTTGCTGGAATGAGAGGTGTGGACGTGAGAAGTGTTTGCAAATATATCTTAGAGCACACATTGGAAGATAGTTGCAGAAATGGGATACAAATTCTAAATTTGTATTTTACACCGTTATTAAAATATGATAATACAGGGGTAACATAAACTAAATATTTATTCTTGAACATAATTCAACTATAAGAAGTGATCGCAAAGGTATGTGTCTTAAAAAATCAAGTCTTCAGATAACCGAACAACCGAAGAACGAATTTCACCGAACAAACAGTAATAATATTAACTCAACTGAAATTTCATGAACATTAGTGGACAAAAAAATGAGTAGTGACATAAAGGTGGTACATTTTGTGATATTATCAAATAAACGACAAGAGTGTTAGTTATACTCCAGTAGTATAAATCTCTAGTAGTTACTCTAGTTACTCTAGTAGTTACAAATCTGATAGAAGTTTATATGAAACGCCAAAGATATTCCTCCGCTATAAATATGCCCGAATAGCGTCATTCATGCCATGATGAAATGTACACAGCTTATATTTCTTAAAGAGGTGTAAACCCATCCCCTTTAGCGGCAATATACTCTGGAAAAATATACCAGGCAATATAATCTTTTGCGGAAATTTTGGAAATGAGTAATCCTCAAAAACATTGAGAGCACTTCTAATGAGGAACAACTGTCATCACAGCGCATACCGTTCACAACAGAGTTACAGTCTCAAGACGGATTTGGACAGATAGGTCTGTTTTCTACATGTTTATCCGGTAAAATATTTAAAATTAAGGAAATGCATTTGAATTTAGACAACTAAATTAAATTTAAAAAATTCAAACACGAAATATGAAAATAATTTACCAACGCACACTGATCATTTTTACAGTAACATTTAAATGACTGTTTCTTGATAATTAATAAATAATAATACGATTTAACGTATATTTCGATTCTCCCCCAAATGGGATTACAGGGAATGTTCGGCTTTGGAAGGCCACCAAACACACCACAAATCACTCTCTATTTGTAGTTCTACAAAACAAATTGATGAATACTGCGATTACTATCACCCAAAATAAAAACAAGTATTACTGTACATTGGATGCAAATAATATTAACGGTAACAAAATTCTAAACTCCTTATATGCCATAAAGTCCATTACCATATTTTTACAAAAAGGCACATAAATGAATAAAATGGAGTAGGTTAGATACAACCACTGTTATTAAATTAGAAACACATTAACTTATAAATAAGTCTCTCCGAATTAAAAAGTTATAAATCAAAATGGAACAGCCATTTAGTGTGGACAACACTTCTATAGAATGTAGCTACTAAAGTAATTGCGCCATACGAAAATAACAGAATGCGTGATATACGGTGACACGCCTCGCACAGGCGGTTCATTGGCATGCAACTAGCCTCAAATCACGCAACCTACCCTGGCTAGAACAACAATGTTCAACTGGTGTACCGTCACATCAGTAGATAACTACGAACATAAAATACGCCCTACCACCTATACCCACATCACTACTGGTTGATGTAACAACACTGTTCAACTGGTGTACCGTTACATCAATTGACAATTACTGACGTAAAAGACACCCTACAACATATACCCACACCACTGCTGCTGATGTAACAACACTGTTCAACTGATGTGTACCATCACATCAGTAGATAACTGCGAACATAAAATAACCCTTTCACGTATACCCACACCACTACTGCTGATGTAACAACACTGTTCAACTGGTGTACCGTCACATCAGTAGATGACTACCGCTGTAAAAGTCACACCAATACCTATACCCACACCACAACTGCTGTTCTAATAATATTGTTTGACTTCTGTACTGTCACAGCACTAGCTTATTATCGATGTAAAAAGACCCAGTCATAAAAATTATATTATCGGTCTCTTCCTCTACACGTTTTTGGTGCTGCAGGGAGATCAAAACTCTGCCAAGGTTTATCTTGCCTTTTAAAACATTTTTTAGTGAAATATTCCAGAGCAAAAACCTGGTCACAATACTTAAGGCCATGTCTAAAAATAACTTTAACGATTAAGATGATTTACTGAAGGTGGCAGTTGCAAAAAACCTCCGACAGCTTATGACACAATATATTTGGTGATAGGGTGAAAGCTCTGTCATGCTCCTTTTTGAGCTTAAACATGTTCAAACTTTTCCAAAATTAGCTCACAAATTACGACGTCCTTTAGCTTTCTGACGGTGGGGCTTGCATGATTATAGATGTTTTTAAAGCTGTCAAAAACGGTGTCCATATAAATTTTTGGCAAATTATTGACTACTTAAGTATGGGGAGAATATTAGATTTAGTTGTAATGATACTTCTTAAAATATTTTGAGCTTTTATGTCGAATGAAATATATATGTAAGATGGTTGTCGATCCGACTAAGGTAAGCTTTCTTTTTAAGCTACCTTTTTTTAAATTGTCACAGAAACACGGGATTCAAGTAGATTGTGATGAGTATACTAAGCAAGACCAACACAACAATTGCTTGAATCTTTTGAGTGTGCAAACACGTGTTAAACTCCAATTAAAAAATAAGCATAACTGGTGGCCACTGCTTTCTCTATATTCATAAACAAACACACATATAACCACCCCCCTCCCAGTTCCATGGTGAACAATTCTACCCCTCTCTTTGACCGTAGGGTTTGTTTACAAAGTCACTCCTGCGAGGCTTCACTTTTTACCCCAGATAAGCACTTTTGATCAATTACGCTCTCAATAACTTGCGTTACGCGTTTAGAGAGCGACAAAATACATCAAATAACGTATAGGTTTGCCAACCCACCAGCGTGTAGCATTGTACACAATCTAGCAAATTTGTAGCTTTGCAAAAAGTTGTTGCAATTCTCTCACTTCTAAAAACATCACACAAGTTACTGGGGTGTAAAATCCTCTCCACAACTTGTCCTAACTTCGCGGTGAGGATATATCTCGACATTCAGTCTGCCTTAACTCAGGCCCATACATTTTTGACTCCACTCTGAAAAATAATGTCACTAGCTTGTACCCGCGACTTCGTTCGTTCGATATTTTTGATTCCCGTTGATTCCTGTTTCTGTTTTTGTTGATTCTCATTTATTATTATTTTGCTAAAACTATTGATACCATGGAAACTGAGATAAAATCATTCCTACATAAAGTTAACGCAGTTAATTTAAATCTTAAGGAACTTTGAATATGCCAGAAGGGAGTGACGTCAAACTATTTTCAGATCGGGAGTTCGCGTATGATTCTAATAAACTATCTTCCTACTGAATTTCAGCTCCATTAGACCATTAGTAGATTCGAGATGGTAAATATAGTTTCCAAAGCCAGTAGGGTGGAATTCTATGGGATTTTCGGAACAAGAAAAGCAGCATGTTTGACTCTGGTATATTATCTACCTACCTTCTAAATGTCAGCTTCCTCGGTTCAGTAGTTAGTGGGTGATAGATAATATGAGGATTTTAAAGACAACCGAGGCAGTGCCCTAAAGAATCTTTTGATCAGGAGTAGTCCTATGTCTACATTTGTTGTATTAGTTATCTTCCTACCGAACTTTAGCTCCATCAGTCCAGTAGTGTGTGCGAGATGCGAAATGGTAAACGTAACTTTAAATGCCAGTGGGGTGGATCCCCAAAGTATTTTCGTAATGGAGAAAGGTCTATGTTTGGTTTTGATGTAATAACTATTTCCCTACCAAATTTTAGCTCCAGTGGTTAAGTTGTTGGTGTGTGATGGTTAACATGGTTATATTAATGGCTATTGGGGCTGAGAACTAAAATAAATTTCCAACAGGCGAAGATTTATGTCTGCCCTGGGACTATCTTTGTGTCGAATTAGTTAATATGAGTAACTAGTGGCTTGAGGGGCCATAGCCCCTAAATTTGTTCCTATACACCACCTCAACTTATTTTTTTACACTTTACATGCTGAGGAAAACAAAACAATCAAAGTAGGAACACATGTCAGTTCGTAGACAAAGTAGACACTTAATCACATGTTATAATCTAAATAAAGCAAACGTTTTCAAGTCCCAATGCTTTTCTATGGGGGATGTTTTATGTTATTTATCGTTTGCTGGTAACCTTTTCCCTGGGATCAAGACCTTCAGTTTGAGCTGTCTCCCACCATCCTGCGATTAGCCAAACCCCCACAATTTTGACTTAAAATGTCGCTTACTGAATTTTATATAAAGATATGGTCCATCAGTTCAGTTGTAGGTGCGATATGGTTAAAATAAGTATTTTTAAGGTAAGGGGGGGAGGGGGGCGGAACCCTAAAATACTTGCGGAAAGGGCTTATGTATATTAGCTATATATGTTCCTACCAAATTCCAGTTAAAAAAGTCCAGTAAATACTAATGCCCATAAGCTTGCCATAAGAGTCCAGTAGGGCGGGTCCCATGGATTTGTTCGAAGGGAAAATATCGTGGTTTTGATTCCCGTTTATTTTCTCTTTGCCATTTAAACCAAATAAACTCATTAATGCTTAAGGTTAACATTTATAATTTCAAAGTCAT
The DNA here is from genome assembly GCA_963675035.1 of Allygus modestus. Lineage (NCBI taxonomy): Eukaryota > Metazoa > Arthropoda > Insecta > Hemiptera > Cicadellidae > Allygus > Allygus modestus. The sequence goes on from OY776113.1 coordinate 122,280,628, forward strand.
GTTTAGCCCTAACGTTTAGGACTTTGATTAATTGCTAGAGCATATCTTTCTAAGGTTAACCTGGAATATTGACTATCATGCAAAGTTTCATGGAACCTGATATATCGCATAGGAACGCTTAAGGGACAAACAAGGAAACATCCGCGTTTATATCTAGAGAATATGTCCAATTTATTACAAATCTTTACTCAGCAAAGCTGTAAATATAGCTGTTTATGAAATTAACATTTTAAAGAAATCATCTGATCCAATGCAAATGTAATTTCCATAAGACTAGCACTGAAAATCCTACCACCGTGAGGGAACTTTATGAAAACTCTTTCTCAGCAAGAGTCTATGACTTAGGAAGAAGCAATGTTTACAATATAATTTTAATCTATTCAGTGGCTCCTGAGATTTTGTGATAAATCAGTACATGGTATTTGGATTATATAAATATAGAAGTTGTAAAGGATCTCTTGATACAAAATTTCGATCTTAATTAATTTAACCTTATAAGTGATATGTATATTGTCATCAATAGTGGTGAAGATTATGCGTTCAACCATAAATTCGATGCATAGATTTGAAAATTGGACAACAGTCCCGAAACTAGTTATCTGGTATTACTTACAGGATTTACGACAGATGAGGTACGCAACTAATACTTAAAGTCAATCGTCAATCCAGGAGGCACAATATAACAAAAATAGACATGGGTAGGCCGTAAGTGTCACTACCATTAGCTTCATAGATATAAAGCTACAGTATTGGTATTAAAATGAACCAAATAAATATGCTTTTGTATCTTTAATATGTAAAGTTTGAAATTGCACTTTAACTACTACTTAACTGTTGTTTCATATGTAATTTAAAACTGTACAGTTGATTAGCCGCTTTTAAATGTTAAAATTTATAACTAACAGTATAGATTCTCTTAGGCTCTATTCTCGGATCGTTTGTATAATTTGTATGTAACTTCATATTCCAAAAACCTATACGTGGTTTTTATTAAGGGGGTTTCGTTATTTCTTAAAAAATCTACGGGAAAAACAAAATGCATAGGCAACGATGTTTAGCCTAAGTTGTTTAGTACTGTTTACAAAATCCCCAGCTCCCCTTTCTTCTCGAAGTTATTGTCGAAGTTATTTTTCGTTGTTGTAGAGGTTTTGGGATGCTGATTTCTCCATATACCTTTACTGAAATATAAGTACCAGAAGACGTTATGTCGATTATAATCTATGGAATTTCTAACCCACTTACTTTAAGTACCATTTTAAGCTACCCCAGATGAAGATTATTTGTTATTATAACTAACGGATGTTATCGTACATTTTAAATGCCAAGTTTGTGTAATTGAAACTAAAACACAAAATTCTAGAAAAATGTATTTATTGATAGGATTAGCAGCATTAAGTTGTCTCCCTAAGACTGTTGTGGCTAATATATACGTGTGAATTACGTTCTAGTCAATAGTTCGATGTTCAATAGCATTTGCAATTAACATTACAGTGATTGCTGTTTATGGTCTAATTCCAATAAAACCAAATATTTTATAATAAGTTCCAGTTGGGTTAGTCACACCTAATGCGTAATAGATCACTCATAATTTCGACTTGCTGACTATTAACCGGTGTTTATTTTGTTAGATAAGATTCAAACCTGTGATATAATTTTGTGTTAATATGTGAACCTGAATGTACCCCTTGGCACCACTTAATACACTGCACATTTTAACTGGAACATTATTAAAGTAAGGTCTTTCTAGGGCAGTGTTTGTAGCTGTAAGATGAGTAGGAAGCCTGGGTTATCCCACACCCACAGGGAATCCTGTGAGGACACTTCAGTCTGTTTTTAGTAATTTTGTACTGGTTAACGGAAAGGGGCGGAAGCTTTCGCTATACTGAGCCAGCCAGACGGCTGTGACACTCCCTTGCTGGTATTAATTTTAGAAAAAGAGAAAGGACGATGAGGATGGGTAAGGTTGGTATAGGATAAGTTCGAACAAGCTATAACCGTATAGGCAGGAAATTAACCTAGGCCAATAGAATGAGGGCTGTTGCCTACCATCACGACTGTCAGTACAGCCCTGCCCAAACCCAACCTCCCCTGATGGGGACCTGGGAGGTTGTTCACTGCAAGACATCTACAAAGCTGTCTTTCATTCTAACACCCATTTGCTGTGCCCAGTATTGGTACCTAAACTGGCAGGAACCTGTTAGGATCCCTCTGTGATTCGTTCGTAGCTACACTTGATTCAAACTTTGGCAAATATGTCCTATATGTTCGTATAAGTTTTCAATCCCAACCGGCTCAATGTTCGAATGCACGTTCTGTTACGACAGCAACCAACAAATTGAAATAGTTTCTGTCATAGTTAACTGCATACTCTGATATCTTTATAGATGTTTAATCTACATTTTCCCTGTTAGCGCTTCTAGGAACATTAACTGACCTGTCCTTTCTAGAATGCAACTCGACTGAGGGTTGTCCGATATCGTTGAGCTTTACTCGTATGATACTTGCTGACAGTCAGCGTAGGCGGGATACATTAGGGTTTCCATGTAGGCGAGTCGCATGTTCCCGCATAACTTCATACCGTTGCCGAGGAATTTCTCCGGCGGCATTCCTCTCCGCTCGAAGTTGGCATTTTTAAACAGCGTGATGTATTTGTCACTTTGAGAAAGGAAAAATCTCATAATTATTGCATATTGTCATTAACATCTCATTGTGTAAGACGAACCAGATTTATTTCGTAATTTGTTTTATTAAGAGGAGATTTAGATTTCATAGAATTAAGAGTCTTCATCACCGGAAGTTGCCAGCCGCCATCTTGGAGTTTGGTTCCGTAAGGCCAATGTTAACTTTGTGCCTCAGTTACTCGTCACCCGATCGTCACAAAACATTCGTTTGAGTGTCAAAATGAAGGTGAATCGTTCTCAAGGGAATTACATTTTTGATTTTCTTAATTTGGGCATTGTGGTTTCATAATAAATTGTTTCATTTTCAACTGTATTACTCTATACTTTCTCACTAGTTTGTAAAGAAGTCTACATTCGAAATTGTACTTCACTAGAGGATGACGAAACCTCTAATTGCATACCAAAATGAATTGCATGTGACGATCAGGTGAGGAGTAATGGAGGCACAAAGTTAATTGGTCTTATGGAACAAAGCTCTGAGATGTCGTCCGGCAACTTCCGGTTATGAAGCTCTTAAAAGATTAACAGAATATTATATTTATAAAACGATGCGTACTAGTTTTTTTGGCGGGATTCAAATACAAAGACAAGACGGATTTTTATGATTCTTTTTTGAATAAAAATTAGTTTTGAGTAGAAATAAAAGTCAAATCAAAAGTTGTTGTCGAATGCAAAGTTTTACAAACTTTGTTGACTGCATTTAAGAAATGAATAAAGCCGGTGAAAATATTTGAAGATCGATTTTATAAAATCCGGAAAATATCGACAGATAGGAGTAATTTAAATTAGTATAAATTGGCTAGTAATTTAGTAATTACATTAAAAAGATAACGTGCAATCATTTATAAGTTTTTATTCTCATTGCATTACAATATTTTGGAAACAAAAACAATTTCAAAATTCCATTGATTTATTGTTTTTATTTTTAGTTAACTCTTTCATCAGCGCCAATTATGTTTGAAAAGAAATTTATAGTATAAACGTTATAATTGATTTATATAAATACATCATATAAATTTATAAGAATAGTAAAGGTTTGAAAAGTACGATGAGTCGGAATTAATTTAAGTAGATGATTGTTCAAAGGTTATTATAATTAAGTATTCAAGTATAAAAGTTTAAATTATAGCACGATATTTAAATCCGGAAAACCTTGAAAGAGAGGACTAATTTAAAGTTAGTAAAAATTGTCTAATAATTTGGAAAAACTTTAAAACATAAAGTAAAATTATTATATAAATTTGTCTATATTTTAACTTTTACATGCAACTAGTGGCTTGAAGGGGCCATAGCCCCTAACCTTGCTCCAATACTCTGCCTCATCTAACTTATTTTACTCTTTGCATGCTAAAGAGGAACACATGTCGATGTCAGTTCGTAAACAAAGTATATACTTAATCAAATGTTTTAATGAAAACAAAGCAGGCGTTTTTAAATCCCCATGCATTCCTTATGGGACATGTTTTACGTTATTGCTTGTTTGCTGGTATACTTTGAGAAATACATTTATTTTTCCCGAGTCCCCGTGATCAATACCTTTACTTTGAGCTGTTTCCCACCATTCTGCGATTTACCAAACTCCCACAATTTCGACTTAAAGATTTCGCTTACAGAATTATATATAAAGATTTTATTAATTTATATATTTATGCATATTAATTAAACAATCAATTTAATTTTGTATGTGAATATAGTGAAAATAATTTGTTTCCATACATTTATTTGACTATCACGCTGAGTAAGGTAACCGAAGTGTTATTGTGAACAAATATCATGTTTTAGGGAACATATAAAATGAGGATAAGCCTAAAATCCCCAAAAGAGTATTTTAAATCATATATTAGTTTATTAGAGTTTTAGATTATAAAGTAATAATAGTTCTACCTTCTGATAAAAAAATTAACAAAAACATGAATGCTGAGTATCTTTCTATAAAGAATACAAGGAAACGTACTACTTAATTTTAGACAAAGACCACAGTTGCATTGCTAAGCTGAATCCAGTGAGATATTTATGTAATAATTATAGTTCTCTAACAGTTTTCCAGGAAAACAAAAGCAGTGGTTAGGAATGAGTGTAATCAAGCGAGTAACGATGAATACCATCGGATAAAATTTAACCGGACAAAATATTACAATTTCCTCCTTAACAAAACAATTGTTCTATCTGAGAATAGTTGGCTATTCATCAATACAATTTCAAGAGTTTTATTGACATAATTCAATATCTACTATAGTTACTTCATTAATTTTGCGAACTATGTGTTTGCTGAAGTGGACACTGTATGAAATACTAGGGCCTGCTCTAGAGTACTTATGGAATATATGAACTCAACCATATGTTAGTGGGCGGGGGACTGAACAGGAAAGTATTTAGTATACCACTTCCATTTTGATTTTAACTCGAGATCAAATTTTGAGATGAATCGGAATCGTATATGAATGCAAAAGAAACAGGATAATAAAATACGTCTTACAACACTTCAAAGTATATTTACATACTTATACTGTACTTACATACATTCTCTGATTGGGCCTGATGATGACCGGTGCAACTGGTTGAAATCGATCGCCTCGTACCATCTTTTGTGTATATTTTACCGTCTTGTATGTAAGTACAGTATAAGTGGAAATATACTTTGAAGTGCTGTAGGACGTATTTTATTATCCTGTTTAGTTGAGTAAACACGTATCATGCTACTAAAGAAATTATTTATTGAATGTAAAAGCAAACATGACAAGTGCCACGATTACATGAATTGGTAACGCTATTAAAAAAAACCTCGATAGCTATCCCTCTTGATTTCGGTGCGAGAGGTCACGGGTTCGATTCCAGGGATGCCCACACAACTTTCAGATATTTGGATCGTTGTTCTCTAACAACATTAAATTCAAAATGCCACTAGCGTAAACAAGAACAAATACATAAGGGGATCGAAATTCCCGGGAGAAGTTTTTTGCTGGATCACCTTAAAAGGGCCGATCCTAGAAATTGAGACGGGTGCCAAAGCTTACTTGAATCTTTAGCAATAATAAAACATCTCTTCTAAGTGATCGGGGGATCGATCCCGGGTCTTGTTTGTTGTTGAGACCTGCGGATGTTTGTTGGGGCCCACAACATACGCTCGCACTGGAGATAATCGAGTTAAAATAAACGTCCGAACACCGACGAAACTCGATTCCTCCTACCCAACCCCTCCCATGCCGCCGGCGAGCAACCAGGCAGCTAACTATCTGATATGATAAAACCGAGTTTTGCCATTGACCGGTTACCTAACCGTGGACTAACTACTATCGATATGAACCCCAGAAACTGCACCTAGACCTCATGGTACTATTAAGCACCATAACAAGCTGCGATACGAATAAACGGTTTGACTTATCAAACCTAGAAATAAATAGAGCAAAAATATTGTATTCGCCACAAAATATAAATAACTGTAATGCAGTAGTTAAATAAATTGTAAACACCTAACAGAATAATTTAAACTTAATATTATATGAAATGCAAACATATTTTGTTACAGACAGTTGATGAATAAAGTTTTGGAGGGCACATGTAACTGGTACATACGCAGACAAAACATGATCTTATAGGTTATAGCTCGCATGTGAAAAGTTATTGAAAATGTCCAGCTGTTACTTTAAGTTCATTACATTCCAAAGCAGCCAAGAATGCCAAGCAACAGCTTCAACGAATTTATAGAAATTTCACTTGACAGCTAGTGGTAAACGAGTTTAAAATTGCTTGGTCTCCAAAAGAGAGGAAAATTATTTATTAGTGAATTTCCTTTGGAAAAGTGAACTATTAGCATGACCCTCACGGTGAGACTTAAGCCCGGGACCACTCTAGAAGTTCCTAACGTGACCCCCTGAACACGTTTTGAGGGGTAGCGAAAAGATTTATATGCATATATATATATGTGTGTTCCCACTTTAGCGGTCGAAATTTTTGTCCGATTTACTTCAAATTTGGTAGAGATATTCCTTTCTATAATCAGTTGGACAAGTTCGTTGGGCAAAACAATCAGAGAACTCTAACCCCCTTTATGGGGTTTTAATTTGTCTAATTTTGAGTTTTTTGGCCCAAAAAGGGTCAGAAAAGCCCCGGATGTAAAGCTAATGCATGTGAAAAGATGGAGACTAATGAGGCGAAACTTTTAAGCCATCTCTCAACATTATAGAATAAGTATTTACCGATTTATTACAGAAAATGTTAATTGTCTTAAGACAGTACGTTGTCTTATGGGGATTTTACACCGGAAAAGGCTGTTTTTCATATCTTGGTGTGGTTTTAACACCCCCAATACCCTATACCACCTTGTTATCCTGACTATACTTCCTCCTAACCTTATAATTTACACTATTGTTATCCTAATAGTGAATTTAAATATAACCAGGAGCATCAGAACAGCCAAAAAATAATATTTTTAAATTTTTCAAAAAATGTTACTAGTGTTATTTAAAACCCTTTATTAGATTTTTCTAAAGGTTTTAATGCGGAAATTCACTTCCCTTACGTCAGCATGCTGCGTGCGAACTGCTTAACATTAAGTACTAAAAGAGCAGCATAACCGTTTCAAATAGTTGGTAGCCATTTTTACTTATAACACGTGAAACTGATCACTGACTTCAGGCTGTTGACTGCAAGTTAAAGAAGGAAAATTATGTTTGCTGGAGGATGACTGGAAACCACTGACTGATACACGTCCCGGCGAGAGAAGAATGGCTGACAAGGACGCAAAATAGAGACCTGTGACATGATTGCTCACTGATGATGAGACTGCGATGGCTGACTCTAGGACAACAACTGGAGACCTATTACATGGCTGTTAACTGATTATGGGACTGGGATGGCTGACTCTAGGACAACAACTGGAGACCTATTACATGGCTGTTAACTGATGATGGGACTGGGATGGCTGACTCTAGGACAACAACTGGAGACCTATTACATGGCTGTTAACTGATGATGGGACTGGGATGGCTGACTCTAGGACAACAACTGGAGACCTATTACATGGCTGTTAACTGATGATGGGACTGGGATGGCTGACTCTAGGACAACAACTGGAGACCTATTACATGGCTGTTAACTGATGATGGGACTGGGATGGCTGACTCTAGGACAACAACTGGAGACCTATTACATGGCTGTTAACTGATGATGGGACTGGGATGGCTGACTCTAGGACAACAACTGGAGACCTATTACATGGCTGTTAACTGATGATGGGACTGGGATGGCTGACTCTAGGACAACAACTGGAGACCTATTACATGGCTGTTAACTGATGATGGGACTGGGATGGCTGACTCTAGGACAACAACTGGAGACCTATTACATGGCTGTTAACTGATGATGGGACTGGGATGGCTGACTCTAGGACAACAACTGGAGACCTATTACATGGCTGTTAACTGATTATGGGACTGGGATGGCTGACTCTAGGACAACAACTGGAGACCTATTACATGGCTGTTAACTGATGATGGGACTGGGATGGCTGACTCTAGGACAACAACTGGAGACCTATTACATGGCTGTTAACTGATGATGGGACTGGGATGGCTGACTCTAGGACAACAACTGGAGACCTATTACATGGCTGTTAACTGATGATGAGACTGCGATGGCTGACTCTAGGACAACTGGAGACCTAGTACATGGCTGTTAACTGATTATGGGACTGGGATGGCTGACTCTAGGACAACAACTGGAGACCTAGTACGTGGCTGTTAACTGATTATGGGACTGGGATGGCTGACTCTAGGACAACAACTGGAGGCCTAGTACGTGGCTGTTAACTGATGATGGGACTGGGATGGCTGACTCTAGGACAACAACTGGAGACCTAGTACGTGGCTGTTAACTGATGATGGGACTGGGATGGCTGACTCTAGGACAACAACTGGAGACCTAGTACGTGGCTGTTAACTGATGATGGGACTGGGATGGCTGACTCTAGGACAACAACTGGAGACATAGTACATGGCTGCCAACTGATGATGGGACTAGGGTGGCTCACTGGCCGTATCCAAATCCACCAATGGTTTGAGGGTCGGTCAAGACATCCAAATTCACCAACCCCGAAACAGGTAGAAAATCCAGGCTGGCAAAACATCCAAATTCACCAATTTCGGGAATCCGCTTGCTGCCGAATACATAACTAAACTAATTGGTGAAATAGGTTAAGGAATGCAAATTTCGTTTTTAGGTCTCTTTCCTTGCTGTTATTTTAATGAATTGCGTAAGGTAGATAGAGTGAAAGGAACTTGTCTGTTTAAAGTGCATTACTAAAAAAGGTGTCATCATAAATATGAACAAAATAAATTTAACAGAATGTTTGGTACACTAGTTATAGTAATATTACGATGGCATAAGTTTACTCTTTTAAATTAAACAAAATGCCAAGATTTCCGGCTAAAAACACAAGGTTCAGGGGTTAGAAACCCGACTATGCCAAAGTTGGTGATTTGGATGTCTTGTCAGCCTGATGGTTTTTCTACCTGTTTTGGGGTTGGCGAATTTGGATGTTTTGCCTGACCCTTCAACCATTGGTGTATTTGGATACAGCCGGCTGACTACGGTCTGGCAGCCACGATATGGATCCTAAGGGATTAGGCGACCCTCCACCAACGCACGCGCACTTTCCTGCAGGGGCGCAAGGGGCCTCTCCTACACTCCGCGGCCGGCACTCGTCAGGCCACGAACAAAGTTGAAACATCGAGATTCCATTATTTTTCCCTCGTTATTGGTACATTTTTGAGGTAACTAATATATTATGAGCAAACGAGGTAACTATAAACGTGGCAAATAAAACTCAGTTGTACAAAGTACCAAGTATAATGACCAGACATTATTTTGTAAAGTAGTTGGGTTTTAATAACGTGTACTGGGAAGCGTACCATTTTTTCAACTTCGATGTTTTTAGAGGTTAAAAATAAAACAAGAATATAAAAATTAATATATTATAAACAAACATATTTATATATTAATATATAAATATCAATCATACAGAAGACTAAAGAGACATGAAGAAGTACGTACGCGTTAAAACAATTTTCAATGCACTGAGTCATGGGCGCACATCGGGTAGCCAAAGTGCTCAAACAACCAGTTGGGTAGGCTAGGTTAATTTTCATTCGAAGAACTCCGGAATGTTTTCTGAGTGAGGACTCATTGAACGTAGAATATTGCTCCCCTCTTAACTGCGCGGCGCAGTTGTAAACATTATATCTGGACGTGTTTGGACTCATTTTGATCGTCTTACTTTCAAGATTTCAAAAAATAACTTTTATCGATAACCTCCAGTTGTAAATGTTAACAGTTGCAACTAGACAGTGGAGTGTTCAGTCGGCCGTTAAATAGGGTCGGGTCCCAGGCGAGTGTGTGTGTGTGTGTGTGTGTGTGTGTGTGTGTGTGTGTGTGTGTGTGTGTGTGTGTGTGTGCGCGTGTGTGTGTGTGCGTGCGTGTGTGCGTGTGTGTGTGTGTGTGTGTGTGTGTGTGTGTGTGTGTGTGTGTGTCGCCTAATCCCTCAGGGTCCAACGTGTGGCTGCTAGGGTGTAGGACATGAAGAAGGTCTCATGGCACAGGGTGCTGACTGGAGACCACTGTTTACTAGTTGTATCGTTGTGGCTGAAGAAGAGTCGTGTCGTCATTTAACTCTGACGTCACAACTTGCTCTTCCCAAAAAGAATCCGATAGCCTACTCCATGAGTGCAATATCATACTGGGTAGTATTATTGCCCGTATCCAAACCCACCAATGGTTTGAGGGTCAATCAAAACATCCAAGTTCACCAACCCCGAAACAGGTAGAAAATCTAGACTGACACCACAACATCCAAATTCACCAATTTCGGGAATCCGCTTGCAGCCCCTCGGCGAGGTGGTTAGGTAGCTGAACCCAAGCCCAAATAATTTAATGTCCCTTTACAAAATTTAAAAAAATGACTGGATTTAGATTAATCAACAATTTATGTGATGTAGAAAACTAATATAATATATGGTATATATTTTCATGCATTCCATGTCATACCAAACGGCAATTAAGTTATTATTATAGCCAAGATGAAAGGGAAAATACGTAGTTTAATGTTTCGTCTTATGTAGATCCCTAAAAACTGTTTCTGACAGATTAAATTTTCAAATAAATAAAATAAATAAATAAATTTTCAAATTTCATATAGCACATAGCAACAATATATCTAAAGTTTGCAATAACCACACAGAACAATTAACCACACGATACAACCTGCCCTCGGGCAAATGCTGGTGAATTTAGATGTTTTGACGGCCTGGTTTTTCTACCTGTTTCAGGGTTGGTGAATTTGGATGTTTTGCCCGACCCTTCAACCATTGGTGAATTTGGATCCAGCCGTATTATTAAGGCGTCGATTAGTGCATAACAACTACGAAGGTATACCCTACAATTGATGTTACTGTTTCGGCAACAATTTAATTAAAAATAAAGTTTTTCCAAGGTAATAATGATGTTGCTAGGTCGGTTGCCATAATTTAAAACTGAAAATACGAATGATTAAAGAACTTCGAAATATAATATTGGATTACAATATGTTTTTTTAAGCAAACAAACTCAATTATCTATAGGGTGGCAAATGAACTCACTTCCTATTTGCATATGAGAAATCCAAAAATTTTCAGGAGTCCTAGAAACCAATCGAACCAGATATTTAAACAGGGATTAATACAATCAAAATTGAAAAAAACTAGATCTTTACATATGCACTTGCATTGGTGATGAATTTCTTAATTTCTTGTCAAAATGTTCAACAATTTTACGCACAAAACGTAATGGAAGGTTACTTAAAACATCTCTTATTGCAAGCTCTAAATCCTGAAGCTTTTTTGGCTTCTTTTTGTCTCTTCTTTTCCCCATCCCCACAAAAAGACGTCACACAATGTTATGTCAGGACTTCGTGCAGACCAGTGATGTAGGCCACCTCGACCTATCCAATTTACTGTACATTTTTCATTTACATCCCTTTCCGAACAATTAACGCGTAATATGCGACGCCCCATCTTCAATAAAAATAATATCAACAAAGTTACCTCAAACGGAAACCTCTGGCCACAAAAATGTTTGTAGTATATTTAAATAACTGTGTCTGTTCATGGTAACATGATGAATGACTGGGCCAAGAAATCGATTAGCCGTAAACCCATGTCATACTGTTAAGTTTAGGCCTCGTTTCCATTCTCTCAATTCAGAACTATGAGACAGGTTTCTTTGATGACCAGAAGTGGCAAATATATCGATTCACAAATCCTCACAGCCTGAAACACAGCTTTGTCAGACCATAAAATGTTATCAAGGAGATTCTCTGAACCTGAATAACAGACTGCCACAATTCATATTTAGAGGCAATTTTCACTATTCATCAATGCTTAAAACACCAGGAACTAAATTAAACCTTCTCCAATTTTCACTGAAACATCAATGGTAGTAAACAAGCTTCAGTCAGCTGACAGTGTGACACAAAAAACACATGGGGTGTTAGTGTCTAACATTTATAAATAGGGAGGAACTTTACGGTTATCCGGTAATACTCATAGAAAAAATGACTTAAAAGTAATTAGTTTTAAAGGTACATTTATTTAAAATCTTTGGGAAAATTAAATATGCGTTTAAGGAAGAGAAATAGGAGCTGAGATCTAAGAAAGTCTTTTTCCGAAGCCACCACCGGCTGCAGTGAGGTTTTGGGGGAAGTATGGTACAGATTGCTTTCGTGTATTATATTCTAGGTGTTATTTTGTGCCTAAGGTTCTACAGCAATAACGTGTACCTTTCCCATTCTTTTCTTTCAATACACAATAAGTTTCTGTAAACATATTGAGATTTATTAACAGGGGATCCTGAGCTAAAGTTTAAAGTTTTGGCGTCGATGTTTTTTGTTTGCTTAGAATCATGGACCAATGATAAATACAAGTTATATGTAGTTAATTTCCTTGCTCACAATCTTCAACTAAAATAAAACTAAATTTGGATATCAACATAACAAAGTGGTTTAGAATATTGTAAACAAAATGGAACTTATATATCACGAAATAATACTTTAAATTAATAAAGTATATTACACCTACACCTATTACACCTATGTATTTAACCGAATCAGAAAACTGAAAGTGAAAAGCATAAATTGTTAGACGTAGGCTAAGGAATATAAGATATCCGATAACTGACTAATAGAAACACAAACGAGTTCGCACGCAGCACGCTGACGTGAGGGAAGTGAATTTCCACACACAACTTTTAAAACTCAAAATCAGTGGCTGTTCTGATGCTCCTGGTTTTATTTACCTGCAAAGCTGGGAATACAATTTTTTGCATTAATGTTAGGAGAAGGTCCAGACAGTCTTGAAAGTAGGCGTGAGATTGCTGGGGATGATAAAAGTACTCTAACAAAGGAATAACAGGCTTTTCTAGTGTAAAACCCCCATAAGACAACGTACTGTGTTTAGTCGATACACATTTTCTTTACTCAATAAATATGTACGCTAGGATGACGAGAGAGGGCTTAAAACTTTTGCCTCACTAATTCCCATCTTTTCACATGCATTAATTTTACATACGGGACATTTCTGACCCTTTTTGGGCCCAAAAACTAAAGATTTGGAAAGATTAATCCCCAAAAAAGGGGTTTAGAGTTTTCCGATTGCCCAACGAACTTGTCAAACTGATTACAGAAAGGAATGTCCCTACCAAATTTGAAGTAAATTGGGCAAAAAATTCGACCGCTAGAGTGCAAACACACACACACACACACACACACACACACACATATATATATACAATTTTGAACGACCCCCCAAAACGTGTTCAGGGGGTCACGTTAGGAACTTCTATGGTGGCCCCGGGCTTAAGTTTCACCGTGCGGGTCATGCTAATAGTTAATTTTCCAAAGGAAATTCACTAATAAGTTATAACCGTTTATGGTTGTATGTTAACAAATTCAAATACGCAACACAAACACAAAATAACCTTAACCTGATAATTGTGCCTTTACTGAGAACCAGCACCTCTAAACACCACATCGCTCAGCTGTATTTACGCTATAAGCTAAGAGATTTTAACCTCAAGGGGTTGTGGATTTAACGTAAACACCTTCCAATAGATATTTTGTTGGTTATTTCTATGATAATCATTATTTTTACCACCACAAATATTATTTTCATTTACAACAGTGTATAAAATAACTTTACCTGATACAAATATTTTTCTAAATAAAAACAATAAAATAAAATTATAAAAACTGCAAGATTATTTTCTGCATTAATATAAATAGGTTAATTATTTTGAAGCCTTTGCAAGATATTCGATATTGAGTTATGAAGATTTTCCATAAGGATACTCAATCAATTTATCTTATGTTGGATTGATTCTATCTCCATGAAAATGTTTCCAAAACCCATGTTGGTTTTGTTATTTTAAAATCTGTAACTAGGTTACACAGCAAAAACTATCGAATGCCGGCACTTACTCCATTGTCATAGATTACCGGAATAATAATCATACCGTACAGAATAGCTTTTATTGAAGGGAGGATGAAAACGTTAGTTATTCTTTACTTAGTGGATAAGGTTGTGACACATCCAAATCTCAGGAAAATTAGGGACAGTTAATGTATTGGCATTATTAAATCAGCTCGCACAATTAGTCCAGTCATATGGTACTTTTCCCAGGAGGAAATTCCGGAAGTTTTTTTCTCAATGGTTCTGTAAGTTTTTGAGGCGCTGAATTTGAATTTCATGTTTGCCACCACGAGAAAGGACGACTTCACTGAGAAAATCACAAAAAACCTTAAATATCCTGCAATTTTTTCAGTTTTTGACGAATATCTTTAAAACTATTCGTTTTATCGGAAAGCCTGTTGGGTATGTAATTAAAGAAGATAAGATTCCCTACAATTTCACATATTAGTTTCATTTCTATGGCAAATAATGAAGGAGATAGAGCGCGCTGAAAGAGGGCAACTTTTAGGCCAACCCGTGGCCAAAACGAGAGAAACGCCCTATCACACACTCCTGTTAAGCGGCGACGTTCTAGTTTTACTAAGTCATGCTGAAAACCCATTTATTTTACAAATTGATTGCATATTGAGCTTACTACTGTAAAATTAAGACATGAGTTGAATAATTAAATTAGATCTCTTAATCAAATTACATTAGATTTAATTAAGCGTAATGTTCTGGTAATATATAAGTTTGACTAAAAAATAATAACTGCGTAACGTAAATTTATTTTACGTAATATAATATTACGTAGATCTTTCAGTATTATACAGATTTAAAGGCTATATTAGAAGGTTATGGTTGAACTCTACACATGTAATTAAAAAAAAACATTCTTAAATAATTACATAACAGTTAACATTGAAATATTTCAGTTTATATTTAATTCCTCCTAATATTTCCTGATATGGCTGATAATTTTACTGTCTTTATTGTAATTTTTTTGTTTTGTTTTTTATTCAAAAGATGTTTCAGCTGTCGGGATTATACCATTAAACGTTGAAATGTTTGGGGCACGGATATTTGTTGTTAAAGAAATGGGGTTGACACTTTTTGATGAGCAAGTAAATAACATCTGCAGTATGGTAAGGTTATTGTATTTAAAAGTGACCCACTAAATTGAATAAAAGGATGAACACATTTATAACTTGCCTATAGGGATCAATTTATAAATGATGAATGTGATGATTTTTCCCATATGAAGAAATCCTAAAAGAACCCTGAATCGCCTTAGTTTACCTAATGTATATCAGAATTTGCTTGAAAACCAATTGTTTTGTATGCGCAAAGGAGATGCTAACAGGCCATAGTAAATGAAATAGTCATCCTTAAAATAAAATAATGGAATATTGTTTACCATGTGAATAAACTAGCTGTCGAATAAACTGTTCGAGGACTTACGACAAATCGTAATGAAGTCTGTGGATATGCTATAGTTCCGTATATCGTTAAAAGCCACTGATTGCCTTAGTAGCTGCTGAAGCGCAATATCATTTGCTATGGTAACAAAATACATGAACAAGTTGCAGGCAGACCCTACAAAGAAAGGTTAGATGCAGCAATGTAAAGTATTATAAATTTTCTTGAAAATAGGGGCGAGGAAAGTCAATTTACCAGTGAAGAATTGATCAATGAGATTAAAGGCGGTTTCCGTACTCATCCAAAGACAGTCAAGGCAAACCTTCATGGGAATATTTGAGACACTATATATTGGTAACGTCAAGTACATCTTATATCACATGGTTTTGGGAGGTACAAATGTTGCTAGAAAAATAAAAAAATGTCCAGTTGTCGAAACAGAAGCTACTATTGTTGTTAAACAGGTCCAAAGTGTACAATGCGACCGAATATGCCTAATCAAAGATTTGAATAGTAAAGTCACATTAAAAAGCCTTCCTCATAAAGTGTATCTTGTTCAAGGCTTTCACTTCAATTTTACTGCTATATGAATTGTTTATGGTTTATAAGTAAAATAATAGTACTGGTATATAAAATAATAATAATAATAATTGTGTTTTATCGCAATTGGTGTAATCCCGACAGTTAAAAAGCTTTTAAAAATACATTTCAACGAAGACAGATTACAGTTATCAACCGTATGAGGAAATGTTAGGAAGAATTAAATATAAACTAATTTATTTTCATTTTAACAGTTAAGTAATTAATTAGTAAAGAATTGTTTCAGGAATGTATATTGGGAGTTCAACCTTAACCTTATAATCTAGCCTTTAACGCTATTTGTAATCCATATTATATAATCTATTTGTCAATTATATTACGTAAAGTAAATTTACTTTATAATTATTTTTTATTCAAACTTATATATTACCAGGACACCACGCTTCATTAAATCTAATGCAATTTTATTAAGAGATCTAATGTAATTATTCAACTCATGTCTTAATTTTACCGTAGTAAGCTCAATATGCAATCAATTTGTTAAAAAATGGGTTTTCAGCATGACTTAGTAAAACTAGAACGTCGCCGCTTAACAGGAGTGTGTGATAGGGCGTTTCTCTCGTTTTGGCCACGGGTTGGCCTAAAAGTTGCCCTTTTTCAGCGCGCTCTATCTCCTACATTATTTGCCATAGAAATACAACTAATATATGATATTGTAGGGAATTTTGTTTTCTTTAATTACGTACTTTCCGATAAAACGCATAGATTTCAAGATATTCGTCAAAAACTGAAAAGGTACAGAATATTTAAGGTGTGTTGTGATTTTCTCAGTGAAGCCGTCCATTCTCGAGGTGGCAAACATGAAATTCGAATTCAACACCCCAAAAAACATACAGAACCATTGAGAAAAAAAACTTTCGGAATTTCTTCCTTTATTAGGCTATTATGAACCCCATTTGACTGGACTAAATAGGTTTAATCGATGCGCATACAATAAAGTCCGGTGGAATGTAAATTGTGTGGTGGGTGACACAAACTTAAAATTATTCGGGTGAAATAAAAGTGCAAAGAGAGTAATGCCAGCTAAATATTAAAATACAAAATTTGGAATGTTAATAGCATAAATTCCGTGACTAAGGTTTGATACTATTTATTTAGTTTCCAGGAGTCATAGCGTGTATCTATGTCACAAAGTTAGCAAAATAAATTAACATTTTGAAATACAATTTTTAATTAGAGACCATTAATAGTTGCTAATTATCCGTATATGGAACACGTCACTCACACTTCTTGCACGGTATCTAGAAAGTGAAAAAGCTGAGAGCATAGTTTGAGTACAACTTTTACAAAGAGTGTTTGAATATTTAAAAATAGTAGAAAAAATTGCGGTTGAAATTAAGCTGGGGTGAGCCATTGGTCCAGACCTTCCTCTTCTATCATTGTATAGTATCACAGTTTAGCATACTTAGTGTTTGTAGTAGCCATTCTGTGGTTGTGTTCTTAAAGTCAATGTTGAGTACTACTTCAACCTGTGAACAATGCTGTATATTCCATACTGGCCATATACTGACGCCAGATGATAAAAAAGAACCTTAGGTCTGACTAAAAGATTAACTTGTTTAATTTCCTTTAAATTTTATTGTTTAGGTCTTCAAGTTAAAAAAAAGGTTTATGGACGGATATTTTTAAAAACACTTGCTAAAAGGTTTAACATGTAGGTAGTTTTCAGATTTTTTGACAATTGATAATTGATCGTAGAACAAAAACTGTAGTGTATGGTTTAATGTTTGTTTCAGTATAATGGAACATGCCATAGAAATTTGTTAGAAATTAGTTTTGTAATTTGAACTAAAATATATTGTAAAGTAACATTTTAAGGTTAGTTACAGTATTCGTCGAATCCGTTTTCAAGACGGAAGAGTTTCATAATAAGTACCTTTACACAAACTAGTAACTGTGTAAAAGAATTGCATAAGTTTTAGCATGCAAATGGCTAAAAGTATGATTCTCAGTTTTACCACAGACAAGAAAACAAGAAACTATAATTCAACTCCTCTGTCGTAATATTTTAACAATGCAGTTCTTGAAACACATTGCTTTAGGGTATCGTTATTTTACACGAGGTGTTGTTTTCGTAGCGACTGAAAACTAAAATAATACCTTCGTAGCAACAAACCTGCGTACTCAGCGAATTTACGATGCATACACATGTATCTTAATACCACATAAAACCACATACCAATTTTCATCAAAATACATTCATAAACAAACCATTTATCACATTTTTAATTTTTCTCCATAAAAATAACATGGGGGCTGAGTACGCAGGTTTGCTGCTACGGGAACTATCGGCAAAAAATTGTTTTTTGTGCAAATATCAATAGAACACAACGATATAAAGCTATATACCAAGTTTTGTCAGGGTAAGTTGATAAATAAGCAAGATATACAATTGTTCTTATTCTCCATAAGAATAACATTGGACAACGTACTGTGTTTAGCACTTTCAATATCTCTGTAACAAATTGACGTAGAGAAATGATAAAAACGCCAAATTGTTCGTCTTTTTAAGCCAAATCCAATGGTGAAAAGTAAAATTTGATTTAATAAAATATAATATGTAAAAAACTCAAAAAACCCATTTTTGGGGTACAAAACCCCCCCAAAATTGTTTACAGACGTCACAACTTTGGAGAGAGCGATCTGGCTGGTTTTCGAACTTAAAATCATAAACGTTGCTTTACATGTTTGTACCAAATTTCATGAAAATCGGACCATTTTTACGAGAGTTATCACACGCACGCACGCACGCACGCACGCACGCACACACACACACACACACACACACACACACACACACACACACACACACACACACCCACACCCACACACACAGTTATATATACAGGGTGTCACAAAAAAGTGTGATGGGCTATACAGGACCTAATTCTACATGCAAAAATAAGTCAA